>JAKJXN010000027.1:0-451504 GCA_022225945.1 Didymella pomorum | reverse complement strand
TTAGTGGCAGGATCAAACACCTGTTTAAGCCACTGAAGCCCGATATCGTTGTTCGACCAGCCAGAAGGAGATGAGGTTATCCGGGCGCGATGGATTTGTGGATCAAAGCCTTGCAACTACGAGTTCTGGATTGATCCCGATTGACCTTGGTAGATCAGGCTTGGATCAAGATGAGATCCATCAGCGCAAATACAAGCAATTAGCGTTATCCAGTCTCGGTTGCCGTCTTGGATCAAAGACCTTCTGATTCCGGATTCTAGAGAGGCTCTGGAGAAGATCCGCTTTAATCGCGATTAGACTCCGATCATGAAGCCCTTCTCATCCATATTGTAGGTATGGCGCGGCTCGACTTTGTAGTGGTCAAGTTTGTCGCGCAGAAGCTCAAAGTAGAGCTTGTACTTAAGTTCTGAATCAGCTCTGTGGCAATTGCGATCTATGGTGGTGACCAATTTTGGTCTAAGAAGATCGGGATAGCGCTGAACAAAGCGATCAACCCAGTGGTATCTAAGCTCCTTCTGGGCAAGCTGTGAAGCAAATCTTCGTATTGTATCTCTAGTAGGTGGCAGGCCTTGCTTGCTGATTCGATCGATATATCGTATGAGCTCTAGTTCCTGTTGTGGGTGGAGAGCTTGACAGTTCTGAGCGGCGACGCTCCGCGAAGTCGTGATACCCTTGTGTCTGCGCGCGAGCGTTCTGGGGTCAACACTATACTTTCTAGCAATCTGCGCGTACACAAGCTTTTCTCCAGGTTCTAAAGCATGTATAGCTGCAAGCGCAGCGTCAATAGGCTCCATTTGCGGTGATCGCGGCGTGGTAAAGGTGGTGGCAGTGGTGGTGGTTGGTGGGGCAAATCGGTCATTGCCCCGTCCGAGGCATTGGCCCGTCCGGCACGGTAACTCGAAGGAGAACAACACAATCCCTTGATGCGCCAAGAACCTAGACTCCTCTCACGCCGCACGTTTCCATATTTCCAGAACGAAGGGATGCCATATGTTTCTCTGCTCCTCCTTCACCTCTCTAATGTTATTTTCTGCCCGCTCCCGTGAGAGATCATCTCGCGAATATGTTCCACCTCCACAGACGATCGCACGGCGCTGGAGCGCACCCACAACTGCAATAACATGGGACGACTTCCGCCCGCGCTGTGGCGACGCCACCTTCAAGGAGCATTCGACGTATTCAGATACAGCAATAAACGAAACGAACACGGCTTACGAAGAGCTGCGAATCCTCACCAAAGACGGTCCTGAGCCCATTCAAGAACATCCTCACTGCTTCATGAAATGCTCACACGGCGCCTGCGAAGCCTTCGTCCTGAGCTACATGAACGCAGACATCATTCGAGAGCACGATGCCATGAGTGCACCGATCTGGCACCTCGAAGACCCATTTGCAACACCAATAAGGCGTTCGCACCAGCGCCAGCACCAGTGGACTGTATTTGCTTTCAGCTGTATGCGCTAGATATCCGCAGCAGGACACAGAAAGCCACGGACGATCTGGTCACCAGTGGAGGAATGGAGCCATTTCCCGCATACAACGACTTTGGCTTCATCGAGGGTATCGATTCTTACGCATCGGAACCTGAGCCAGCTACTGCTGTCCTGCAGATAAGTATCATGTGCGTTGACCGTTCTTTCCGTTCCAGGAGCAACCGCCCCATGCCTTCGGATGATGGCGGGGGCATGCCATATCCCTTTCCCCGGAGTTAGTCAATCGATACCCTGAGCATTGCTGGGAATATATCATTTGCTGGAGATCCATCATCTTCGGTTGCATCGCCCTTCAATAGTGGCAACTCTACACGACCATCGACACGGCCTTCGTCAACCGATGTCGGCGCGACCGTCAAGCCTGGCGCAAAGTCGCCTGGCGACAAACGTGTTCGTCGCAAAGGAGGGTGCTACTTCAGCTCTTCTGGCAATCGTAGACACTTAAACAGTGAACCTCTATCCACCAAGGTGTCGCGAGACAGCAGTAATGCATAAGATTGGGCAGCAACCTCTGGCGAGGCTGTTCTGATCCTCAGTAAGGCGAGCGGTATTAAAATATTTGTAGCCAACAGAACGCTCATAGGAGTACAAGGTACCTAAAACTAGCTCCTAGCTACCTTCCCTTTTATATGCTATAGCTAGCGATTGTGCGGGCACCGCCGGAAATTGAAGTCGCCTCCAGGAATAGTGCTGCCCAATATAAAGGTCTTTTGTTGAACCGGCCAATGCGTCTCTCCATACACATCACAGAGTCTCTGCACGTTGTGCAAGATGAGGACTTCATACAAGGAACTGCGAGTATATATAGCTTCGTACGTACACGACTATAAACGAAAAGCTCATCAGCACAGTGTATTGTCCTGGTGCCCACAATTACCACCCTCGTAACCTCTTTCGTCGTGACATCTACCCTGATGCGTCGTTACCGCGATCGTGGCAAGCAATCTCGCGTTGTTTGATGACTCCGGTCGTAGATCTAAGCCGTGATTGTTGGTTGGATGTTTGCAGACGCTTGATTGTTGAGGCCTAACCAGTTCCCATCCTGAACTGAGCGTTCTAATATTTCGTCAAGATTTGCCTTGAGAGCACTTGAGTGGATGTGATGGGCTGTACGCGGCTTGAAGAGATGTTGATCGAGCAATTGGAGAAGATAGGGCGTCACAGTATCCTGTGCAGAAATCCATTTTGTTAGCTTTCGATGCCAACTGGGCACCGCGGGAACGGAAGCAACGTCTATGGGACATAGATGCGCGGAGTCTTGTGCGGCTGGTTCATGCTGGATCTGCGGTAGTGGATTCGACTCAAGTGTCTCGAGGCCAGCTCGACCCATTGTCATCCAGGTGGCAGCCAGAGAGAGGATGCAACTGAGGGACAGGATCTCAGCTCTGCGTACTTTCTCGAGAGGCTGATCGATATCCCTGTTTTGCACGTGTCTTACGGCATGGACGTCATCTGGACTTGTCAGCCTAAACATGATGAAGATGCAAGCTTACTTACCTTGTTCACACCCGGTACTAGCTGTAGTGCAGATCAAGTTGAGTTTGGAGTTGCACCCAAACCAAGCAACTACGATCAGAGCACGGCGCCACGCACGACGCCCTGGTCTGCCATCAAACCTGAATGCAGAGCCAGGCTGATACCGCAGATCGAGCCTGAATCTGTTCGTGAGCTCTGCTGGCTCCTGCGGGACAGAGTGTATCTTCTCTGGTCTGAAGTCCACCCGGAGGATGCAATCCAGATCCTGACCAGGTAAGTCGCGCAGCCGTTGCAGTGACTCTAGTGCAGAAGCAAGCTTGAACAGCTCCGTGTAGAAGGACTGGATTGCTGCGTATGTTCTTGGGGGGTCTTGCTGCTTCCAGTACTCCCATAGACTTGAGCAGGAGCATTCGAGTAGGATATTGTACGTAGGCCTACTCTGAGGGTCGGCACCTTGGAAGAAGGCAAATGGTCTTGTTAGACCATCGCTTCCGTATCCTCTCGACACTTCCGAGTACACCTTGGCTTCTTGTTCAAAAAGGGTCTTGTGATGGTGCGAGTACTGCTTCACGATATATTCACGGGGGTCGGCGTCTCGACCTTGACGCATGTCGAATGCAATGCTAGCTTTCAAGGATTTGGCTACCCCACACTGGAACACTGCTTCACCGAGCCACTGTATGGTAATGATATGCTCAGTCGGTGTGTATGGTTGACTGGTTGAGTTCGGTGCGAAGCGATGGATGACGACAGTGGTGGAGAGGACAGCTTGCTGCTGCAGGAAGCCTGTAGGTGCGTCGCTATCGTTTGCGTTACCAGAAGGCCCTATGCCAACGTGTTGAGGATGCACTTGACGCAGGGACCAAGTGACGGAGACAGGAGGTTGGACCTGAGACCTTTGACCTGTGTGAGTTCCGTTGATGTGACGATCACGATCTGCGGGGTCGACAAACCCATACTGGCACAATCCACAGAATGCGGGTGTCAAAACAGGTGGGTCACGAACTTTGCAATGATCGATGTCGAGCTGGCCATCGTGAACTTCTCTGTTGTGTTTCTGGATCTTGTCGAGCCTGTGGAAGAATTGAAACTGCCTCCTTGAAGTACTTCCCGGCGAACAAGTGTAGCAGACCCAATATTCCTGAGGGAAGACAGTTTCTTCGTGGCGCCGCCGATCACATGACGATGTGAGCCAGCGACCACAGCCCAGGGTGCAAGGATAGCCTTCCGAAGATCCAGGAGGGTGTGTCATAGCGCTGCATCCATGCTGTCTCCTACTTTGAACGTCGTTCTTGATAGCTGCGACAGTGGGATCCGAGAGCGGAATGTCGGACAATTCCCATCGGGGCTGGCGGGAAAGCCTGGATAAGACTTGAGTCGAATTTCCTTCTCCCGATGGTCGCAAGACCGGCGCTGGCTCTGACTGCTCGGAACCGGGCCTCAAAGGAAGACTTCTTGGTCGGACCCGGCAATCCATACCGTGCCGATTGGCATTGCTAGTAGTATTGGGAAGCTGAGCAGTGAGAAGTGACCCCTGCAGTAATTGGTCTATCGCATCGAATTCCTCTGCCTGGCGGCTCGAGCGCGATAGTGGACGGTTTGGCTCAGCATAAATTGCTGTATGGGACGCTCGTGGCGGTGCTGAGCCCGGAGGCTGCCATCGATTGGTCGAATTGAGGCTTTGAATCGTGGTCTGCTGGAGACTTTGTGGCCCCGTTACTGCATGTGTCCATTGACTCGTTTCGAAAAGTCGGAGGCAGGAGGCACGATCGACGGTGGGAGGGTGTCCGCATGCTCCAGAGGCCTGTGGCGGTGCTGGAGGTGGAGGAGCCCAACGATTGGCCGGATTGGCCAGGCGTTCGCAAACGAAGGTTTCAGAGGCGTCAAGGACAAGCCTGAGATTGCTGATGTCCATGACAGTCGGTGTACGGCCAGAGTAAATGCGCCAAATGTCGAGAATAGCTTCTCTCCAGTTCGAATTGTTGATGTTGCTGTTCATGATCAGGTGACGGTCGAGAGCAAGTTTCACCGACGATGACAGCCCTGAAGAGACACATTGGGGCCAAGTCGCAGATTATGAAGGTGAGCCTGAGGAGGACTCTGCCTGAAGTGGTAAGCGCAGGTGGGAACAGGTCCTTTAGTGAGGGCGAGGGCATCTAGAAGGCATCCAGAAGGCAAGCGGAGGGCAACCAATCAGTGCCCGTGCAGATTGGCTGCGCCACGGAGGACCTGCGCGCCAATGCAGTCCACTGTTGTCGCGCGTCCGATAAACCGTCGTGGATGACGCCCTAGTCTGCGGAAACTTGATGAGTTGCGGGGTCTCCGATATTGTAACCGGTAGAGCAGTATCAGTACCGGTGACCGCTACCTGGAGAAGCTTGGCACGCGTTCAGCTAGCCTTCCCTGGCTGGCACGCAGACGTGAGACGAATAGAGGTCAAGATGTCCATGAATGTCGAAACAGGCCCTGGAGTTGCTCGCTGTGTCAGCCGTGATATGGGTCCTGGGGACCGCTGGCAGAGCTCGTTCCTTCCTTGCTCAGCGTCGCGGCCGAGGTTGCTTTGAGGCAGGCCGATGCATGTTGGACTGTCGCCCGTGGGTTCGTGTGCGGAGCAGTGCAGAATCTTCGCTAGAGACGAAGTTGGCGCGACGATCAAAAACTGCGATGAACTGAAGTTTGTGTCAGTTGAAGGGTCTGCTCTAAGGGTGATCGGAGACGAGCTACAACTACGCGAGCAAGGCAAGCACGGTACCAAAACTGAAAGTGAGGGCAAAAGCTCCTCTTGCCCGGACAGCTGAGTTTTTGTACATGGTCGTGTCAAAGCTTGCAACACTCCCATCAATTCAGCTCCTCCAGCACGTATTCCCAACCCCCTCCCCGGCACCAGAAGAAGCAAACGTATCAAAGCAAGCCGAATTTATGGCCACTGAAGAGCTCATAGTACTGATATCACTTTCACCAAGAGTGCCTTGCAATTCCTGCCAGTCATACGCCCAAGTTTCTGCGCCAGAGGTCGTCGATAAGTCGAAGCTGGGGTTATTTCCTTGCCCTGATAAGTCTGCTATTCCGGTGTCGGCCGTGTAGAAAGCGCTGTCCTGGAACCAATTTTCGATTGCCCGTGGCATCCCATAAGAATACCCCTCTATCGACGATCCAACCCAAGGCCCGAGGAACGGATCCGGACCATTATCCAGTGCGAGGCCTATTACGTCAAGACCAACCCGGGGCAATGATTGTTGCTGTTCCTCAGCACCACGTAGGATATCCTGGAAAGCGCGATATATGGCCCTGGCCGGGAGCCTTTTCTCAGCGACTTGAAGTACGTTGTCCTGTATAAGATCGAGGACCAAATCGATAATGCGTTTTGCTGGATGTTTGCAGTCCTTGAGCTTTCGGAGCCAGCCCAACACGGTCGGCGATGCCTCTCTACCATCGTGGAAGGTGCCATTGTGCTCTTTGGAAGAGCCTTCTTGACCAGTCTGCAGATCTCGAGAGAGCTCTCGCAGGCCGTCAGCTCCATAAAGCAACCAGACTATGAACTCGAGCGTCATGCAACCGGTCGACCGTACGTCGTACTGAGTCGAAACGTGTCCAGATCTGGAAAGCTCTGGCGGTTCTACAAAAAGGCAGTGATGTTTCAGTTGCAGCTGGAGACGTAGACAACTCACCGTACATCTTAGTGCGGAACTGCGATACAGACCGCCGCCTATTATAACCGCGTTGGGCCCTACCCAAGTCGGTGAGCTTGAACGTCCACGACCCATCTGACCGTCCCAAACAGAGTATGTTTTCGGACTTTATGTCGCCATGCCTCCAGGTTTCGACACTGGAAGAACTACGCGCGGCTGGAAAAGCTTCATCACCTGGAAGATCGCCGTCATCTGAAAGAGCTTCGTCGACCGGAAGAGCTTCGTGGAATACGTCCAATTTCGACCAGATCTGGAAGAATGACGTAATTGAAGCCGTCACCTCTGTGTACGCTATGGGAGGCATATTGCGCATCCAGAAAGTTCGGAGATCGCTGTCTCCGAGCTCAAGAAGTAGGTTGTACGCCAAAGCTCCGCTGGAGTCGACGTGACTGAAAGAGCCATAACATTGCACACAAACGTTTTCGTGTTCGTTCAGCCGGGATAGGGATTCGAAGGCCTCTAGCTCTTGTTCGAAATGCGAATACTTCCATGGAGAATTGCTTGCAAGCATACAATCCGGTGCTCAAGCGATGCTTCTGCGACATGTCTACCATCGCCTTGACTTTGTGAACCCTGGCGACGCCACCTTTGTTGATCTCTCCAAGCCACTTCAGAGCAATCGGTGGCGTACCCGACCTCTGTACATGGTGGGCCGGGTCCGTTTGAAGATACCGGAAATCCATATGACAAAGGTCGCCCGTACATTCAGATGTGGACTTATCGATCAAAGTTGGCAATCCAAGGTGACTTTGACGACAGTCTTCGATATCAATAAAAGGTACAAAGGGTGTTGACCCATTGAGTGTGTGTTTTATGGTTTCCGGATCCGCTGGCAGGCCCACGGTCTGTGAGCCATCGTCACATAGCCTTGAATCATACCGGTACCCATCATCGAGGTCATTGATGGTACAATAAGACATCTCCACTGGAGGCGGTGTTGGCTTCGAGTGAGCTCGCGTAAGATGGCTGTATCTATCGCGTCGATTCTTGTAGCAGTATCGGCAAATAGCGCATGTCGAGGGGTTTTCTGGGCGTAATGTTTGCACTTTACACCCTTCGACGTTCAGATATTGATTGGAAGAACCTTCCCGCCATGATCCAACACATTGTCGCGGCGAATGAAGAGTTGTACCTTCAAGGGACGATCATGCGCGCACAAACAGCATGCCCAGTACTTTTGGGGGAACACTGTGTCTTCGTGTCGCTGCCTGTCACAAACAGAGCTGAAGAATCGTCCGCAGCCTAGAGTACACAAGAAGCCTCGACTGCGCGTAGATCCTGTCGTCTTGGCTTCACAGCCTGCCTTCTTTCTCTTTCGAATGTCGCCCTCAATTCGTTTCAAGATGACGTAGGGATAGGTCTTCGATCTTGGCCCCAAGGCACAATTGAGGTGACTGACGTGTCTTCGATGTTGACCGAGTCAATTCGCTGCGACCCCACAGGATCTGATCGCGGCCACGAGACAAACTGCGCGGAAGTCGAGACTGAGCCGTTCGATTGCAGACCTCGAGCGACAAGCTCGTTTTGGGTGTCTGTCGCCACTTGGGATTGGGTGACGGAGACGGACTCGTCTTCCAGGACCGGATTCGACAATGATTCTGTCGTACCAGATTCCGGAGCAGCCAGAACAGGAGGCTCAGAGGAAAGTTTGGCAAAGCAAGACCTGACTACTTCTTCCGGAACCTTAAGCAGGAGATGGAAACTGGTGATGTGCAGGTCGTTCGCGAGTTCCCCAGCATTGTCGATCCATGTGCGGAGCCATTCAGCCTTCCAGCCTTCGAGACGGCCGGTCGTTGTGAGCGTAACCTAATACGAAGGGAATGATAAGATGTCAGAGGCGTCTTAAGACAGTTGGAGCAAAGTTACGAACTCCGAACGATCTGCGATCTTAACAATCATGTTTGAAGCATTGAGGTCGAGGGCGAGAGCTTGGGCAAGGGAAATACCAATCATCGCTCTTGCCCTCAGCCTTCAGCTTCGCCCCGCTTTGCCCTCGTTAGCGCGGTGTTCGCAAAGTCACGAAGCGGTTCATCGTGACGTCGTCAAATGCATGAGCTGGTCGATGTGCAGCAATCGAAACAGTGTTGCAGAGTGGGGAATGGATGTGCGCGTTCGAATGAGAAGAGTGTCGTGCTGGACGCAGTCTTAAGCTCTAGAGACTCCATGTCATATACGCGCGCGAGGACCAATACCGAACGTATCATAGCTCATCCCATTTATCATGCTACGCCCAAATACCGCCCAAGCCCATCCTCTCTAGGATGCCTGCAAGGTCTTTATCCACGATCTTATCCCACCCTCTCTCAGGGCCCCAGGTAATCCTCTTCTGATTAAGTCTTGCCTCGTCCAACAAACCCTTCAGCAACGGGCTGTTCTTACTCACGCTAGGATACGCGTCCATCTCGACCTCACCCACGCTCGATATCTGCGCCAGCAGCGATCTCAGCAAACCAACGCAGTACTCCGTGTAGAACGTCTTCTCGCCCGTCCTGAAGCCTTCGAAGATATCGCTGCTCGCGGGATCGATCTCCACGAAAATGCGCAGCTTATACGCTTTCGTCACCGCACCCAGCCCCAGCCTGCTGTCCACAACCCATCCTTTCGGCGGGCGCGTAAAGCCTGGACCAAGCCGCAGCTCCAGCCGCGTTATGAGCGCACGGTATTTGCGAGGTAGGCGCGCAAAGAGCGGGTATTTTGCGTTGATGTAGCGGCCGTGTATGGGGAAGAGGCGGAACGTGTTGCGCGCGTAGAAGACACGTGATGCTTCGTCGTGCATGCGGTGGTTTACGAAGAACATTCGTAGCGAGGGCGCGACGGCGCGGTGGTTCGTGGGATCGAGGTCCATGGTCTTGGGGAAGATGAGCAAGAGTTCGTAGACGCGCAGGCGCAGTTCGTACGGTAGGTCGAAGAAGCGGAAAGGCTTGCGCTCGTCTTCGTCAAGCTCGAGGTCGTCATTCTCGTCTTCGATCTTGACGGCGTTCATTTGCGCGATTAGCGCTTCCATCTCCTTCGTCTTCCGCTGCACCATTGGCGGTGCCTTGCGACGTGCCATGGCGGCACTTCACACGCAAACAACGTTTTCAGTTGTTTGGCGACAGCTCATGCATACATCGTGCTTCGCGTCGGCGGTACAATTATTGGGTGCGCAGAGTCTGCAAGACGGAGCAGGACGGTATACGGTATGTCTCGGAGCTACGGGACCATCAGCGCATTGAGTGTGCGCAGGGGTTCTTGGGAGCAAAGATTTGATCTCCCCAAAGCTATATCAACGCCAAATTCATAAGATAGGAAGTTTGATGTCAAATTGCTTGGGTGCAACTTTCTATATAGAGAAAGGAAGTGGCGGCGGCGATCGAATTGATTTTGTTCAAGAACGTTAGTCAGCGAAGCTAAGGGGTGGAGCCGAGGCTGGTTGTGGGGCTGGATCGATGGCGCAGACCTCACCTCCAGCCTCCGTGAGATCAGGACAATCAGCACCAGAAGGCAGACAAAGCTGCATCTCGACTTGTCTCTCGTTCTGATTTGGTTACTTTCCGCACACGTTTATGCTCTCAAATTCCGTCATCACCAGCACGAGAACTCCTCTCGCAGCCTGCCTGGGCAAGCGCAGATTGAGAAAGAGCAAGGAATTGTAATGGCGCCATCTGTATGCAATGTGAAGTTTGCGAAGGATCTGGAGCACGTAGCTTATCATGCAGCTTGACTGCTACCTTTTGGCTCAGCTTTTTCTGGAAAGACTGGCTGCGGTACAGAGAAACATCTTCGCGGTGATCCAGCATTGGGCAGGTGCCACGGAGTAGCCCTCTTCACCTCCAAGATCGACGTTTCCATGGTCCTACATGCCAGTTTATACTATTGATATAACCCCCTCGTTCATAAACGCTGCTCCATGTTTCTTGCGGTAAATGTATCAGGGGTTCGCTAACGCATGCTCCGTTCCCATCAATCACAGGCGTGTGGTCACGCGCCTGAAGAATGGTCAGCCGCTAATTGTTGACACTATTGCTCTGATTGGCATACAAGCGGAGCGATGTACAAAAACGCCGTTCTGAAGTCAATTCCTGTTGCAACGAGGCATGTCTGCTGCGAGCTGCTAGCCAACAGGATCACTTACCCTGTAAGGGATGGCCGACGCCACGAGGTTTTTCGTTGCAGGTCACATCGCATCTGAGATCGGCCATTTCCTCGCCTAGCCTTGAGTGTCTTTCTGCAAAGGTCTTACAGTTCTCAGACCTTTGACATGCAATCTCGCGCCTAGCATGCTATCACCATACTTCCGGAGCTTCAAGATGGTATTGAGCCGCGCAATCGCAGTCCGCGTGCTGCCTACTTCTACTAGCTCATTCAAAGACCGGTACTCTTATGGCGATGACTTACTGCTGGATGTAGGTGGCTCTTCTGGCTTCGTGCATCTTGCTGCTCACAAAGTCAACACTATGGGCATCGATGACGTACCACTTCTCGAGCGAAGTGAAAGTTATTCAGCGCGCAACCTCTGCGCCCACATCGGTATCAACACAACTGGCCGTGCTCTGCTGTTCCCTATCAGGCGCCCGTCAATAGACAGGCGCCCAAATAGCTAATGCCAAAGCTGCGAGAGGCAGCAAACTACCTCAACGAGCGAGAGCAGACTGCCAGAGAAGCAGCCTCTGTCTCGGAAGCCGACCGGCCTCTTCTTCGACAGCGCTGCTGAAGCCCAGTACGCCAATGCGGACATCATCGACCACTGGAACCCTCCGAAGCACGATGCAATGATCCCAACCACTCACGTCGAGAAGTTGACACTGATCAAAGACCTCATCGCCGCAATCACAACACTACCAACTGCTTAATCACCAACCCCCACGGATCATTTTACCTCGAGCGCCGGGGCCCCGGATCCACATTCTACCACGCCGCCCAAATCGAAGCCGTCGCATAGGCTCTCCTATAGCTCATGATCGACATCCACGCCCGCGGGTGGTCCGTCGCTCTCTCCGAACCCAAAGCAGCGCGACGACGTATGCCTGAGCATGAAGTTCTCGTTCGGCGAGCGCACGGAAATCCTGCTCAAGGTGTTAAAGATCTCGAAGAGCACGTGCGAGGCGCTAATTAAGGCGATTCGGGTCCCGGAATTGGTGGGGTGTCCGCATGTGGTAATTGAGCGCGTGCGTGGGAATCATAAGAGTAACGTTGGGAGGGTGGGGAAGGAGGGCGCTGCAAAGAAGAAGCGTGGGAAGAGTGCGTACAATCAATAAATACAATATTTACCAAAGCATTCAACCCGTCCGCATCTGTGACATATGCATTGATGTGAGTCTTCCCCGCAAATGTGATCATGAGAGTACTTCCACGTGATCTCGCGTATGCCAAGCGCTTTAGCGTCTGGCCGCCCTTTCGCGCTTGTGCACGAGCACCATCTCTCACCACCCTTGCACCGATCCCACCATGCGCCGCCATGCCGCCGAAACACATTGCGCAGACTTCTACCGAAGCCAAGAAGGCTTACAAGAAGTATGGACCCATTATCTCCGAACGCACACACAAACAGCTACAGCGCGGTCATGAACTTGAACAACGCGCCGCACGCGAGCGTGAGGCAGAGAGGAGGCGCAAGCTTGCGAAGGAAAGACGGGACGAGAAAGACCGCAAGGAGAAAGCCATTAGACAACAGCTGGGCGTAGGGTTGGCGACGCAGATGATTGGATACAGCCATTCTCAGGCTAAGTTGAAGAAGGGCATGGAAGCGTTTTTGGGCGTGAACAAGAAGAAGAAGGATGAAGAACTGCGGCGCGAAGAAGAAGAGAGGCGAAAAGAACAGGAGTTCGCCAAGGCACTGGAGGCCATTGCGCAGGACATTGAGAGGGAGCCCTTTGACGATGAAGATGACATGGAAGATGCAATGATAGATATGCCAGTCGCAGTCATACAAGATGGAGGCGGTTGGGTAGACGACGAGCTGGACGACGATACACTTCTCGAAGTGCACGATCTAGTCGTGTCAGATCCAATTGAAGAACGGAGCCACGAGTCGATAACTAGTCCTCCTCGACCTGCGACAGCACCACCCACACCACATAAGCAGTCCCCTCAAAAGGGTCAACACTCGCCGCGAAAGGATTTCGCAAAAGCAACGCCCCAGACGCCATCAAGGTATGATGCTGCGAAAGAGGACATGGATTTTACACGCATACATGGTCCCATGAATAGAGCGGTCGAGTCTGCACTTGAGAAATTGCCAGGCGAGATATTTGAGCTTCTCTCCCAGGACGCACCTTCCCCATTTACAGACTGGACGCCTGCACACGGTCTTCTTTACAAGCTCAGTCCGATTGGAATACCTCCGCATCGCCTACGCGTCAAGGTAGGCTGTGTGGTGGTGTGCCTTAGGGATCTGAACACAGGCAGCCAGCTGTCTAAGAGCCAGCATGTGCGCATACTTCGAATCGAGAACGAGCGATTGGAATGCCTCACTCTGGATGGACAACTTGCAGGGACAAAGACTGTCATTACACGCGTACCCTTTCCTGCAAAGTATCGCAATAACGACAAATACCCGTTCACGAGAACACAATACCCCGTACGCGTTGCGACCGACTACATTTCTACAGACTTACCACGAGAGACCACACCATCAGCGTTCAAGCTGCCGGCCATTCATGGACAGATGCGCCCGCCAACCCTGGTGAAAAGACCTACGCCACCGTCGAGCAAACCAAACCCGCAGATCAGCTCAAATCCTACCTTCAAGCTGCCAGGACTACCGGCGTCAAAAGTACAAGCTGCAAATCCTCCGCCACGCTGCCAGCCCACTGCGCCTCCTACGTTCGCTTTGGACGGGTGGGACGACTTCCTAGAAAGCGGTACACAGATCGCGCGCGAGCTTTCTGCAGATCTCACACCGCAGACCGTAATTCCAAAGACAATTGCACCGCCACTACCAGTCACCGAATCAATGCCTCCGCTTTCGACCCAGGATCTCGACTTCTCCCTGGACGACTTGGACGATGAGCCGCAACCGCCACCTGCGCGGCAACAGAAGGCACAAGCATATCCACATTCCGTACACAAGACGGGAACAAGCACAAGTGCAGAGCCGGTCACAAACCCTCCACTCCCAACCGTGAAAGCGGCCGTACCGAATAAGGCCCCGAAACTACCACTCTCTGTTCCCCCCGGACCTTTAAGGCGGACAGCGAACATACGCAGAATCGATCCCGAACCAGGTAACATGCCCACTCCTCTAAGGAGACCACAGAAAGCTGCCCAGACGAGATCGAAGAGGCCAATGGCGCCACCCACAGAGCCTACACCGGCCGCAAAAAAGGCGTGCGTAGCGCCTACCTCACCCGTCGCTCCGGTAACCCCTGTTGCCCTGATGGCCCCTGCCACACCGTCCCTCCCTCCGCTTGCGACTGCGAATACAGCTACAAGTTCTAAACCACTCAGCGACTTTGGTATGTCCACGCAAGAAGCTAGTAGCTTCTTTGACGACGATGATGATTTTGCTTTTGGCTCGCCGCCGATTGCTGTGTGAATGATGGCTTTTGCTGGGTTTTATGTTTGGGCCAGGCTTTGGATATTTGAATATACCCCCCATTGCGACTGTAGTCTTTTTTTCTTCTCTTCTCTTTAGTCTCCGGCGTCGCGATGTCCCTCAGACTCGCACACAACACCCCGGTCTTTACCTTGAATATACGCATTACGAAACGGTGTGCGAGATTTCCTTGGGGCACAAAACGCAGACATGGCTTATCAGGTCACAACGGAGCGTATATAGTAAGCACACGGACTGACAATTGGTCGTGCTCACCGCTTGTAAGGCTGTTCTACGTGGTACAGTAGCTGGCAGGGTCTCAGCCCCTGAGATCTTGGCTCTCCCAGCCTCGTGTACGTACAACCAGCAATCCATATATTGCCAGATCCGCCTGTCTATTGTTCTTCGCTCCTTCGCTAATTCCGCGTTCTCAGCGTGCCTTCTGCGGCACTTCTTACATCTGGCTGAGAGCTTAATTTCATCAGAATCGATTCCCAATCTCGCTCGTCCGCATGTAGCGACAACATTGAACTGCGGTTCGAACCCTCCCTTCGTCCGTTGCTCGAAGGGGATCCAGCCACTGCTCGACTGTTGGGAGTGGAAACCGAGTGTTGCATTGATGAGACAGACACGCACAGCATCGCAGATACTATGCCCGGCAGTGATGCTTCAGCTCAGGTTCCAAATGCAAGACTCAGCGCTCCGCCCTGCGACAGTGACAGTGTCGAAGGTGGGAGCTCACCCAATACTGCTCCACTCTCGGTCGACCCGGTCGCCTACGTGCTATGAAGAGGGCAAAGTGTTTTGTCTTTGACACGGGATATCTTGGGCATCATTACATCGATTGCGTTCCTCATCCTCAGGGCATGCGTTGTAAGCCTTAGAGGACAGCACGAGAGTGAGTGGTCGAAACGCATCATCCAGGCTACTCGCATCGCTCCATCTGCATGGCCTGTACTATTTTCGGGTATTCTGGGAAATAAAATACGCCAACTTGCTAACTGGAGGGCTGAATGTGGTCTACGGCTATTTAAGTCAGCTTGAATTGACTGACCAACACTGACAGCGGGCAGGCTTTGGAGCAGTTGATGAAATCACTCACTGTAGGTCGCCTCCTTTGAAGCTCTCACATCGTCATATTGATCTCGCTTACAACAGATGGCCGGTTCTGTATGGTTCATCTTCCAATTTTCCTCTGGGCTTTCAATCCTTTGGGCTCGCAAGCGTCATTTCGGGGAATCCACCTAACAGATATCCTCGGCTGTGGCACAGGGAAATCACGCACTATGTTGCGAACATCACTGTGCAAGTTGATCTTTCCCTGTTTGGCGACGGCGGCAACGAAAACATACGGACAATTCGCGGGATCTACTTAGCGATGCTGCACGAAGTCACCACCAGCACACAGTATGTCGATAACTCGAACGCGTCTTACAAGGAAATGATCATGAATCTGGGAGGATCTAGCTCTGCAGGTGTTCAGGTTGCGATGGACATGTGCGGGAATGTGCGGATAACGCACATTGACCGCCTGAGCGGGTATGACCCGGAATCTCCTCACAAATGGATCAAAGTACCTTGGCACGAGGCACCACAGCATTACAGTAGTCTTGTTAGTAATCGATTTGATGGGTTGGACCGAAGCTTTAGAGGCGATACATTTTTATCATGACTTCGAGCTATCAAAACTTCAATGTAAGCAGCCGCATCTCCCGGATCATCTACATGACTGACTTCAAGTGAAGTGCTCACCATGGCTGATAAATAACGCAACTGCGACCGAAGCATGGACTATCAAAACTTTCGGCCAGACCTAGATAGAGTTCACTTCAGCTGATTTGTCTGCGCAAGACCTTGGGCCACTAAACGTTGCTCGACATTTTTGGGCCTTATCGTCACCTGGGAAAAACATCTACCGGATTTTAACAGTACTAGAACCGCCCAAGGCTATCTGGGCTTATATGGCACCAACGTTCGACTTGACACAATGGCCCACTTTGCACATAAGATTTCACTGCTTGACTGGCTATATGCCACCACCTGTGTGACGAGGACAACATCCGTCGACTATGGAAAAGTGGATGGTTATTGCCATTGACGACAAACGGAAGGATACATTACGACCACCAAAGGAATGCGACATCGCAAACGATATGACCCCTTCCGCCTCGCTGGTACGACACGGGAAGTGCAGAGCGCCTCCCATCCTAGGCTGCGTCAGCAGCCTGGTCAGGGACTCAGTGTTCTTTGTTGGTCCTGTATTCAAGGTAACAGCGTCGAAAGTGACGCAAGCAAGGCCATGAGACTTAAGAAGATGGAAATCAAGATCACCGACGTGTGGAACGAAGAGGATAGCGGTCGCGTTGCATTTGCGCCCGCGCGAGGCAAAGGTGGGGTGAAGAAGCGGCGATGGTGTGACTGACCGCTAGCCTTGAGGATGATGCGAGCCTGTCCCTGTCTGTGAGATCTAGTAATAGATGCAATGCGAGATGTACGAAACTCAGTCGTGCGCACAGCCATTGCTGGCGAGGACTGCGGCCAGCCATGCGAACGAGTAAGATTAAGATTCCATCTCTCGTCCACAAATTTGCACGGTCCAGAGAAGCTTACTGTCGAACACTGCCGGTGCACAGCTCTGTGGTGTGAGAAAGCCTGAAGTGCAGCATCATAATGCTCTCGAGTCAGGCAAGAATAAACTTCATTGGCAACAGATCCTGTCCATGCTGGTGAGATGACGCAACGTCGCCCAGATATCCTAGCGAGCTTCAGACACAAAAGAAACAGGCGGGAGATACGCGTTCGACACCAGCTATCTAGGTTCGTGATAGCGAGAGTAACAAGATACCCTTGGTTGAAGATGTAACGAAAGGACTGCAGATAGATCAACTCACTAGCGTGTCGATCTAGCGCCTCTCGGCTCCCCAAATCCGCTTGCCGTCATGAAACGTCCGACCAGCGAAACGAAACCACGAACACTTCGCATCAACACGACCGCGCACAGCCAATCCCAGCATGCTGGAGATCGACTCCGCACGGACATGCACCGTCAGCATCTTGACATGACCTTATCTGCGGTACAAAAGAATTCGTACTGACGCAGTCAATTCTGTCGGTGAAAGACGCGTCGCGCTGACAGCACCTTGCAATGCCAATGCTGTGCAGTTACAGTCAGCCTGCGCAGTCGTGTCGTCTTGCTTGTCGTCGTCGCAGACAGCCAGTAAGCCCACTTGGGTGTCTCAAGTGACAATATTTTTGGCTGTGCACATCTCTCGTCAAACACCAGAGCCACAGTTCACAGCGCAATGGTTCGGCTAGCCGATCGGCAAGCCTCAGCAAGCTTCGTTGCACCAAACCGGCTGCTGTCAGAACTCAGGGTCCCATACCGCAAAGCCTCCGCATCACTGCCGCGCTTTGACGGCTCTTACTCGCGGAAACAACACAGTACGTTTCGATCGCTGCTATTTACGATTTGGCTTCCTTGTCGCAGGGATCGTTGGTGTCGTACCAATGTGTAAGGCACGAAGTGCGTTTGGTGTATTTGCGGTTAGGCGAGTAGCACGAAGACGGATTATGCAGGGCAGCGTGTTTGAGGGGATTCTGAGTTCGGTTTGAGCGCAGCCGCGAGGATGACTTCGTGATGCGGCAGGTAAATATGTATATAAGATGGATGCCTCATCAGCTGAAGAAGGCCATCACAACAGCCCATCTCATCAACACTACTGCATTACTACAACTCATCCACGACTTTGAGTCTACATTCACTAACCAATTCCACCATTATAATCTCAATTCCTCAAATCAACGACACCAACGACACCAACTCCAAAATGTCTACCTCGCACATCGAGACCTCCATCGGCAGCACCTCCGCCTCCGTCGTCATCGCCGCCCTGCACAACCACGAACTCATGATCAAAACCCTCTGCCCCGCGCTCGTCAGCTACTCCTTTGAGTCGGGAGACAAAGCCACATCCGCAACCTACACCGTCACCGATAAGAAGCCCATCGGCCAGGTAAGTTTCCCCCAATATCCCAATAATTTTCAAGACTGACCAGCCGTAGACAACATACAGGCTCACCCTCACCAACACCGCCGACGGCGTCGACTCCCTCGTCAACGCAAAGCCTCCCGTCGGCATCCTGACTATCGCGGGCAAGTGGCGCGTTGCAGGCGGCAAGCTGACTGAGGACGTGGTCATTGACGGCAACTTCATGATGAAGAAGGTTGCTAAGGGCAATGTTGAGAAGACACACCCGGAGCAGCACACTAAGCTGCTTGAGGCTGCGAAGGCGTAGATGAGATTAGGGCGTTGTAACGGTTTAGCGAGCATATTGGTTGCAGCGAGCATAGCGTAGCATTTTGGAGTCTGAAATGTATTTGTATGGTCTATCAATCTTAGGCTTCAATTGTTGGGTTTGATTTTTTTGGTAACTGGCGGCACTGTTCAAGATTACCCTGGAGGTCATCAGTCCTGTATTAGTCCACTCTATCACAGTTCTTGGAACCTTAGGCTCACAATCCAGATGACTCAGATGTATCTACACCAAGCGCGCACTCGCAATTGCAGAAGTCTGATTTGGTGCAGCTGTACCGGAAGGCGTCAGCGACCTGAAAGACCTGTCGGGTGCAAGGCCAATCTGAGTCGGGCGCGATCGATCACCAAGGTTCCAGCATACGTACGGCCCCATAAGTGAGCCTATCCATGCCATTCGTGAAACGGTGGACCCTGAAATCAATACTGCTGGTCCCTCGGCGCAATCACCACACGCAACTTAGCCAGCAAACTGCGAACCAATATCACACACCCAAGCCGTGGGCCCTGCTTTTCTAACCGTGAAGAGTGATCTCTTACGGTCCATGTGCACAGACAATTTTGCGCAGAGCATATTGTACTCTGTGCTCAACATCGAGATAGCGCGGACGTATTCACCGTAATCTCCTCAGCAGAAGCATCGATCCATCCTCCGGCCAGTTCACTGCGAATCCAAGTAAGGCACAGCAACACTAACAGGCCGCCTTCACGAAAATAACCCAGCCACAGCCATCCGCAGTATCTCGACTGCGTCTGGAGCCCACTGGCACATCTCGCATCTCCAATACCTGTACAACGACGGACCTAAGCTCCAGCTACCCAGGTCTAGATCGACGATGTGGACATCCCCTCTCATACAATCGCAATTCTGATAGCTGCTGTTATCGGAATATTCGCGCCCTCGACACTGATAATCGAATGGGACACAGCAGGCGGCAGGAGGGTGTTGTATGCTGCAATCGACATGGCCTGAATTGGCACTAATGAACCTGGCAAGCGCACCTTGAGCGATTATTGCCCTTGACGTGCATTTGAGGAGAAGGGCAGCGATAATCGGTAAGGCGATTCTAATCTTCGGGGAGATACTTTGACCAAGATAAGCATCAGGGAGGCATAGCTACCCAAGTATTGTTGCCTTGAGTAAGAGTATAGGAGACACTTGAAGGCTTACTTTGGAAGCTTAATAACGCAACAGGCCTTCTACTAGCTACAGTAGCCTTCTCTCTGCCCTACAGAGCGTTGTCTCGCCGAATATTGAAATCGTCTCGTCGGATATCCCAGCCAAAGAAATACGATTACAGAGAAGAAAGTGGAAAGATCTTGAAGGATCATAACAAGCCAACGAATGAAGCAGAGATTACTTCGGGTCGGTGAGGGGCGAGGGGACGAAATTGTCAGGCAGGGGCGCGAATAAACAGAGCAGAGCAAGGAATTCAAAAGGCTGGGGCAACCATCGAACCGCATCAACGTCCATCTCTTATAAAAATTGAACGAGTAACATGTGAAGTGTTCGCTAGTGTGCAGGCACTGTTGGGCATACAATCTGCTCCAGGTCCTGAGTTACAAGGCTCTCGAACCAAGGGGCAGTGCTGTGATGCCTGCTGAGCTGAGACATTCGAGAGCGCGGTCACGCCGGCGGCGCGCAAGACTCCTACTCTCGATTAACGACTGCCTGCAGACAATTTCATCAGATGAATACAGAACCCGTATCCAGTTGTAAATTCTACGTAGCACACCGCTGACTTCGACGAGCCCTAAAAGTGGATCCTTGATCGTCGTGAAAGACTGCGATTTGTGGGGAGGCACTCGGCTCCCACGGCCAGTGGGGCAGTCCTTCCAGTGGTGGCTTGCGGGCAGCGATCCTGGCAGGCGGCGAAATTGGGCGGCATGCACGATGATGGCGACTCGATCACAGCACAGCCGCGCGCCCAGTCACCGTGTGCCACGCTGAGGCCCGCTGAGTCGCAGCCTTCTGTGCCTGTGGCAGTTCTCGAGCTGGCCCACAGAACTCTCGACTGCGCGCTAGGGGTCACGCCGATTGGAGGCGTGACGCAACTGTCATGTGAGACTGAGGCTTAGAAAACCAGGGTCCTGCTATTACTATCCACTTTCGCCGTGCTCCTAACAACATTCTCAACAATACACTGCAAACATGGGAAGACGTGACGATTCCCCACCGCGGCGTCGTAGGTGTTGTCTTTCTGTATGGAACAATTAGGCATGCTGACAATCTCAGCTGAACCCAGCTACCGCTTCGATAGCTACGAAGACGGCAAGCCAAAGTGGGCGCCTCAGACACCGACAGAAGATCCTCGAGGCAACCGCGAGTACGAAGACAACCGACGAGACTCGCGGCGACACAAGGAGCGCTACGAAGACGATGCGCCGCCTCCACCAAGAGGTACGACTTCACACCACGTCACCGCATGATGTAATGCTCACCGCAATCCAGAGAGCCGACCGCGACCTCGCAAACACAGATCGTACCCCTCTTCCGAGTCAGACTCCGACGTACCTCCGGCCAAACCACCACGACGAAGCAACACAACAAGAGATCGCGACCCACGCCCACGCGACCACTACGACTCGTACGATGAGCACCCTCGCCGAGACGATCGCAGGCGCGACAACCGCGGCTATGTGAGCGACGACAGACACAACAGGCCCCGAAGAGACGACGACCGAGATCGACGAGACCGTCGCCATGACGATAGGGACCGAAGTAGAGACCGCAGTCGAGACCGCTACGACGACCGCGATCGCGACAGGCGGCGCGATGACAGAGATCGAAGGGACCGCTACCGAGATGATCGCCGAGATGACCGCTATCGCGACGACAGAAAGGATGACCGCAAGAAGTCGACACCATACGATGCGCTCTTCTCGATGCTTGCAGCTGGCAGCAGCGGTTCAAAGGACAGGGACCGACGAGACCGCCATGACGACCGCTACGACGATCGCCGAGACCGCGATGGCCGACCAGGGCAGCCTGAGTGGCAGAAGCAGGCGATGGGCATGTTCACTGCGTACGCGTTGCCCATCATCAAGAAAGAAGGCACGAAATATTTAGCGAATAAGATGGGCGGAGGTGGGAAGCGGCGCTAGGAGCGCAGAAGTCGAGTTTTTGATTGCATGGCGTTGCAGCATTCCCATATTACTGGCGTACATTGGACGAACTCATGGCTCATTTGAACAAATGCATCGTAGCATCTCTGTTTTCGCCTTTTTACATATTACGTTCACCGCTCCTTCTTCTTACGGTATGTCGGCACGTGCCCATGACGTCATATTCGGTGGTCGTCAGCGGCGACACAATGAGCTTTGAGAGCGCTCAAATATTCTCAGAGTCCGGTTCACCAAATAGCAGATGATATCAACAAACATGGTTGCAACACGTAGCAAAACAGCACAAACCCACCTCGAAGACTTTGTTACCGAGGACAGCAGATCAAATCCCAGGCAGAAAGCGGCAGCATCATCATCCAAGCAGACTAGCCCAAAGGCCAACACCTCATGCAAACGCAAATCATCCTCAACAGACACCAAAGAAGTACAGCAGTCACCAAAACGCACCAAGACCGCACTCACCAAACACAAGTCCGCGTCCACAGACGACGTGAATGACGATGTCATACTCATAAATCGCGCACCCGTCCTGCACCTCTGGGCTGCTTCAGTCATGCTCCTCACCCACCCTGAACTATCATGGGAGAGCTGTCTGAGCGCTGGCGCGGCGGTGAGTGTGATCTGCGCGGTTGCGAAGGGGAGGAGTATTGGAGTGGTTGGTGAAAAAGACTCTGAGGATAAGAAAGGCAAGAAGAAGGAGGAAGAGGGTAAGGAGTTTGATCTCATGCATTTCAAGCTGCGATTGAAGGATGGATTAGTTGTTATGGGAGGGAAGGGGAAGGATGGGGGTGAGGATGCGCTCAAGAGGAAATTTGGGGAGGCGGGGTATGTGAAAGCCAAAGGTGTGTTTGAGGAGGTGCTCAAGAGTTGGAAGGGTCAGGAGGAAGAGTTGAATAAAAGGGCGTTTCACATGTACGAGGATTTTGGGCCGGATGTGAAGAGAGGGCAGAAACGGTGGGGGAGGAAAGGAGAGCTGAGGTTGGGGACTGTACGTAGTGTTGTTGCTTCGAAGGGGTAGGGCGAGGTATTTGTACACCACAGTTGGTTGCTTGCCTGCTAGTACATGTCATGATGTTAGTTCAAACAGTCAAACGTGCAATAGCTGCTAGCTAGAAATCCGCGTGGTGATGTTAGTGACGGAACAGAATTGTGACAGGGCATAATATCATAGGAAGAATATGAAAGATTGAGGTCATTCTGCGGGAGAGTGGCTGGCAGGCAAAGAAAAGTTTGAAAGTTGTGACACCGAAGTCTGGGTCTACAGTCTAGATGATGCCCCAGGGAGGCGCGGATTCGAGATTTTGCCCACGAGGTGGTCGATGACGGTGCGAGTTACTCTTGGACGTTGTGGTAGATGACTGGAGTTGTTGTCAGAGTATAATGCTCGATAACGCACGGATGGGATACTACGTATCCCAGTGTGTGTTCAGTTGAGCTTCGCCTAGCAGCCATCAATAGTAGAAACGTCTCGATGATGGCCGTCCCCCCTCGGACCGGGCATTTTTACTCATTCGTTGAGTCGGTGCAGATAAAGCTGCCCAAGGTTGCACGTTGAGTTCAGGATTTGTAGTACTGGTCAGTCTCCAGGCAGTGGGAGTAGTCTGTTGTTGAGTTCAGCGAGAGCGGAACCGACTCTGCTGTGGCAATCTGGGGCATTCATGCCTCCCCACGATTCTCCAGGTTGTGGGGTGCCTTGCCATTCATAAATCTCGGATGCCAGCATACCACGCTATTCGCCACGGTATAATTGGTCTGCGAATTACTAACGGCATCTGAACGTGTGCCCAGAGATGGAACGTAGATCATTGGCCGCCTGAAGGGAACCTGATTGAGGCTCTATCCGATGAAGAGAATTCGCCGGAGTGCCACGAGACGAGTAGAACTGTCGGCCAAGCTCCGACTTTGTGACTCGGCCGCGGCGTAAACAAGCATCGTTCTCGGAGCTGCTTGAATGGGTAAGCCCTTCTCCCAGTTCGAGCGGCGTGGACGCCACAACGCTTCCTTCGCGGAGGCTCAAACATGCCGCTTAAGCCGCATGCAGGGCGCCGGCTTCGCAGCAATATGGATGGCTCAAGTGCCGACGAGCTTGTTCTGGCGCTATTGAAATGGCCTTATTACTGCTGGCTGCGAACAGAGCTAAGGCCTAGACAAGACTTTCAACGAATGATGCGTGCACGGGCGATGTAAGAAGTCGGAGCTTCTCGTATTGCCATCGGCAGAGGGCTGAGCTTGTGGTGTTCTTCCCACCTCCGGATTTCTCTCCACACCCCCAGATTGAGCTCAAAAGTCGGGGTCTCCGCGTACACGAAGCACATACCCAACGATGGCTTTGCGCTAGAAGCAACTCGCGTCCGAGGATCTTTCGATGGCAAATGCGCCCTCCGAGTTGTTCTCTTGAGGCTTCCGCAGGAACAGCGGCTGAGAGAGAGAAGTCAGGAGAAGACATCTTGGACGCTCTTGGAAGTTGTTGAGCTTCGCTCTCTGACACCACGGCATCAGAGCTGGGCATGACGAGTCATCTCGACCGGTGTGGGATGCAGTTGCGATGGATTAAGAGTGGATTTAAGACAAGGCTGTGGTCGGGCGCGCTGCAGCTTCCTCGGTCTGGCGACCGTGCCCCACGCGATTTCCTCCACACATGTTTTCCGCCGCCTCTGTCTCTGCATCACCTGAGCGGGCAGAATCAGCAGGCCGCGCCTTTCACAATCCTTGAACTCGCCAAGCCCTCTCCGTGTCTGCATGCGATACCTGAATAGCCTCAGGCGCCGGTCCACTTTGTGGGCCGGTTGTTTTTCGAGCTGCACGCACGAAACACTGGGGATAGCAGCCTCCACCCAAACCAGCTACCGAGACTCGTGCTCTCGGGCCTCCTGCCTTAGAACGCAACCACCTAGATCTTTGGGGTAACCTCCGAAGACCCTCACCGGTTGTCAAACACTCACGCGGCCGCGATGAGGGTCATCAAACACTTCAACTCGTCAAAACGAGCCCCGTCGTTCGAGTAAGACTTGTCCAAGCCGTTTGGTGACGATTCAAACATCTCGGCCCTGCAAGCCACGAACTCTTGACTGTCCTTGGATGTCGTAAGTGATGAGCTTCGGCACAATGCCCAGCTGGACATTCGCAGAGCGGGGTCTTTTGCCCAGGAACGTGGCGTTACCTGTCGCACGCTTCTTTCGAAGGCGAGGTAGCGCGAACTGAGTGCTTAGCCAACGCCTTGCAGCTTGGTACTGATAGATGGACACAGGAGACCGTTGTGTACGACGTGCAACGATCAACGTTGAAGCACGTTCAGCGTTCCCAGCAGATAACATTTCGACCACAGTGTGGGAATCTGGGGAAACATCGCAGACACCGTTTCTCCCCGTGGGGACTGCGAGATCAGCGCACACGGCACTCGAGTCCTAGCATATCGGTGCTGCACGATTCGCCCAAATTTCCGCGGGTCGTAAGTGCACTTGTCCCAATGCAGGCTAGAAGGTTACATTCATCAACACCAAAGAAACCGCCCAGACCTTGGTATTCTTGGCCGTAAGCCACAAACCTGCACCACGAAGTGCTGTCGTACAGATGGTTTCCGGGGGCCATCGATAGGATCGCTACGAGGCAAAAAGCCCCGCTAGAAGGATGTTGTGAAAGGACATATATTAGGCAGGCCCGGCCCTCCATTTACGATCCAGCATCTTGATCAGGCTCAGCTGTCTTACCTCAACAAGCAGCTTCTTTTTTCATCTCATTCCACAAGATCAAGCCTATTCGACAGAATGGCAAGCGTCACTGGCAACAGACCCGCCGATCCTTTGGCCAAGGGCACCTTCGCAACTGCGAAGCAAGCTTGGAGCGATCTCTTCAAATGGGACCAACGCGTGGTCGTCAGGAACGAGTATGGCGAGGAGACTTGCGAATGGCAGAAGCCTGAGCCTCTCAAGAATCCTATCAGCCTGCTCGCTCAGCTGGGTTTCAAGGACTGGCTCTACTTCCTTGTCGGCTTCTTCGCATGGACTGCCGATGCTTTCGACTTCCACGCCCTCTCCATCCAGACAACCAAGCTTGCGGCGTACTTCGAGAGGAGCAACACGTCCATCACCACCGCCATCACATTGACCCTGCTCCTTCGATCTGTCGGTGCCGCCTTCTTTGGTCTGGCTGGTGACAAGTTCGGTCGCAAATGGCCCATGGTCCTCAACATGATCATTCTCGGTCTTCTCCAGGTCGCAACAATCTACTGCGCCACTTTCAACCAATTCCTGGCTGTGCGCGCCCTTTTCGGTCTATTCATGGGTGGTGTCTACGGCAACGCCATTGCCATGGCCCTCGAGAACTGCCCTGTCAATGCTCGTGGTTTGATGAGTGGTAAGTGACTTCCTTCTCTTCATCTGAACAGATGGCTGACTTCATTAGGTATCCTTCAGCAAGGTTACAGCTTCGGTTATGTCCTCGCTGCTTGCGCCAACTTGGGTGTTGGTGGCAGCACCAACTCCTGGAAGACAGTTTTCTGGATTGGCGCAGGATTCAGTATCCTTGTCGGTCTCGTTCGCATCGCCTTCCCTGAGTCTAAGCAGTTCATCGCCGCGAAGGAGGAGGCTAAGCTGCACCCTAAGAAGCCAAGCGGTGCCTTCTGGGCGGAGACCAAGGTCATGCTCAAGGCTGAGTGGCGCATGGTCATCTATTGCATCTTCCTGATGACTTGGTTCAACTTCTACTCCCACACCAGCCAGGACTCCTACACCACATTCATGAAGCAGCAGAAGCACCTCAGCTCCGCTGGCTCTACTCGCGCCTCCATCTTGATGAAGACTGGTGCTTGTGTTGGTGGTACCATACTTGGTTACACCTCGCAGTGGTTCGGTCGCCGTCGCACTATCGTCTGCGCTGCCCTCATTTCGGCCTGCCTCATTCCCGCTTGGATCCTGCCCACCACCGAGCGCGGCCTGTCTGCTTCCGGCTTCATGATCCAGTTCTTTGTCCAGGGTGCCTGGGGTGTCATTCCCATCCACCTTAACGAGCTGTCGCCTCCCGCCTTCCGTTCGTCTTTCGTCGGTCTTACCTACCAGCTCGGTAACATGATCTCCTCACCTTCCGCTCAGATTGTCAACGCTGCTGCCGAGGCTATGCAGATCACCACCCATGGTGGCAAGAAGTCTCCCGCATACGGACCTGTCATGGGTGTTGCGACTGCGATCATCGCCATGGGTATTGCCATCACCACTGCCCTCGGTCCTGAGAAGAAGGGTCGCCACTTTGAGCAGGTTGGTCCCATCGGCGCCAACCTCGAGCCTGTCAAGGATATCGAGACCGGTAGCATCGACGAGAAGGACGGCGCTCGCGCTGTCGAGGTTGTTGACAACAAGGAGATGAAGGCTTAGATGCAATGTCGAGATTTCGCCCTGGCAGCCCAGGTTGCGGAGCTACGACAAGGGTGTAGGCCTGGGGAATTAATATTGGAAGATCTATGATACCTATACTACGAATGAGTTACGAATTTAATTCACGTTCATACCATGCTTGTGCTTCTTTGCTGTGCACCCTCCTGCATAAAATACATTCCTGCGTTGGCTCAAATCTTTCAGCAAACTCCTCAATGAGGACGTAAGCTTGGCCTTATTCTTCCTCTGTTATCAAAACTGAGCAAGTGGAATCTGACGAAATGAAATCAATACTCTGCTCGTATCGCTTCAAGCATGGCGAAAGTCGGCCTCGCGAGCCAATCTTCCCAGTACCCGGTCTGCTTCCTCTCATCATCCGGCACAACATATTCCCTCCACTTGATTTCCAAGCCCGCCATCCTCGCACACCTCTCATACACCTCCGCCCTAAACTGAAAGCAATCAAACTCAAAACCACCTTTGCCGACCTTAACTTTCGCCTTAATGCCCACGACCTCACCCGTATCCGGCGCAACATACGCCGGGTCCAGAACGAGGATATCCAGGCCGTAGAAGTCTATCTTCGGCACATGCATATCACGGTCATGAGCATCAGTCGTCAGCCCGACGAACCTGCCACCGGGAGCCATCTGCGACTCGATGACGCGGAACATGTTGGTCAGTTCGCGCACGCTGCCTGCGTAGTTGAGGAACCACGCTGAGAAGACTAGATCGAAAGTGCGGTCGCCCGATGGAGGGAGCGAGCCGGGGACACTGCAGTCTGCTACGCTGAAGTGCAGCGTTGGATGTTGCGAGGATGGGTAGGTAGCCAGAGCGCCCGAGACCATGGTTGGGGAGATGTCGTAACCGGTTACGCTGGTCGCGCCCAGTGTGGAAAGGAGGTGTGTGTATTTGCCGGTACCGCATGCCAGGTCTGCAGAGGTCAGCGAGCTGCGAAGTCAATCGTTGATCATGATAGTGGTTGTCGAGACACGATGCACAACGCAACCCGCGATGCTCCGACTTGCAAAGGGCAAGCGACAAGCCATTCTCACAACAACAAAACAAAAGCACACTCACTTCCCTCTGTGGAATAAGAGCAGGTGCAACTTACCAAGACATTTCCTCCGTCTAACACCATCCCCCAACGCATCCAGTATACTCAACACCTCAGGCTCGACAGCAGGCAACGTCTTGATCTCCAAATACCTCGTCCCAATGCGATCATACTGCGTATTCTGCGTGCTCTCATGCACCGCTCTCCCACTTCCAACCTTCGCTCCGCTGGGCCCACCAGCCCCACTTTCACTTCCTTCCGTCGCTGGAAGCATAATGCCTGCTGTACTTCTTCCAAGCAAACGCTGATTGTGAAACTGAGGACCCTGAACTTCGTTGTGCGAACGATCTGCGAACGCTACAGCACGAGGTATAGAATAGAGTTTGGATTTCAGTCCGGTGAGGCCCCGCTTTCGGTACTGGGAGAAGCGCCATAGTAGTGCCGATATCTGTCTCCCACGTGTCAAGATAGGTGTTTGAGCGGGTGACAAGCAGAGTTCGCGTGCAGTAGTGAGGCTTGGTGGACTTAGGTCTTTCATGCGTGAAGTGAAAGATTGTGAAGGGACGAGTCGAAGGAATGTTGTGGTGGGCCGTGGTGTTTTCTAATTGACGACTTGGACGTGTATAATTGTTTTCCTATAGGCACGAACGCCACCTGCGATTGCTTAAGAGGCCTAAACGTATGCTGACAAGATACCTTGAAGGCGTTTTCAGGCCCAATCATCCCAGATGAACTGGCACCATCGTGGCTCCTTCCATTTGCAAGGTGTCTCCATCCATGACGCTATCCAGGTAGCAGTCTCCAATCAATTTGCGCATCTTCACTTGTGCCTCATGTGCCTCAGCTGCATCCGTGAACGGGCGAAGTACGAATGGCACGTTCCCTCCTGCAAACACCCACACTTCGTCTCCAGGTCGCGCATGCGGATAGCACAATCCCATAAGGCCATTTCTTGTCTTGAAGAAGGTGCGTCCGGATATTGCAGACCAGAAGGCAAACACGAAGGGAGTGAGAAGCGGCTCTCGATCCTGGTCGACAGATTCCTTGACTGTCACAAACCACGACGACAAATGTGGGTGTAGGGAAGCTGGGACCCTCGCGCTATTGTCGTCATCGTTCATGAAAGCATCTGCAACGATTGTGCGCCAAAATCGTTCTTCTACCGACCCGGGCGCGCAGTCGCTTCTCGAGATTGAGACGCCTGCCATCTCTATCCAAGCTTGTACACCAGGCAATATACCCTGTGGATGGTTCCAGTCTCTGTATTCTATCACAGGTCCGATATGGTCGATGATATCGATGAACGTCCCTGACAAACAGAGGACGTCTGTGCTTAGAATCTTAGCCCCGCTCTTGCTGTCTCCGGATGCACGATATAAGCTGTACCTGCTGAAGCGATTATACTCGTTACTCGCTCTGATGTGATGCAAGGGTGCCGCAAAATTACGAACCCAGGATGGGAGCCCGTAGACGTCTGATCCAAGCCCACTACCCGTCAAATAACGAAGGTCTCCGTCCGATTGGGATATGATAATTTCCGTGACTTGCCGATACAAGTCGCCGATTGGTATGGAATAATCAGGTCGGATAGGTAAAGATGGCGTGTTCTGCTCTAGCAAAGCTAGGAGGCCATAGATCTTGTCTCGTGGGTCTTTGCAGAGCTTGTGTCTGAGTGATCGAATAATCTCGTCAATGCCTGTGCGCTCGGACCGTGACAAGAAAAGCATGGAATCTGCGTAGTAAATGTATTTTGCAGGCATAAGATTCGAGACGCCTTTGCAACATTCTCTATCGTGACGGCTGTGGTTTTCTCGGGCTTTAAGAAAGGTCGACCAAGGTATCCACCACCATCCCATGCGCACAATAGCCTTCGGACACAAAGCTGCCTCTTGGATACACCACAGTCTTTCCCACCAAGGTCTCGAGATCCCGTCGATGAACAACTTATACATGTCTTGGTAAATAGGGTTGTCCTGGTATTGCCACTTTCCTGTGTCTTCTGCGCGTGAAAATCCTGGTAGGTCATGGAAATGCTTGTCGTGGTACCAGTGAAGGATCATCTCGAAAGGGTTACGATCGCCGAACGACGAATTGATTGGCCCTAGCCATATGTACATCGAAGAGCATTTTTGATATATTGTACCCATGTTCGCTACCTGTACGGCGCGTTCCTCAAGGTTGCTCTGATCAATGCATATTGCGTCTGTCCACAAGGACTGTACTGGTAGATCTTCGGGATGATGAAGCTGTGTGCGGAGTTGCTGGAGGCAGAGTTTGAGGCTGCAGGGTATGTTCAACTCGAAGCCATCAACGTCGATTGTGCTCGTATCATTCGGATCGCCCCATGCGTAAGATATTGTTTCGTACGGAGGAGGATCGCGAAGAGAATGCACTGTAAGTCGACATCGTACGCGGTCCGAAAATTGGTCTGGCAAAAGCGTGATGAGCCGAAACTCTTCTAGTAGCCGTTCGGAGACGCCTGCAAGAGGTGTGTAGCAGGAGCTACGATACTCCGAACTGCTGGCTGGCATATCCTGCATCGAGAATTACCGTGTGCTGCATTGGGAGGTGTGAGTGGAAGGAGCTGCGTTCGGTCAGGTGCATTGCGCCCCACTATGAGAACATGCCGTAGAAAAGCCGGTATTAAGGTACAATAAGCCTGCGACCTCACATAGAAGCCAAGAAGGCGCGGTAGCGTGTGAAGGTCTTCATGTATTCGTGCATGATCTACATGATAACTCATCAATCGCATTTGGTCGAGACAACCGCACAGGCAGTTGCTCGTGCTTCAGCCCTGTAGATCAACGATGGCGCGCATCGCACACATTCTGAGGCATGGAGCCAAGGTGAGGAAGCAGTGTTACCCGCTCTAACATCCTTGCATGATTCGAGGCTGTGATTGCATCATCCCTCTTTTGGTCGTGTCAGGAGGGAGGCTGCTGACGATGCATGCCATTTCCTCGAATGCTCAGCTGGGCTTGATGTAACCGCTCGAGCTCCGCGCAGTGGACGTGGTTGCAAGGTTGATTGCCGAATCTGCAGAATGCTGTAGCCTGTGGCATTTCGGGCAGATTAGACTGGGCGCTCATAGGTTGCGTATTCGATGGTTGGGGGTGAGGGGTTGCCTCGTTCTCCGATGTAGACTCTGTTGAGTATCAGATCACGGATCTTGACCTTCGAGCCCGCTATTGGCAAAGATGGAGTTGCTCCTACCGTCATCATTGCCAGGCGTGCCATCATTATCGTTCATAACAGCGCTACCCATGCCTTGGCCGCTCATGTTTTGGTTGTTCATGCCCTGACCACCCATCATGGGTCCGCTCATGCTTGCTCTGTTCATCTGGGAGCCAATTGGACCGTTCATACTGTTGCTGCCCATGTTGTTGTTCATTGAGTTGCTGTTCATACGGCCAGCATTGATGGGACCACCGTTCATATTTTGGTTGCCCATGTGATTGTTGCTCATCGAGTTGTTGTTCATGCCGTTGTTGAGGCTAGCCCCCATGGGTCCCATATGCGCAGGGCCGCCGAGCTGTACGCCTTCGTCCTCTTCGCCCATCCCGTCCACCTCCGGCCAGAAGCGCTGTTCCAGCCAACAGATCTGGCGGAAAATCTCGTCGCAGCGCTGCATCTCTTCTTTCCCATCGCGTGCTGTTGTGGTATTCGCAAGTTCGTCGACGAGCGCACGTGTGGCGTCTACGAACTTGTTGAATGCTGGCGATGTCCAATTGGGTATTAGGGCTTGGTGAAGAGCCACGATATGATTCTCGTTGCTGGGCGTCGAGAGGGATGTACTGAAGGAGGCGGCATATTGCCAGGCCGAACGATAGCACTGTATTGTCAGTACAGATCATCAGCGTCAGGAGTCGATGGTGAGCGTACATGTTCCGTGCCCCAAAGGACGACCATGCCCTCCAGAAGAGAGGCACTGGAGCTGCTAGCGCTTACGAACAAGTCCAGCAGAGCGCGTGTAATTGGGGAAGGGGGCTCGTTGCTCAGCGAAAGGCCATACTTGGTGGCAGTGATTTCGAAGAACTGCATCTCGCGGCGCATGTTGTTCAGAGCCGAGATCAGCAGGTCCATGGTTCTATACATGGGATGGAACTGCGAGTTCTGCGTTTGCGGTAACCTGATCTTCGCGAGCAATTGTCCAACGAAGCGTATGTAGCCCCTCGAGTAGTGTCCATCTTGTACCAGCCATTGTGATAGAGGACCTGCAGCGAGTGAACCACAGCCAGCATGTGATAGAAATGGCTGTTGAGTCGCCTGCGCAAACGGCCCCGAGCATGTTGTGAGGAGATGGTTCGTCAAGGAGGGCGCAGTGTGCTGCTGCATAGGATTCGGCGCAATGGGCTGCCCATCACGAGCGCGTTTCGTGTTTGGACCGCGGCGATGTACTTGCAGATTTGGGTTCGGCTGCTGACCATTCAAGATAGCACTTGGACCTTGCGACATGTTAGGGTCGACCATAGACTGGCTGGCCTGACCTGGCATCATATGCGCCTGCGCATCTGGCGAGTTCAGATAGGCTTGACACTCCTGGAGATGCTCAATCTGTCTCGTCGTGTTCTTCGCTCTCACGAAGCCGCAGTGCTGACACCTGACCTTGTTACATTTGGAGGGCGTATCTGAGTCCTGGAATTCTACAAAGGCACGGCGGATGTCAGGATTTGCGTGTCGACCCATCGCAGCCGGTGCTGACGCTACGGCGTGGCACTGCCATCGTGGTCAACATACTGAAGGGCATGCAGTGTGGACGATGCAGGCGACATGGAAGAAGCAGGCAGGAGATGTGAAGGAGCGGCAGTGAAGTGGATCTCACCTTGGGTAAGCTGTCTTGATAGCCGTGTATCGTACGGTATCGCTGAGTGCATGCTCGGGTGCGGGCCGGCGTTCTTGCACACAACAACCGTGACTAAGCCCAGTCCTTTCCTATCCGGTCCGCCCAGTAACAACCACCAGAAGGGCCTGCATTTTCAAAGTCGCATGCAGGCAGGCACTTCACGCGTAATCTTTGGGGATCGCAATGACTATTCACGGGACTACAAGAGCCGTAACACACGCAACGTCTGGTTGCAGAGGGTATCTGATGGGATATTAGTAACCCGTTCTATTTGAATGCAAGCGCCGAATCGGAAGGGACGTGAAACGTTTCGCAGCCACGAGGACCCAACGGTAATCTATGCGCACCTTTCATCAGCCTGATATCGAAGTGCTGAAGCTTTACACAAGGAAACTCTTGTTCTTAATATTACGAGCCTTAATCGACTTTCGACAGTTATGAATTCGGCTGGTTATGGTAACAGTAGCGACACAGCCTTCGTCGTTCACGCCTGCCAGTCGCGATTAGAGACTGCTCTACCGTGACGTCGATGGTTATGAGAGTTGTGCTTGCACTCTCAGCACCACGGTTTTTAGCTCAAATCAGCAATGTCACGGTCAGTCAGTCTTTGACTGTACGAGCGTAAATCATGCAATGCACCTCTGCGGGAGTATTCCGCAAACATCGTCACTGTACTGCATCACAGCTTCAATTCCATCATCTGATGCAGCACATTCTACACCACCGCTTGTATCCGCCTTCACCGCCCGGCCTGAAGCCTCGGCATCTCTTCTTCAAAGTCACGATAATGACGATCTTACTGTGTCAAGCGTCTCGGAGCACTCCCTGGCTTCCCCAAGTTCTTCTCCACAGCACACCAAAGTGACGATCCAGCGTATCACCGATGTGCTTGTGACCTACGGCTTCACCTAACAGGGCAAGTGGACGCTGCCGGCGCCAAGTTGCAAATACACCAACGTGAACATCTCACGGTGCGCTCGGGAGGGATTTTCCAGCTCGCTATTACACATCGTCTTGAGTAAGTCTTGGAGTTGGGCCTGCAAAGCGCGCGGTATACCCGACTCATGTTACACTCGGGGCTGTGGGTGGAAAGCCTTACCCGGCGCACTGAGACCCTGTTGCACCACCGACATCATCATCCTCAGACCACAACGAGCGAGCTGAGCATGAATATACAGCAACGTATCAAGGCAAACTCGCAGTAAGATTGCAAAGCAACAGACACCGGTCTTGAGTCGTTGCTTCTGTGCAAAAGGAGACACATCCCGCGAGTTATGATGACGCTTACTCGTCATACCTGCCATGTATCCGGAAGTCACTCGCTCTCTGCCAACACCCCGTGGTACATGGCACTACCGCCCGCAGTACATCATACCGATCACATGAAGCTCTACACTCCATACTTGACTTTCACGAGATTTGCCTCCCCCGTTCCAAGCGGTACGATTCGCTCGTATTGCGGGAATAACGGCCTCCGTCGCTGCACGCAACCAGATCGCGAAGCTTGGCCCACTACGATGGCGGGGTACGACTTCCGAGTGCCCTCCGAATCGCTTCTTGACGCTGAAAGTGACGGATCTGCGACATCGCTGTGCTTTTGCCACCACAGCTGATCTTAAGGCTTGGGTAGGCTGGCTGATGACTACGCTGGCCGGCAGAATTGATGGGCCGGCAGATGTTCCTTGTTACGTCTCCCGTTACGTCTCGCCTGGCCATTGGATCGTGGGCCCTGGTGACTGGAAAACTTGCGCTGCGTTTAGGTGACTTGGACAGGAGATAAGGATCAACATGCACTTTTGCTACGCTTGATGATGCTTGTGGGATATATGATGATGATCGTGAATGGAGACCGGGAAGAAGCTCCCCCGCAATCTCAAGTCTGACTTCATGCAAGTTCACGGAAGCCTTGTTCCTTTGTTCAAGGGTTTGCCGCGGCTGGCACAGCACCCCGAGCGTTGAGCTGCTGTACCTACAAGTTTATCGGTTACGCGGCTGCAGTTCAGGTATGAGGTCTCAGTTCCACCGGCAGAGTACACGAATTGCTGAGGAAGAGAAGATTGCGATGTTGGCTCGCGTGCAAACCGACGATCTGGAAGCCCTCAATGTTGACGTGCACGTCTCTCGAACTTCCAGAACAACATCATCCACTTTTCCACAACGGCCCAAGATCTCCATCCACATTCGGCCGCGTGAGCGACACCCGTGAAGTTGATTCGCCGTCTACTCATCTCCACTACCTGCTTGAGCCCACGCGCCGCCGATCGCACCATCATCGCCTGAAACACCTCACCAATCAGCTCAACGTACCTGAGTGCGGCCTCACCTTAGTCATCTCGTGCCGGTGTAACACCACTTCTGAACCCTGCGTGCACCGACTGTTTCCGCAAACCCAAGAGGGACGATCACAGACCGGACAGCTGTGACTTTGGGGTTAGACCTTGTGCAGTGTTTCCCGCCGCTGCGTCACCTCCGAGGAAAGTAACTCAAGCGGCCACTTGATAGGTCGGGTACTGAAGCTCCATCCTGGAAGCTCATCCCTGGCGGAGCTTTGTTGGCAGAATTCTGAGCTTCCGACGATCTTAATCCCTATGCCCAGGAGACATGTGCTTGTTGTCGTGGCGGATGACGGGAGAACAAATCCCAGTTCCGCACCAGGTGGATCATCTACGGGCCTGGGAGTCTTGAGGTTTAAAGTCGTGCATGTCCCCGGGGTTTACGGTACACAAGACGTGGATGCACATTCTTGAGTTGCTTGAGTAACACCTTACCCTGTTTGCGTACTTCGATCCACGAAACTGGATGCAATCGTAACAATACCTCTTTGAGCGATAGATACGGGAAACAACATCATGGTGTGGAGCACAGCTTTGGCCGTTGGTCTGCTTGCCCTTGGCTCAAGAGCCTCCCCAGTGTATGTATTCAGAAACTACTAAAGTAACAGCTGCTCACAATGGTACAGAGAACCAGAGAAGCTCGCAAAGCGCTCACCACTATTCGACTACAATGGTGAGAAGGTCCGCGGCGTAAACACAGGTGGTTGGTTCGTTCTCGAGCCCTGGATCACACCCAGCATCTTCGAGGGCAACGCCGCGAAGGACGAATGGACGTACACAGAGATATTTGGCAAAGATGCTGCCAAGTCGAAGTTGCAGGATCACTGGAACTCTTGGATTACACAAGACGACTTCAACCAAATGGCGAAGGCCGGGTTGAACCACGTGCGCATCCCAATTGGGTACTGGAGCGTCATCCCAATTGATGGTGAGCCGTACGTCCAGGGAGCGTACGACGTGCTTGGTAAAGCTCTTGACTGGGCGAACGATGCCGGCTTGAAAGTCATGATTGATTTGCACGGTGGTAAGTTGCTGATACCTGGGACGTCCGAAGAGCTCTTTTCCTGACAGCACGTAGCTCCCCAATCGCAAAACGGCTTCGATAATTCAGGCAGGTATGGCAACGTCGCTTGGACACAAGGCGACTCTGTCAGCCATACCATCAAGGTCCTTAACAAGATCCGTGACGATCATGCCTCGCACCCTGCTGTTTCGGCTATCGAGCTCTTGAACGAGCCCCTCGGCCCGAACCTCGACATGAACACTGTACGTCAGTTCTACATGGACGGCTGGGGCAACCTGAGAGACTCCAATGTTGCTGTCACCTTCCATGATGCCTTCCAGGGCGTCACATCATGGAATGACTGGGGCTCTGGCATGTGGAACCTGCTCCTTGACACCCACCACTACGAAATTTTTGACCTCAATGCTGTCGCCATGAGCATCGACGACCACGTCAAGACTGCTTGCGATTTCGGTAACCAGATGAAGAGCAACAACAAGTGGACAATCAGTGGCGAGTGGACTGGTGGTATCACCGACTGCGCGAAGTGGCTGAATGGCAAGGACAAGGGCGCGCGCTACGACGGTTCGTTCGGTGGCGGCTCAAAGATCGGTGACTGCACTGGAAAGTCGACTGGTAGCGTTGCTGGCCTGTCAGAGGCTGACAAGTCGAACATTGGGCGCTTCATCGAGGCTCAACTCGACGCATATGAGAAGGCCACCGGTTGGATCTTCTGGACATGGAAGACAGAGGGTGCTCCCGAATGGGACATGAAGGATCTGCTTGCCAATGGCATCTTCCCTCAGCCATTGACAGCTCGCAAGTGTAAGTGCTCTTCCCCAGAAAATGACTCAGGCAGGTAACTGTCGCGCATGGTACTGACGTTTCACAGACCCTGGCCAGTGCGGCTGAGCAAGTTCATGCTTGTTTGTTGAGCTCAAATCCGCGATGCACCTGGCTCTTGCTGTCTGATCGTTTCACGTTCGTTCGGCAGACCGACTCATCCCCACCTACCATTCTCAACTTGAGTTTTGTTGTTGCGAACTCTATTTCGAAGATACCCAATTGTATTCGCTCGCTAGATACGACTCTTTCAGGAGATTTTCTGGGACTTGTCACGTGTTGGAGCCTCGTTAAATGAGGGTTGGACGGTCGTCGGCTGCACACGCAGCGACGTACGCAGTCATAGGTGCAATGAAATAAGTTGATCTATGTTTCATCCGAAGTGCTTTGTGGTTCGTGGTGAGTGTGATTGAGCTTGTCTTGTTGAATGTCAGTGCCATGCTTGAGAAAGGGCCTGTCGCGGTGACCGGCGGCTTTGCTGCGGCGCAGTTTTCCAGGCGCCAACGGCAGGAGCATCTCCAATCCTTGGAAAGGGCACCACTGTTCATTTACCTGCTGACACGGCCCGACAACGCGCTTGGAGCTCGCGATCAAAAACAGCGGTGGCAATTATCGTGCCGCCAACGTCTAGAATCTGGAGGATGCGCAACCCTGGAGTCATTCGCGGATGTAACTCATAGTGAGTGACACGATGGATCCCCTTTTCGTGCGGCACGCCTGGCTGCCTGGAAACACCACCACTGACTCTGCGCTCTGGCCTGTTTGTAGGGCTTGAGCGCCGAGGCTAAAGTCAGCACGGCATCGATCACGTCCCAGCGTGACGCGAATCTGGAGAACATGTCGTATTCTGTTACATCGCAATTTGACAGCCACCATCATCCTCGCAACTCATGAGCACCCACACCAAATCCTGGAGGCCTTCAGCACAAAGTGCCGCTCAAACGCCTTCAGCGCAATGATGCAACCTTCGAGCGCTGACACGAACTTTGCTTCCAGCGGCGGCCTGTAAGGCTTCAGGCGTCCTTCGCGCAATTACACCAAGAATAACTTTCTACCGAAATGGCTGCGCTGAAGGATCGTACCATCGCGAGGAATGCCCAATCATCGCTTCAGAACCCCTTAAACGATCTCGCATACGGTTTAGGGCACATAAACATGTCCGCGCGCGTGCAGGCGTTAGCCCAGGCACAGGCGGGTCACCGCAATTTGTCTCCACGCTAAACGACGCCCTGACCAGGGGTGTGCAATACCGGTCAATAGACAATATAACCATTGCTGCGCCCGTCAGCAGGCTTCTGTTTTCAGCTTCTTCGCCAACACCGAAAACTCAGGAATTTGTTCCTCGTCGCTCTTTAAAGCAACAGTCATTCTTTACAAACCCCAACAACCAGTACATTCACTACCTTAATCGTCGATTCACGCACGTTAATCAAATAATACCGACAACATGTTCACCAAGGCCTCCGTCGTTGCTTTCTTCGCCAGCATTGCCGCTGCGCAGCTCCACGCCCCTGTTGGCGAGCCCGCCGGCAACCCCATCACTCGTCCCTTGAACGAGGTAAGCATCAAGCGCAGTAACCGCGGCATTCACTACAGTCACTGACTCTTTTCCAGGTTGTCCCTGCTTGCAAGGCCTTCACCATCACCTGGCAGCCAACCACCACCAACACGGTCTCTCTCCTCCTCCTCCGTGGACCTTCCACCAACGTTGTCCCCATCCAGACTCTTGCTGAGGGCATCAACAACTCTGGTTCATTCGCCTGGACCCCTGCCTCGTCCCTCGAGGCTGACAGCTCCCGCTACGGACTCCAGCTGATCGACGACGTTACCGGCCAGTACCAGTACTCCACCCAGTTCGGTATCTCCAAGGAGGACTGCGCCGTCGTCGTCTCCTCCAGCTCTGTTGCTCCCGTCGCTAGCTCTACCCCCGCTGGCTACCCTGTTGCCTCCTCCAGCCCCGCTGGTTATCCCGTCAAGTCCAGCTCCGCTGGCTACCCCGTTGCTTCGTCGTCGGTCGTTAAGTCGACCCCCGTTGCTCCTTACCCTACCACCGTCAAGACCGTTGGCACCTCCAGCGCCTACGTCGCCAGCACCGGCGCCCCCGTCTACAACTCCACCATCATCAAGCCCACCGGCTCGATGACCGTCCCCAGCTCTCTGCGCCCCTCTGCCACCGGCGCCGCCAACGGCACCAGCTCTGCCACTCTCCCCGAGTCCACCGGCGCTGCCGGCTCCATCAAGGCTGGTCTCAGCCTTGTCGGTGCCGCCGCCCTTGCTGCGCTCATGCTCTAAGTTACTGGCCCCCTTTCCAGTTTTGTGCTTTCAAAAATTGCATTGGAGCTAATTGGGATGTCAATAATGTCATGATGCTGCGTTCGGTTTGCTCTTTCGTTCTAAGATACTCCTGGTGTGCATTAGGGTATATACCACTTCTTGTCTTTTCCTTGAGACCCATGGTGGCTGGGTCGTGTAGATAGTCAATGCCATCTGCACTGCGTATGTTCGAATTCTCTCTCCCTCGTTGCTGCGTCGTCGTGATCTGCGAGTGATCGCCATCGCCTTTGTTGACGCTGGGTCGTACGTTGCGACGGACCCTGACGCGGACGGACCCTTTGTCGTCATTGTTTGCGTTCGCATTCCACAACAGCTTAGAGCGCTGTTGCAGCACATTCCTGCCCCACACTCCTGGCAGTCATCGTCTGCATGCAATTCCATGTGACAATCCCTGCATGCCTGCTGTTGCCGGCTGCCGCAAGCGTACCATTGAAGGTGAGCTTCTGGAATGATTCGAAGAAACATTGTGGAATGGCACGCGGAACACTTGCAGCTGCTGCATGTGCTTCCGTCATCCAATGACTGCTGCTTTCCCGCACTCCACGACGTTTTGTAGTTGTCCACGTTCTGAAGAGATTGTGAGTGCTGTGCTCAGTGTCAATGAAGGTTCCCCTCCATACAAGTGCTTGCACATGTCACGACGCGCCTCATCGCCATACGTTTCTTTGACTTGTAGTCGCTTTCCCACCCTTTGACGTTGGTTGCGATGACGTAGCAGCATCCATGTGTGTTATGGTGTCGTTCAGGAACCTCACAGGCGTAGTGTAGTCGATGATATCTCAACTCGAGAAGGAACGTTCTGATAGAGTAGTTGGTGACTCTTGAGGTCTTGCTTTGCCTCAAGATCCAGATTTCACATTAAGACTCGTAAGTGACAGCTGCTATTTCCAGATAGAGCAGTCAATCCAAAACATGTATCGCAACTTCATGAGTTTTGGTCGTAAGTCACAGCGGAAGCAGGGCTCGAAGGTCAAGGTTGGTGAGACACTATACATGTTGCCACCGTCGTTGCTGAGCGAAGCCTGGAGCTTTACTGTCAAGAAGCACTGCAACTTTACCAGAGTTTGTCGACGAATCTTCCAGTCATAAGCAGCGCACGAGATGCGCTGAGATTGATGGCGCAGTCAATTCGTCCGTTCTTGCCCTCGGCGTTAGCGCATTTTCTGGCGCCTTCCACGATCCGGCACGTCATATACCCTCGAACTTCCGCCGCAGTACGCCAACCATCCCACTCACAACCACAACCATGGCGTTCCTCTTACGGCGGCCCTTCGCCATCCCAGCGACTATCAAGCAGTCCGTAACAAGGACATCACAAATCTCAGTGCGCAACTTCCACAACACGCCGCTGAAGCAGCACCCGCATTTCTTCAGGTCGAAGGCACCGACTCTCACCACCGCCACCAATGTCTCCAAGTTCCAGTCCACCTTCCGCCGCTCGTACCAGCAGCAGGCTATCAACAACCCTCTCGCGCAGGGTGATGCGCGACAGCGTCTTCTCTATGGCGCTGGCATCTTCGGCGCAACTCTGCTAGGCATCAACCTGATCTTCAACCGCGAGACACGAGAGGATGGCGGCATGCCACCCTTTGAGCGCGCCTACCTCAACGACACATTCATGCACACTGGCCTCGGCATTGGTATCATTGGTATTGCCGCGCGCGCTATGCACATGAACGGCTGGTCTTTCAGACTCATGGCTGCCAACCCGTGGCTGGTTATGGGTGTTGGTCTTGCTGCCAGCATTGGAACTATGTACGGCACTATGGCCACCAACCCTCAGAAGTAAGTCCGCGTCGTCTTCAAGAAGCTCGAAGGTCAAATGCTAACAGCCGCAGCTACGCTCAGAAGTACGCCCTATGGACCGCCTTCAATGTCACCCAAGCCGCCCTCCTCGCACCGCTCTTCTTTATGCATCCCGCCATCCTCGCACGCGCCGGTCTATACACTGCTGGTCTGATGGGTTCGCTCGCGTTCGTTGGTGCCACCGCTAAGACTGACAAGTACATGTACCTCGGTGGTCCTCTACTCGCTGGTGTCGCCATCGTTGCTCTGTCCGGTCTTGCACCCATGGTCATCCCCGCCACCGCCGCTCGCACGCTGATGTGGACTGAAAATATTTGGCTGTACGGTGGTCTTGCTGTCTTTGGTGGCTTTACCCTGTACGATGTTCAGAAGATCCTCCACCACGCCCGTCTGGCTGAGCGCGGCCTCATGCCTAAGGACCCTGTCAACGAGTCGATTCACCTCGAGCTCGACTTCATCAACATCTTCGTCAGGATGGTTCAGATCTTGGCCATGCAGCAGAACAGGAGGAAGTAAGCGATCGATGCGGTCGATCAGAGGAGCAGGACATAATGTTACGATAAGAGTAGCTCACGCTGCATACGATTGCACAAGCCTCAGATTAATAGATAGAGTAGCTTACGAGCAGCCCACGAATGTACAATATTCTTATGGGAACCCTACGCAAGAACTGTCAGGTATAACGCATGACGATCGTCCCGGCTGGCCGCGTGGACACATCAGATTTCTGCTTTGAGTTTTCTCCTTGAGTTTTGCAACGGCGCCACTTCAACGATACGGCTCGCGCATTGACAGTTATTATACCGACTCTGACACACAAGTATCACCCCAGCTATAGGCTTTTGTCCGAAATGAGAGTCTACGCTAATCGTTTGGCTAGGTACGAGTTGCGCAGCATGCCTCTGAGCAAAAGACCACATCCTTAATACAGAAGCATCGCTTGCTCAGCGATCTGACCCCCTCTCCGTCGCATGCTTCGACCGCTTATCAGGCCTCATTGCCCGAGGTGAGGCTATCTTTTCCTGGCTAACGACGCACATCTCTCCGCGCAAAAAGTGGGTCCACCCACGACTACGCAGCGACAGGTTTCCCAAGATCCTTCTGTCCGGGCTTTGAGGCAGCGAGTTGCTATGTTGTTTGGCTACGCGTGGTCAACACCATGGTCGCTAGCACCGCAGTATACAGGACAAAGGATAGTGAACGGCATGGACCTGTAGCCTCAACTCCATTCCACTCTACGGATATCTCAAACCTCAATCATCCCAGACTCCGTGCATCGCTGGTCCAGAGTAAAGGGGAATGCTGGAGTCTTTCGTATCCCATTCGAAGTTCTCAACCCTAGGCAAACGCGTCTTCTATCGTTACTTATCTATCCTTGCGTATCTTACTGTCGCTCGAGTCAAACCTTCTAACCGTCTTCCTTCCTTGACGATTGATATACTGATATTTACTACTTTATCTACATCCTTTACGCCACAACATCGCGACCATGCCTCGTTCCCCTGCGCTCCCCGGTACCGCCAAGCGCTGAGTCACCAAAGGCACTGGCAAAACCCTCGGCAATCGAGGGCCTTGGCTTCGGGATAGGCGAGTATCCAAGCCTAGCAACCCCGCGCGCGCCAAGTGTCGGACAGTGGGCAACCCCGGCGTAAACGGTGGTCGGATCTACACAAGGCGAGGAGACGTTGGTCTTGCTCGTGCAGAGGGCGAGGAGGGCGAAGAAGGTGAGGAGGGAGAGGAGGAAGAGTGGTAGGAAGTTGAGGCCTTGAACAACGGTGAGTCGCGTCTAGGTATCGAGGATAAGAATACCCAACGGAAGGTCTACACGTTTCGGCTGCCATCAAGTGATGAAAATAATGATTTCGCACTCCGAGCACAGCCATGGGTTCTTGACTAGGCCCAAATGCAATCCCAAGCTTTATTGATTGCCATCCTGGGTTCGCAACTTACATCTGACGCTGAGTGATGTTGGAGTCCTGCAAGAGATGACAAGGATCTGGGAATATCGGTGCTGTAACGCAAGCAGGGACGAAAAGGCCAAGGTTCGGATTCTCAACGATTCGACACCTTGAGGTTGGAGGGTATCTACATCGATCAAATTGTGACTGTTGGCGATCCTCTCGTGGGCAGTGAATGGCCAAAGACATGGCAAGTCCTCCAGTGCTGCGCCAAGCTTGCGGACGGACCCACTCTGCTGCCAAAAGGGCTAGACACTATGGAGGCACAGTGAGCTCTCGAAAGGACGTGCATTGCTAAGCATACGAACGTCTCTGTAGCATTCTGATGCATTCGCCGCACTCCGAAGAATTCCTCTGGTCTAAGTACCTTGGAGATACCAAGAACTACATAGATGCTGAGCATCCCGCAGAACTTGAGGATGCTTGTAGACTCGGAAACATCAAGAGCGACAAGACGGCAGAGCTCTCGAAAGCTTCCGATCATTTGTTTTTTGTGAACCTGGTTCGAGTCTTGACTCAAGGTTCTGAGCCGCTCATGACACCTGAGATTGAGACTCTACTGGAAGAAACGTACAGCAGAGCGCTCTTAAAAACGGAAGGAGGTCCAATCGGACTTTGTTATCCCAACGTCAGGAGTGGTGACGAGATTTAGGTGCTCGCAGGGGGTAAAGTACCATTTGTACTTCGTAGCCGCGAGGGCTTCGTGGGAGCTAAGGCAGCAGGAACAAGCCCTAGGAAATTCAAGCTGCTTGATGAGGGTTACCTGGGCGGATGCATGTTTGGAAAGGCCTTGATGAGGGATCAAGAGTCCGAGGATCGCACGGATGGCACCACTTTAGAGCCGATTCACATCATTTGAAAGACTCTATGTCGACTGTCAGTCTCATGTCTATGCCACAAAGTCTTCTCTATAATGGGTGAATTCAACCAGACTACTCGAAGCCACTGACGCAGCTTATGCGACCTACAATCATATTGGTCAACGGCATTGCGCAAGTTTGCAGGGGGACGAGATTGCACTGCCTGGGGTCAAACCGGAAGCCTGCTAGCCTGAACGTTTGGAAAAGGCAACTAGAATGTTTCTGAAAACAAAGATCTAGTAGGGTAGATGACAACGGCCTGATATCGTAAAAATTTGATCAAGTGAGAAAACACTAGACATTGGGTTGAGGCCTCCTGAGTGGCTACAAGACGGTCAAATGAGAACGTGTATACTCTAACGCGTTAAATATCTTTTCTTTTAGGTATTAGTGTTTTCCAACCTAACTGAACTTCCACGGTGCAGCAATGATGAGCGGAGGAAGAAGGTGGAGCGTCAGAGTTTTCGCTCACTGATGGTCTGTGCATTGAATGCAAAAACATAATTATAAGTTTTCTTTGGAGCGACATCAACATCAAATCTAAAGAAACGGTTCGATGGTGTAGTTGGTTATCACGTCAGTCTAACACTGTTAGTTCACTGAAGGTCTCCAGTTCAAGTCTGGGTCGAATCATTTTTGCTGGCGAAGGGTATATGGGAATCCCGCTCCTTTTTTGCGCCAGAGATCACTGTTAGATACCTCTGCCTCCCCATTACGTATGGAAAGTCTGCTGCGAGTTCCATAGAAAGCGTTGCTTGCTGTATAGTACACTGTCTATTCGTTGTCATTAGGGCACAGTGCGTACTGTTTCCCCGCCCTGATGAGTATACGCCAGGACGAACGAGTTCTCTAAATTCATCTTTTGAGAGCTCTGGAACCATGGGTTTGCATCACTATTCGTACAAGATATTGTCCCAGAAGCTCTGAAAACGCGGAGGCTCTCGACGCTGAGTCGCTGACAGTCTATCGCTCGACAATTCCTTCTAGTGGCTACAAGACTATGTCGAATAGCACATCCAGCTTACGGTGGCTGGATAACAACTGGAGACCTCCTTCATGATTCTGTATTCTCGGGGAAAAGGGAGGTAGTCAGTGGCTGTCTACGCATCAATCTGAACTAGACAGACCTTCTGTTTGCTATAAACTTCCGATGCTATAGCTAAGGGTACCTTAACTTTCCTATCTCGGAAACAACAATGCTCGCTGACATAGAGACACTGCCGGACGCGACTCGCCAGCCCGACACAGAGTTGACGCCGTTGATTTCTTTTGCAGCTCTCAATGCCACCGCAAGTGTGCGTCATGCAGGCACTGTTGGCGCAAAGATACCAAATGTCGTGGGGACCTTTTCTTTCGAGTGCAAGTCTTGACTCAAGGTGCTGTGAAATTTGATTGCGCAGTGTCCAAGAGTCTAGAGAAACCAGCCACGCCAGCACACCTGTCCAAATGTTGTACTGGTATAACCTTGGAGGGACGACTTCTTCGTTTGTGACATGTCACATCGTGCACATTCAAATTTGATGCTCGCATCTTTCTTGAGATCGACCTAGTCCTTTCTACGTAGCTACCAGGCAGGAGACGCGATTAAAGCTTTGGTCGTTGCGGTCCTGGTCAAGCGTCTCAGCAGCGAACATGCCCTCACTTATCGAGGCCTCCGAAAGAAGCCCGAACCAAGTGTAGTGACCCGACGCAGTCGCATGTACGGCTTGATTGAATTCGGGTTCCAGAAATGCAAAAATCGGGCACACGCTCACTTTGTGTTGGACGCTGTGGTTGGATTAGTACTGCAGTGTGTGGTAGTCTTCGTCATCGAGCAGAGCCAGGTTTTGTGGCGTGTACGTGGTTAAGACCCGAAATTGGTGTGCACTACATTGTAGTAAGCGTCCGAGGGTCTGAGGTTCTCGATGACATACTCAGTGAATTGTTGGCTTGGAGGGTCGAGCACCGAATACTCTTTGAAGAGGCTATCCTCGTATGCGAACTTTTCGTCATCCTCCTTCACTTTCAGACAGCGGCGGCGCTCGGTAGGCCCAATGTCCACGTCGATCTCGTTGACCTGTACAAATCAGTAATCGGCTCTAACTTCTCCAGGCACGCTCATAACCTTGTCAGTTTCATCCTCCTCCTCCTCATCAGACAACTTAGCGGGCTCAATGGCACTTCCCTGCCCTGCATCGAGGGTGAGTGGACGCTGGCCAATTTGCTGCTCAAGAGTCAGGGGTGAGGCGCATGAGCGCCAAAGCCAGACAACGGCAGGCGAGGTAATCAGCAATAGCCTGCACAGGGGTTGAGGGGTGACTACCCTGGGAGTGAGCGTTACTGTTATGTTAGCAATGGTTGTAGGAAAAGAATGAAGTAGAGCTATGGGAAGGTATACTGTTGGTCTATGGTGTAGAGCTGCAAGTGCAGCTTCACAAGAGCGAGCAGAAGGTATAGCTTCACACGGGCATGATGCTCGCGCTTTGACAGATCCTGGATTTCGGTCATGCAGGCGGCAAATCTTCGACTAAGGTTACGCGATCAAATAAGAAGGACTGAGACAATGATCAGACGTTCTTCGCGCTTAGTCAGTATCTCCGTCAAGCTGCTCAAGCTCAAGATTGAGCTTCCTCTTCGTCAGTGGTGGGGACTTGCAGTCTGTGAAGCCACAAACGGCGCTGTGAGTCCTCCTGACTCCTCCCGACTACCTCCTTTTTTGAACCTCCTGATATCCTGCGCAACGAAGGAGCGTTCGAATGTGAGGAGATGCGAGTGCTCTGATAGTGCTATGCTACGCTATGCTATGTCTGCCTCAGCCGCTAATGATCCCAACAACAAAGCCAGTAATGCGCCAATAATCATGAATGAATGTTGTAAAATGAAAACCATATCCGGGGTATACCATAACGCCGCAATAGCCCACATTCGCACCAACAGTTGGGTTCTCTGCATACCGAAATCTCGAGTCTCCCACTCCATGTATGTGCCGGTGCTTTGTCATCGTCTCCCAAGACGCAGCCGAGCACTCCTTTCACAGTCGCAAATCCATCATCTAAGCAATCCGGGGCAGAGAGGCCACCTCATCGCTCGTGAGGTCGTTGTGCAAGCACCCAAGATGGTGAAAGTGCTCCAGCTCTTGCTTTGAAAGTCCATTGCCGCCGTCCCACATCGGACCCTGGAGGTAGTGCGGTCTTACAAGCCAGTCCCGGTCCTCCATGTATTGCTGCAGCGTCCGTCTCGCAATTGCCGACTTTCCAGCCGCCTGGGTATTCGCCAGCGACCCGTGTCGTGGAAAGGAACTGCCGCGCCATCCTCTTCAAGGGCTCTGTCGAGCGCGGCTCCAATGAGTCTTGGCCGGACTGCCTGCTTCTCAATATGGCCACAGCGTCGAGCCGCTCGCCCAAGGGCATCAGCGAGGCGGTGCTCGAATTTGCGCGGCTAGTCCATGGGCATGCACCGGTCCGCGATCGTCTCGCAGTGGAAGCACTACTCCTCGTGCAGCTGATGGGTCGGGCATGCGCCACGGCCCTTCATCTTCCACCACTCCTTGATGCATTTCTGGAGAATGTCAGTGTTCGTCGAACGGTGATGACAGCGAACAGCGTACCTCGTGGAACTTGCACCAGCACACTAGCCTGGCCATTTTGTCGCCCGCCTCGAACTCTTCAAAGCAGATGACACATTCAGCGTCGTTGCCATCTTCGTCTACGCAGTCCTTCTCAGTGGCGATGTAGGGGAACATGCCTCGGGCAGCATGGCTGTGTCGATGCGATGATCCTTCGCCAGCCCCTGCACTGCTCATACCACGAGTACGAGTGGTCGGCAGACTCGCAGACGTCTGCACTTGTGGCCGTGCTGTAGCGTTTGGAGCTGGTGAGGAGGAATGAAGAGCGATGCACTCTTCGATATGCTGCGACCTCGCCGAGTCATCGCCATTCGGTCCTTTCTCTGGCAGCTCTCCTCCGCAAATGGGGCATTCGTCCTCTTCGGCGATCTGACGTCGAGGTCGAGGATTCAACTGCTGGATCGGAGGCGGCCCTGAAGGTAGATGAATTTGCCGTGGAAACATATCGCTTGCTCTTACAGAACTTGAACCCGACCCGAAATGATTTTGTAAAACAAGGTCAAGGCCAGACGGGCGTAAAGAAGAAGAGCTTTCGTGCTGGCGGGAGTACACGTGGCCGGAGTTTGGCAGAGGCGATGGCCAGCGGTCCTCGTTGTGTGAAGCATCGTGGTAGCTAACGCGTCGATTACTGTTCGAGCTACGCGACGATTGTGATTGCCGTCGCTCGTCGCGGGGAGCAATCTGCACGCTCGATGCGGATCGATGCGAGCGATGATAGGGCGGTGCGGTGGGAGGGTATTGCGGTGGCAGGCTGTAGTTGGGATCTGGAACGCATGGGTTGCAGACTCGCACTTCCTCGCCGCCACCGAGTGCCGGGTTGCGAAAGGGGCCGAAATTGGACATGGGGTTCGCTTCGTCGTCGCCGGTGAGGTCGATGATGCTGTTGGAGCCATCGCTGGGCGGATGAACTATGAACTGGCGGGGTATGGTGATACGGTGCGGCGAGCACTGCGCGCACACGACCCGGCCGCACTTCCTACAGTGGTGCTTTCTGAACAGGAATGTGAAATGTCTGTCGCATACCGGGCAGGACGAGACGTCTGAGTCAGGCTGCCACGGCGGCAGCACCAGATCGCTCTCCCGCCTAAACGGCCTCGGTGGCTGCGAGGGCGTGTAGTTTGGTGGGGGCGGCAGCGGGCGTTCTCGCAGCTGGGGTGCGGGCGACGAGTCGAGGACGATGGGGTCGGCGCCGGAGCCCGCGTGCGAGCTGCTATGTGCCCTCCCGCTCATGCCTGACCCCCGTCGTATGGGTGACTCGGCGGTGGTAAGGCGTCGCTTGCGGTCTGAGGAGCTGCCAGAAGATGGCGTGTCGGTGCGCGGGGGCGGTCGAGAGGGGAGAGCGAATGGCGAGGCAGATGATGGAGAGTCCATATTCGAGGCCGCAGTCGAAGTATGGGTCGGGTGCGGGCGCATACGTGCAGGGTCTTCGCCAGCTTCCCTGAGGAAGTCAACCCACGTCTCTCCTCCGTAGCTGTCACCGCGAGGTTGGGCCAGGAAGTGTGAAGCGACGGCGCCGTGCAGATGGCGGTGCTGGTCGGGGCTGTCAACACGACTGCTGGGACCGTCGCGGGCGAGGTCGTTGTTCGGAGGACTCATTGTCGTAACGTTCGTTGGTGAAGCGTGCTGGAGCTCGCGGTAGAGCTATGGGGAGTGATCGGGGTCTCACGGCGACATGCCGCCACACCTTCCGCGGGCAAGGATGTGATTTAGTAATGCCTCGTGCTGCGAGTCTATTGTCTTCTATCAGTGACTGCCTCGAGGCTCTTGTATAACGCAAACCCTACAGTTCAGCGTGGTCACGCCGAAGCGTCGCGGTTGCGGTGAGCGCGGAGGTGGGTGGGTCCCACACTGTTGACCGCGGACCGATGTGGATCAGATGCTTTCCGGTGAACAAAGTGAAGGCTGTTTCGGTAAGGCTGTCAAAATATCTAGGAGAATGAAGGCTCGAGGGAGTCACTGTGAGGCTGCAGTACAAGCCTGGGTGGTCTTGTGCGTGCTCGGTGCGGGATCGATGTTGTGAACCTCAGGCCGTCATCGAGACGCTAAGATAAGAAGCCGCACATGCCAATTGCTGCAGAGAGACGCCGCAGCCCGCTTCCCGGCAATGGCAACCGTTGGTATCACGCCATGCAAGGGAGAAAGGCAAGCGCGTGATGTGTATAGCGGAAGTCGGTGATTACTAGCTATGTGCAACTGCCAGTGCAGCCATTACCCCAATCTACAACACCCAAATCAGGTACCTGAACGACCATGAGTATGCACCTTCCACCTGCGCCGTGCTCTGTAGCCCAACCCAATGCTACCTCAACGCCAAGAAACGACCGCTTTTGCTGAGACAAGTGCGAATGTACAGTCGTCATGATTACAAAATATACTATCGCTGAAAGATTGCTCGCTTGAAGGACCTCCATACACTATGATGGACACTGTTAGCGCGAATACGTATGAAGAGGCGGGTTCGGAGATCAAAGTTGTCTTGACCTTCGACTCCGTCCGCTCATATGTGTACTGCCACTCTGGCTGCGGTCGACGATCTCGGCTCGTGCCTCGACATCTGTTCCATCGTAGCCATCGCTGTGGAAGCTGTCTTGGGTCCTGTGACCCTGGACATAGCCTGTGCTGACTGTGCCGTTACGCCCGATGGCTGGTGGAGGTGCTAGTGCCTGGCGGTACACGCTCGATGCTGCAGAGTGCCCCGGTGATCGCTCAGGGGAGGGTTCCGAAGAGCCGAACGGTAGGCGAATGGGCAATGTGCCGCCGCTGGGTTGCAGATGCTGGTTGCTCTGTGGCATGGATGGGCTCCCATCCATGATCCTCGATAGCCGGGTGTTGTTCTCGAGAATCGCGGCTTCCGTCGACGCCGTTCGCCTGGAACTTCTTCTGGGTATCGAAGGCGCTCCGGACTGCCCTCCGCGTGTTGACCTTCGCGACACACGCGATCCAACTCGACTGGGAAGCTCAATGCCGCCGCCCGTCTCGATAGGCCCTAGCATAGGCGGAGCTGCCGAAACCCGGTTCACTGTATCGTATGCGAAGGAGTCCTCGTCAGAGAAGTCTGACTCGCTGTCGCTCGACAGTGATCGTCTACTCTCACCAGCCAAAACACCAGCCGGCGCTACATTGCGTGGCGGACTCTTCTGACTCTTCTTCGACTCCGGCGAGTCAGGATGATCGCGGTACGGCTCTTGTGTGGGTCGTGGCGACGGCTCTTGCTCCTCTTGTTCTTCCACAGCCATCATCTGCGGCGGCATTCTTGTACTTCTAACGACCTCGAAACCCTTGCTCTTCTCCTTCTTACGCCCGCCACCCAACAGATTCAGGCTCTTGAACCACCCTGTAGCAGATGATACGGGGCTCATTGGATCAGCGGGTCCGGTCTTCAGCTTTCGACTGGGCTGTGACGATAGCGCAGGCCCCCTGAGGCCATAGTAAAAGTCCGACTCTCGCACAGAGTAATCTGTATTGTTGCGACGCTCAAGGTTCGGGTCTGAGTCGTTCTCGCGGTTCATGCGCAGGTATGCTGGCGATGCTCGCGAAGGCCCCTCGCCAATGTCGTGGGCAGCCTCGATGTCTATCTGATCCGAGTAAGGTGCATCGACGATGTCTGCACTTCCTGGCGGCTGTGGTCCTCGACCACGCGTGCCTGGCCCTATCGAGTCCATAGTGTTGGTGCGCACGCGGGGTGGTCTGTAGTAAGGATCTGCTGCGTCCAAAGCTGTGCCCATCGTCGGTCTCCGCGAACTCTGGCCTGAGCCACCGCCCAAAAAGTTGAATGGCATCGCGTTGACCCCAGGCGTGCCTGGACTGTGGTTGCCCTCACTGAAATCAAAGCCTCCGCTTCGCCGGTGCTCATCGAGGTCGTATGGTTGGTTCAGCAAAACACCAGAGCTGGCAGACATACTGCGCGACCGACTGTCCATGAGCTGAATGTTCTTGTGCTCGTCAGCAGCAAGCATTGCTGCGTTGGAGTTGAGACTGCTGCGTTGTGGTCGGTGATTGACTCGCTTCGAGAGCTGACGTTTGCCGAAGACTTTGGTGAGACCACCTCTAGTGTCTGCGCCAGCGCCCGACAATCGTGCAATGACCTCAACGATGGTCTGCAGTGCATTGAGAAAGAAGCCGAAGATCAGTACGACAGCGTGGAGAAGTAAGATTGCGTACCCAATCCAGCCCTTGGATGACTCTGCGACGCTGAGCGACGGAACGAAGGCGACCGAGAGGAGGATGCAGGTCAGGCGAATGACCGAGAAGAAGGTATGGTAGGCGTTCATCGATGTATTTGACTGGAACGGCCGGAAGGCATGGAGGGTTAGAATTAAGATTACCTCGCAGATAGCGAGCATGATAAGTTGAGCAATACCAGAAGGCTGTATGGCACCAATGGCAATACCGCGTATGATGGTCAGCAGTACAGGAATAAAAGCGAATGGTGCGGCGTCGTCCGAGTACGTATTGTATAACGGTCCGTACGTCAACACAGTTGGAAGATCGTCGAAGAGATGGGCGCGCGGTCGCGTCGTGAAGATGAGCCAGAAAATCCAGAACGCTATTCCCATGACGCCGATGAGAAGTACCACGGCGGCCCCAACTACAGACCCGGGCGATCGTGGAGCCGTGACCAACTGGAACAGCGACAGTGCAATGATGGGCAACATGAAATAGTTGAACACAATGCGGACGATGTTGCCAGCAGTGAAAGCCCAATTCTTTCCGGTGAGATCGCCATCGTTGGTGTTGGTCAATAGCCGCATCAGCCAACGCGCAATGAAGCCAAGCTGTGTAAGCACAATGACAATCGCGATGAGAACAAGGAGGAAGATGGCCATGCAAGCCCAGATATCCCGCTCTTTTGTCATGCCGACGTATTGACCAAGTCGAGTCAGCCCATAGGTGCCGTTGACGATGTAGATGCCGTCGTCGAGACTCTGCGAACCGTTGCCCTTGCTCACGAAGCTTTCGTTCCAGAGAAGTACAGACCAACTAGCCTGGCTTATCACGGGCTGAAAGAAGCCAGGGTAGTTCAAGGTGAGGCTGCCGGCGAGAACAATAAACTGAATGTACTGCAGACAATCACCGAAGCCAGGAGTGACGAGGCGTAGAAGATCTTCATCACGACCGTAATTGCTCGTCCACCGGAAGATGTTTGACGTGCCCCACGGACTGCAAGTGGCTGCAAAGATAGTTGCAAAGCCTACGAGGACAAGCACGGCGGCCGGGAAGTAACAGAATGCATCCGAGAGTCGCTTGCCCAGGTCCGGGGTGATATTGGCAGATACGCAACTAAGAGTGTAAGCCTCCTTACGGCCAGATATGATGCGGAACTCTGATGCCCATGTTGAGAATGCATAGCTGCTGGAGAAATTGTGTGATACAGTGAACGCTGGAAGAGTCGTAGGATCGCTAGCATTGGCAGAGAAAGCCGGACCCAGAGGACACTCATAACCTGAATTGTTCAATAGGTTCCCACAGAATTGCGTGCCGTTCGGAGTCCAAGACGAGTATGTGAGTGTCCTGAAGTCAGACAATAAAGTGGTGTAGTGGTTGTTCTCCTTGTTGAGGTCTTCAATCTTTCCAATCATCGTACTCGTGCTGTTGGGGTCGTTCCATGCGTCTGTATCGCTGGAAGGTGGCAAAGGGTTCGTGTTGGTCTGGCCTGTGACGTTCCCATATACAGTGACGTTCAAGTTATGCGAAGGATCTTGAGTGTCGAACGCTGCCCACACATACATAGGTGTGAACTTTAGGTATGGTATATCGCCGAGGGTGAGCGGTGTCAGACAATTGTCGAAGTTTATGAATACGGCGTTTGCGCGAGGAAGGAATGAGACGAAGACGAGGAGGAAGAGGACGGTCGGTAAAGCGCGCAATGAGGCCATGATTGATTGCTGCCACCGCCGCGGTCGTGGCGGTGGATGTGTGTGGTCGTGAGAGTGTATCTTGTCTTGTCTGCCGCCGGGGGGCATCGGTGCGGCCTTGCGCTGTGTAATCACTGCCATCATCGTCTGCAAGTCGCCTTCATGTTCGGTGCCCACGCTATCTCTTGACAATGATGCGTCGTGCAGTGGGCGCAACGATTGGCTGACCCTCGCTCGTGGTGTCGTATGCGCGGGATGCTCGTATGACGTGGTGTCGCGAACGTGGGAATGTCGATCAGGATAGTGATCGATGCTGGGGGGCGCGGGTAGCAATAGAACTTTCGCAGCCAGTGTTGAGGGCTGGTCGCACGCAGGACGGGGATGGCCTGCTCTTGCTAAAACACGGGGGCGGCGGAGAGATGACGAGGTGCTGGCAGCGCGACGGCAGCTCGTGGGTAACCGGTCTATGTGATTATAGTCGCCGCAAGAGCAGTCCTGTAGCGAGTGTACGAAGAGAAAAACAGCAGGTGCTCGTGTAGTCAGTCTCCTGAGGCAGGCGCTGCGGGGATTTGGAGACGAGGAAGTGTAGCGCAACACGGTCAAGACACTAGCTGGGACACACAGTTGGCCTCGTATAGAGCTGCGCCAGTGCGCACTACAGCCGTTGCGCCTGACAGCCCCAAGACAAAGTGATGGGTGGCCGCAAAGGAGGCGGCGTCGAAAACAAGATCTGCACGCGCGGAGGCGGATGGGACAATGAGCAGACCTCAACAACAGCACAGAAGCGCGGGCGACAGGAGCGCGGTTGGCATCGTCATAGTCGCGCTAGCGAGCTCTCCCTGTTGACATGGAAATCTTTACACTTCTGCTAACTTTCGGGAGCCTGCCAGCCGTTGCTGGCCCATCAGAGACCGCGACCAGGGCTTGCAAACCGCATCCTGATTGGATCTGCGCGATGCTATTTCAGGAGTTCGGTTTCCTGCCCGTTCTGAACGCCACCCGCGTGCGCCTTCCCAACGATGCCGTTGCATTGCACAGGAGGAAGAGCCTGCTCGTCCATAGGAGCTGACCTCTGTCTTTGACAACACCATCATGCAGCCCTCGTCGGCGAACGGCACGGGAATACGCGATGATTATCGTGTTGAGTGGTGCAGCGTAATGGATACCAACAACGCGGTGCAGCACAGCCACACTCTGGGTAGAATCTGGAAGACCCACATCAGCCTGTTTTATCTCATAGGGCAACAAGATCAAAGCGACTTTGTTTCACCGACGCCCACTTGTCGCTACTGGCAACTGTCCGAAACAGCTCTCGTAAGCGATTCACTTGGACTTCATGCTGCTGAATGCATCGACTATAGCTCACAGAACGGGTTGGCAGATAACTCCCGCCCCACAGGTTCCCAGCAACTGACAGCGGAGCACTGCATGGCGGCAAATTGATAGCGCCATTCCTATGCTACTTCTCTCGACCCTTCGTCAGCCAAAGAACATCTTCGTAGCTTGACCGTCTCTAACTGCAGCACTGCAACCCTGCTTAGTTTGTCAACTCAGTGTTCATCACGTGATCTTCTGTCGTCAGATGCAAATCCTCATATGAGCAGTAAGGTCAGGAACGGTTGGACGAGTGTGGCATGGGACTGTAACTTTAGCTGAGAACGTCAAGCGCTGAGAGACCTGCCGCAGACCAGCAGGCCTCAGCACCAATCGCGCTAGCTGAGAGGCTCCACAATCTCCAGAATCCTTCACCTTGCAACCCGGCAGACTGTTCTCCCCACAGGTTGCCCAACACAAGGTTCACGACCTGGTACCAGGCACGACTCGCGTCCTCTCTTATCGCGTCATCTTGCAGGGTGTCGATCCATGGCCAGCATGCCATATCATGTTTTCTCTCCGCCGGCACGCCTTGCCTGGCGACCCTCACCTCTTCTGGCAGGTACCGGCACAACGACGTGACTTCTCGACCAAAGCCCCGCTCGTATCATCAGGAAAGACGCCTCAGCGGCACAAGCACAACGTCGACTTGAGCCGGATTGCACGCAAGGTGGACAAGCCCGCAAAAGCCTTTCTTGGCAGGAGCTAAAACGGTTAGCCTCTGCCAGTGTTAGGCAGGTGTTGTGCTCAAGAGCCTCTTGGCAACGATTGTCAAGACTTCCGCTGTGATGATGATGCTGGATCCTGGAAGGCTGGGAGCTGTTCAAAAAGCTCGGAGTGTCCCCCTGAGACCTCCAGCTTCGTCCCACGTTTCTCCAAACTTCACTGCTTGAAGAATTAATACAAGATGGCGATGCGGTCCACTATCCTGGCTGCTGGCCTGCTCCTTGGCTCTGCACAAGCTTTGACCACTGAGTGAGTATAGTAACTATAGAATACAACACCTCACTGACTTGCTCCAGGGGCATGCTTGCTGCGCCTCGCAGAAGCACTGGAAGTCTGAGCCCCAAGGGTGTGAGTTTTCACTTCACTACAATCGATTCTCGCTGACTTGCCAGGATCGAGCCCTGTTCTCGTCGACCAGCTACAATTGGACGACAGCCAAGGCCACGACCGGATGGTACTTCCTCGATGTGGAGAGTGGCAACACCACCAAGGCACCTTTTGGATCTGAGGTGTCCGAGGTTGTCTGGATTGGCGAGACAGAACACAGTATCCTTTATTTGAACTCTAGCAACGAGGCTATTCCTGGAGGCGTAGCTTTGTATACGGCTGACGTTAGCGGCGAGTTCAACCCGTGAGTAGAACCAGGTACAGACACCGTGATAGAAGTATTGACAGATTGCAGCACCTTGGTCGCGTCCCTGGGCGCACCTTTCTCTGGGCTCAAGGCTGCGAAGACCGCTGATGGCTCCATCAACTGGGTCGCCAACACGCTCGCCTACTGGAACAACGGGTCCGCCTACAACCCCGAGCTCGCTTCTAAGCCCAAATCCGCAGGACAGCTGTACGACGCAAATTTGGTCCGCCACTGGAACTATTACATCACCGAGCAACGATACGCTGTGTTTAGTGGCAGTCTTTCCAAGGGCAACGGTAGCTACTCCTTCGATGGCAAGATCACCAATCTGCTGAATGGTATCAACTCTACCGTCACGAAACCGGAGAGCCCAGTCCAAGGATCTTCGAGTGATCCCGGTGACTACGAGATCTCCCCTGACGGCAGTACGGTGGCCTTCCGCAGCAAGTCCCCGGATCTTCCCAAGGCCAACTACACTGCGAGCTACATCTACGTTGTTCCTCACGATGGCTCCGAGGTTGCAGTTCCTATCAATGGACCTGGCACTACTGCCCCTGAGACTGCCCAGGGTGCTTCTACCTTCCCCACTTGGAGCCATGATAGCAAGAAGCTGGCTTACGGTCAGCAAGACGGCATTGACTACGAGTCGGATCGTGTCAAGCTCTATGTTGCAGACATCGATGGCCTGAATTCTGAAGTGCACGCTGTTGCGGAGGACTGGGACTCGTCTCCTTCCGGCCTCAAATGGAGTCCCGATGATGCTGATCTGTGGGTCATCTCTGAACTTCACGCCGCAAACCGCCTCTGGCTCGTTCCTCACGACGCTCCTGCTGACTTCAAGCCTGTAAACTTCACTGGACCTGACACAGTGCTGTCTGACTTCGACATCCACCCAGACGGCTCTGCGTTCGTTTCAGCTGCCGCCTCGTGGACATCCCGTATCTTCTATAAGCAGTACCCTGGCCAAGATAAGGATGTCATCTTCACGGCTAACGAAGTCGATCCCGAGCTTGCTGGTCTGCTGCCCAACTCGACCTCGAACTTTTGGGTGGAGAACGAGGATGGCGACATGGTCCAGTCTTTCGTCTTCTACCCTACCGACTTCAACCCTGAAGAGAAGTACCCTCTGATGTTCATCATCCACGGTGGACCTCAATCGACCCAGGGTGACAACTGGAGTGTGCGCTGGAATCTGCGCCTCTGGGCAGAGCAAGGCTTCGTTGTTGTTGCGACACAATTCACCGGCACACCTTCTTACAGCCAAGCCTTCACCGACAAGATCCAAGCCAACTGGGGCGGAACACCATACACTGACCTCTACACTGTGTTCAACCACATCAAAGCCAACATCACGTACATTGACACCGACCGTGCTATCGCTGGCGGCGCCTCTTTCGGTTGCTACATGACCAACGTAAGTTTTGAGAGCATGAGAGAACAATAGCAACATAGTGGCTAATTAGCAATAGTGGATTCAAGGTCACGATCTTGGCCGCGAGTTCAAGGCTCTTGTCTGCCACGACGGCAAGGTCAACCAAGTCGCCAGCTACTCGACCGACGAGCTGTGGTTCATCCAGCGCGACAACAATGGCACGATCTGGAACGATCGCGCCAACTACGAGAAATGGGACCCTATCATTCACTCTGCCAACTTCAGCACCCCTGAGTTCATCATCCACAACGACTTGGACTACCGCGTGCTTATCTCTGAGGGTCTGCAGACCTTCAATATTTTGCAGAGTCTAGGCGTGCCGAGTCGCTTCTTGCATTTCCCTGATGAGGGTCACTGGGTTACAAAGAGGGATAACAGCTTGTTGTGGCACAAGAGCATCTTCAACTGGATCAGGTACTATGCTGGGCTGGATGAGGAGCTCATGCAGGAGGGCGTTATCCACCAGTGAGCATAGCACCATGCACACGCCGTGCACGATATGCGCGAGCATGACGATCGCATTGGAAGACCATAAGTCTAGCGACTACCCAGAACCTAATGAATAATGTTCTTCATCATCATCCGAAAATATACGAGCTTACTCATGTTACACCGCATGTGGGTCTTGATTTACTTCTCGCCCGAATAGGAAGCTAACTGGACGCTTCGTGGAGTCAGCCTCGTGTACAACCAGCGTCATGGTGGATTCGGGCGTTTCAAAGGACTATGTTCGACTCTGATAATGATCAGTAAGTCCCCTCCAAATTAAACCCACACCGCTTATGGGTGAAAAAGCCCACGCCCATTGACTTCGAGCTAGTCTCCGCGGACTGTGACTCGTCCACAGCTCCTACTGCCAGCAGAGAAGAGAGTATAAGTAGTCCCTCCATTGCTTGTATTGTGAGCTCATCAACAAAATCCGAGCTTCACACCTGAGAACCAAGATGCAGCTCATCACCGCCCTCCTCGCCGCCACAGCGACCCTCATTACCACCACCTCCGCCGGCCAGGTCAATTTCTACTCCGACACAAACTGCCAAAACTACATCGGCGAGCGCCATCCCTCTTCTTATGAAACCACCGGGTGCGTCACATCCCCACTTTGCCTTTTCACACTTCCTCTTCACATACTGACAACCCAAAGCGGTCCCGCTGGTTCCTTCTCCGCGCTCTGGGTCACTATCGACCAACAGGCGTGCAGCCACACATGCGGACCGATGATTGTATGTGGCGACTCGAACTGCAGCCGTCGCAAGGCGACGGGGATTGGGAGGTGTGAGACGTTTAGTACAGGCGTTTGGGCACGGAATGGGTGTGGGCAGGATATGTGTGGGAACGCTTAGATTGAGAGATTGGGAAGAGGGTAAGTATTGTGGAGGGGTGCAGTGGGGAGATGGGAGAGGAGGGTTGTGGACGAGATGGTGGAGCTGTGGGATAGGTGCGAAGGAGCTGATTGCAGTGGAAGAAAATCGAAAAGACACTCAAGAACGCCCGTAACATGGTACAGTCTAATCGAATCGTCATCGACTCAAGGAATCATGCACCGCTCGTTGAGGATGAGTCATGTCATGCTTTGGTTCACAGGGTCCATTGGCTTAGCGAGCAGCAAGGTATAAATTCTTCGCTCCTGCAAATTACTGATCTCATCCTTTACACTCTTGAAGTCTTCGATCACCAAGAAGAGCTGTTCAAAGTTGTCGACTGCAGCCACCAAGGACGAAAACAGCATGGACGGTGCCATGAAGCGAGGATCAAACCTATTCGTTAGGCTACCGGCTGAACTTCGAAACAGAATCTATGATTCTCTCTTCATATTCCCTGACGGTTTGGCCATCGCAGTTCAGGGGAAATATGAATGTTGTTCGGGTATATGCGACCTCGAGCTTGAAGTCTCAAGCGCTTTCGCTGGTGTTGGGCACCTGCGGACCTGCCGTGGAATCCACGCAGAAGCCACGGATGTTTTGTACCGCACAAACACTTTCAAGCCCCTCGTCGGCCCCTGTACCAAGAGTGGCCTCTTCCAGGATGACTCAGTCTCAGTGGTGTCGCACATTGGATCGTGCCTTGCCCGCACAAGAGGATTTGCTTGTCAGATACCAGCTCTCCTCATTGGCGTAACATTGCTTTAGAGTGAGGGTAGCGTGATCATTATTCTCGAATATGAGAAGTCGTATGCACTCGGACGGTCAATTCCTCTGGGCAACGTCTCCAGGCGGCTCACTCAGGCCACCGCCACCCTCCATTAAAGGGACAACAAGCCCGATGGAGCTGACCCAGTACCTGCGCTACAGGGGCGTTGTGAGAAATATTGACCTGGCGCTCCATGAGAGCTTGCTCACTCTCATTCTTTCCACGTCCAGTCAAGCAAAGACAGATGGGCCAAAGGTCACCTACCACATGATTGACGGACGCCGTGTGAGAAGAAGCCCCGAAAATACGGCTAAGTCTTTAAATGATATTCTGTGCCGGTAGCTTATTCGCAGTAACATCTTCTCAGCTTTGTTCGACCCAGAACTAGATCTCTTTTTCGATATGGATGCCTGCACCATGTCCAACAGTGCGCCAGCTTGTGAGAGATCAGTTCCAGGCGCAAAATTGATCTACAAGGCGACGATACGCTCAAATGACAATAACCTTGGCGATTTCGATTCGCTTGCACAACGCTCCGCAATGGTCAGGGTATCGGTACTTTACAGAAACTGCTTTCAGTACGATCGAAAGCAACAATTGCATCTCTATCATACCACGACTGCCTCCTCGCCGCTCGAAGCTGTACGAATGCCTGCAATATGCATCGCTAACTTCTTGTCCGACCGGCAATGTAACAGCAGCATCTACATACACTTCGCACTTTCAGATGGCCGTCAACGCACACAGATCTTCAGCCTACAGGCCATGAGACTCGACTTGATGCTCTTCTTATCATTCCTGGTCAACCAATTTCCTGACTGCAGCAGCCAAGTGTGTCCATTAGTACTGATGGATGCTCAGGGGAACATGGTTGAAGCACAATTCCAAGTTGATGGTGAGATACAGAAGGTGCAGCCATATACAGATCTCTCAAAGAGCGGCAAAGACTATTATGACCAACTGGTAGAGTGCAGCAGCCAATCTCTTTTTGAAAAAAGGCTCAAGCAGGTGCTGGAGGTGTCGTCGTCAAGACGCAATTACTTGGAGGTTCCGCCAGGCTATTGCGTGGGGCTCGTCGTACGAAGGCATCAAACTCCTACAGTGCCAATGCGGTGCTTTACTGAGATACAATGGGCCCAAGGATGTGTTGGTAGACACTCTTTTTTCCATAGTAAGGACTCGTCGTATCACGTGCCGCCGGAGTATCTCATAGCCAAATTGTTCCTTCGTAGCTGAATGTAGCATTCAACTTGGAATGTGCAGGGTATTAGGCTGTTTCGGTATCTCAATGTTCGAGTGGAATCAACAGATAGATTACGAATTGAAGATTCGACAAACACTTTCATATGATGGTTCAAACAGCTCGCGACTGAAACGATAATCGTCAAGAGTTAACCCTCATTACCTGCTATTCGATGACCGTGTATCTCCAGAAGCTGCGCTATCACCCGCATCACTCTCATCGCCCGCCCTGGGAAACGCACTGTCTTTTCTTGTGATCTGTACTGGGAAAGCATTGCCTTTCTCCAGGTCCATGTCGCCTAACATCACTTCTGGCGCGCCATTTGGTGGCATTACGCTAGTCATCTGGTAGTCAGGGTCCTCAAACACGTACTCCTGGTCGTCAAGCTCGCACTGATTGTAGACATCTATCGTAGAGGCTCCAGCAGATGTCGAGTTGAGGATCTGGTTGCCATGCCGTCTTCCACTGAGACGTTGGCGTACTCGTTGCGCAGAGGCAAATACATAGTTGTTGCGCTTCTGCTGGACTTGTTGCACTGGCTTTGCACCCGTCCAGAATGATTTGCGGAACACTATGTACAGTCAGCAACCTGATCGCACACGAGATCGGCCATCCTAAGTAGAAGGGTGGAGACTTACTTGGTCTTAGAGCTGCTGTATTGACCGCCACTATAGCGATACAGAACTCACGAACGCCCCAGCGTGCGATGTTGAGAACAAAGATGTTGGGGACGACTGTGAGAGATACTCGAATGATGCTGTCGCAATGATCAGAGCGGCGTGAGATGTATGTTTGTCGTGCACTTACCAGGCTGCGAGCACGAACATGCCGGATGCAAGCAGTACAAACACCGCAAGTCGGCTGTTGTCATTAGCAATGCTTCTAGCTAAGATACCGAAAGGATGTCATACGTTCGCAGGGGTTTATTGAGGTTCCAGAGCAGAGAGATAGGGACACTAAGAAGCTAGACGAAGTTAGCTCATGTAGATGAACTCATGTCACAAAACCTACGAAGACATCTGTCACTGCGTTGACGCAGCTTGTTGTGATGAGAATATTGGGTGATGCTGTGCACTTGATTGGTGGCCGCGGCACAAGCTGCCACCTTTGGTGATACGGCAGGCATCGGAGACTGAGGGCCATGGTCAAGGCTGAGAACCCAAGTATACAAAGAGCTGTCGTGATCTTCAAGACCCATTTCTGCCAAGGTTGAAAGAAGATGCGTTGGTATAGTATCAATACGATGCCCTTGAGTGAGAAGATGAGGACAAGGCTGGATACATTAGCTTTGCCTCTACATGGGAACACAGTATACTCACTAAGCGTACCACGAGCCGAGGAAAAGCTTGCTGCCGTACACTACTTCGTCGTATTTCTTCCGGTCAAATTTCGCTATTTCCGCAGGTTCGAAGTCTGTGTTTGTTCCCATGTGATAGGTGATGTCAATTATTGCGGCGGTATATGTCCAGGCAACGAGAGCGATAAATGCAAGAGCGTCGTCCATTCGCAGTCCTCTGATCCCATCAGTGCGAATTTGTACGGCGAACCTTAGGACGAGCCAGAGGGTGCCCAGAGAGTACAGCCCCCATACTTCCGGCAGAAATTCGCTGTCCCGTGCTGGTGCCATACTGTGCGTGTGAGGTAGATGGTAGAAGACGGATAAGAGCTTGTCCACCGCGACGAAGGGTGTGGTTGTCCAATCCTTATGGCTAGGGTGGGCTATAAGGCGTACACTTCACGGCTCGCTTTCGGATGTCGAAGATCTGATTGATCACCGTGGTGAGCGAGACCAGTAAGCCCTTCCTGCATGTGCAAAGACACCGTTGAAACTCAGTGGTTGAGTTCTATGCAATGACATCTTGGTTAGTATCGGAAGCATCCGCGATACTGTGTCGGTCAAGCACTGAGGGAGATCTAGAACATGCATCAGGTCATTTCTGGTGTAGGGAAGCATCGTTTCTATAATTCCCACAAGCTTTTGACGTGGCGTGGTGAGAAAATCGGAAACCGGAAGTGAGCAAGATATGATTAGAGTTAACGGAGTTGTGCCCGTCGACACCTTCTGGAGTCGAGAGGCAGCTGAGCACTTTTCCGCCCTACCCGAGCACGTGGAACCCCGCTTCCCCGAAAATTAACGTCTCGTCTACCGCTTCTGTGCCGACTTTGGAAGGTTTGACGACATTAAGATGTTGTTGTTGAGAAGTTATATGCATCTACTCGGACACGAGCGCCGTCGACCAGTGAAAGATGAGCAGTCGCTCACAGCCTGGATTTCAGCTGTTCTGCTCGTTTATCCCATTCCCAGTATTCGCCCTCAAATCTTGTTTTCTGCCATCCTTTGTAGATCGCCGTACTTTCTTCTTCTGACTTGCTTCTACACATCTGCTGCCACACCAAGAGCTGCTCCTTGAAACCAGGGTTTGGGTCGCATACGGGCCTGCCTTCGCAAAGCTGGGCAAGCGCTGTTCCCGCGTCGAGGTGGTACTTCCACATCAGATAGGCTACTACGAGAGTAGCGGATCGAGATTTCCCCATGGCGCAATGCACGAAGACGCCTCCTGCACCCTCGTCTTTAATATCTCTGGAGATGTCATTGGTCTCCTCGATCGTCGCGACCTCTTTCAGGGCCTGATCGATGTACTTCACTGCTTCTGGCAGGTACTGAAGTAAGTTTTCGTTGGGATGATCGTCCGCTCGGATGTGGAAATGCTTGAGGTGCGCAAACTTATCCTGCAGCAGGGGATCGTAATCGATGACGGACAGTACATGCGTGATGCCAGCTGCGCGTATTAAGTCGGTCTGGTAAAGTGCATAGAGCCCGCCGATGTAAAGCTTCCCAGCCCGTGGTACCTGATCGACCCAGCCCATGCCCGTGTGTGAAGTACTGCCGTGTAGGAGATAGGACATGGAGTGCCGACCAATTCTCAGATGGGCGATGCGTTGCGTCGCTCGTGGGTGAAGAAGTACAAGCGCTACGAGCTCCCGCTGCAGCAATGCAAACCAAGGGTTATGCCGAGGTCCAACGGGTGTCCCTGCTCGCAGCCTTACCAAGCTACATATGTAATCTTCAGGATCGACACAGGCTACGTTCTGACTGCCGTTTAGTTTCGTATCGCTCGAAACGTAACGATGAGCGAACGTTGAAGATGAAAGGGTGGGAAGGAAGGACTGATCCTGTAGTGACGGTGCTCTTTTGGGACTAGCGTCTTCGATCAGCGCCTTCGCTTCCCCGCGCCACTTAGCCTAGGTGGCAAGAGCTCTCAACCAGCCCAGCTTACACTTCGTCAGTTCACAAGATAACGTCCGATATACAGATGTATCACCGTCCGTGTCAGTCAGTATACCTGACAACGGGCAGAAACAACCTGCCCAAGTTGTGTCTGACGTACGGCTGTATGAGCGCGGGGGTCGGCGCCTTGGTCATCTGGTTGCTCTCGCCGTGTTATCTCTCATCTTTGATCTGATCTAACCCCAACCCTTGGCATACATTGTTTTTATCCACAGCGTTGCTCTGTCCCAAGGAAGCTGCGGTCTGTTGTGAGTGTCGCACCTTCCTTTCTCCTACACAATGCCATCACGCAATGCCAGCACGCAATGCCATCACGCTACTCGGCTTGCAATGCTGCATGTGAACGCGCGCTGCTGTAGCATGTCGAATGCAAGGTATCAAGTTATAACTCCCAGAGTGTGTTGTCTGTGTCCATGCAGGTGTGTACAGACTGGCTTTCAAAGAGAGCGTCGCCATTAGGGCCGAGACGACGCTGCTATAAAGAAGATGCGGACATTGTGATCGTGAAAATTGGCCCGGCTTACGGGGCTGTGTGGTTGCTTCAGAATTTCGACCCGACTGAGAGGGGTCCATGATGCATCGTAGGGTCTCGTAGAGAAGGAAAGAAGCTATCATCGAAGAGAGAGTACAGACACTATAGCTAGGTCACCCTGACAGAATTTGAATTTACATCACCAAGGTACAATTGTCTGATTCATCATCGAGCTTTAGGTCACGACCTGGACACGACGATAATCACTGCAGCAACAAAACGCTACAGGACTCATCAAGAGCGGCTAGCGCAACGCGCTGTCTCCACTCGGACCGAACACGTCTTCCATTATAGTGCATCTCCATCTCTCGCCTTGAGCCCCAGGAGACTCTGCACTCGACAGTAGGTCACTCAGAACTACGCCCATCAGGTTGCAGTCGTATCTGTATGCAGTTGGAAACAGACCTGCCGTCAACCTGACCGACAATGTGCCGCCGGACGTCGATGCGAAGGCGCTTCTACTTGGCTGCGGCGCCATCGTAATATCCTCTGCACTGTGTACAACGGAACGAGCACCAGTACGTTGAAAGTTTGATGGACAGTCGTGGTTCCAGATCCATTCAGAGTGCGGGCGTTGGCCATGATTGTCGCGGATATGCTGCATGAGAGCCTCGATGGTGTCGTAACGGTGAGCGCAATCGACTCCAGTGCAGACGCAGAATCGGCAGACGAACTGAGCGCGAGCAGCATTCATGAACATCATGATGTGTCGTTTGAGGATGTGGTTTCTGAATGCGGCAAAATAGCGGAATACGAATTGGAGGTCTTCGCTGACGCTACCCATATTGCAAATAGAACAGCAGTATTGCAACTGTGCTTATTGCTGAGAGCCTTGTCCAGATGCCATGTCAATTATCGTTTTGTGAAAGGAACAGGATATGTGGAAAGACAAAACTGAGAAGGGAGCGAAGTCGCGTGGCGTGGGGGCCTGAAGAGGCGTTGAAAAGAGTGTACAAGTGGGTTTCTGCGGATGGGAGTCAGTAGCAGCGGAAGAGTACCTTTATTCATCAGCTTACAGGGAAGGCGCTCACCGGATGTGGTTCTGACTACTGGTGTCACCTGCAGGTACTCATTCAGTGTCGAAACTTCCCAAAGTCAAAACTTTTCTATTTTGAAAGACAGACTGCCATGGCTTTACTCCCTACGCGATTGTCAGCTTTCCTTCACGCACGCTCTGTTACCATTGATACGCACCACGAGAGCTCTGCCTTGCTGTTGATTCCGTGAGACACAGCTCTGTCACGCCGTACAACGACTGCTTCCGCGTCACATCGCGGCGGCAAGCCTGACAAGGCTCGCCCTTCTCGACGCCTGCTACCCGATTGCAAGCTTGGATTGGGCACAGATCCAAGTCTTCACGCTATTGTGCGGTAGACCATTAAGATTGTAAAGTTCCACGAGGGTTCCATCGGCCTCGGAATTGGGATATCGTTGGCAGGAAAGCTGGAGGGATATGTCGATTGTTGGGACTCGTTGATATGCGTGTGAATTTCTGATGCTGACCGTTCAATTCTCTCAGTTGCTGCCCTGCCACCTGTTTGTAGCTCTGGATCATGTTTTGTGCAGCAAAGTGACGAAACGACGAAATCCCAGAAGGATTAACACGGCAGAACGAGGTAACACGACAGATCTCTACCCGGCAGAGTGGGCTGCGCTTACAAACTGAGTTCTCTACCGATCGCCGGGAGTAGATTGTTGATGCCGCAGCCATTAGCTGCTGAGATCGGTTCTGGTGCAGCTCGCTGTGGGAAGAACGAGGCCAAAGCAGTGAGGCAGATAATGAGTGTGTCGATGTCCAGTCGCAGTTGACATCAATTGCATACTGATCGCGGAGTATGATATGCAGTCTGCGCTAACTTGCCAGAAATCGAGATTGTGAGAGAATAACCTCCTTGTCCCGCAGCTCAGCCACATACACGGAGATACACGCATGGGTGGCAACGTGTATCTACCTCAGTATGGAGGTGGCCGCATAAGATGAGAGGACTGCCTCTGTCCCACAGCCGTCGAGATACACATCGAGATCTATCAGGCTTCCCACAACCAAAGCATGCTTGTTTTGCTGTTGCACCAGACTCGTGGCTATGGCAACCATGTGAGGTACTCGATCGCAGAGCCTCCTTGGTGTGGTGCTTGTGCGACGAAGAACACGTAAGGCAGCTAACTCTTCGCTCTGAACAACTGTCACGGCTTGATCTCGTGTCCGTGGTCTTATTTAAACGTTACGCGCGCCAGGAACGCGGAACGGGTGGATGGTTGGCGTCCCGGGTGTGACGCATAGATAAAGCTGCGGCTGGAAAGCGCCTGCTCGGGTCGTACATGTCGCACGAATATTTTGTGGTCGTAAGGCGACCGCAGCGATCAGGAGCTTGAATGTGTTGGTAGGTTGGACGCAGGTGGGATCGTGACTTTCAACGTCGGTTTCACTGACATCATGGTGGGTGTCAAAATCCCGGGTCCGCTGGCGCAACTTTCAGCTGCTCAAGACTCAAACGCACTGACTTCTCAAGCCGCCATGAGCATGTCATCGACGTACCGAGTACTTGACGAGGCCAGTGCCCAACAACAGCCGCGCAAAGAGCATTGAAGTTGTTAGATATGTATTACTATCCCATCTACCCATCAAGGAGTGCAACGGCCGTAGCCTCATTACCATCTCCTCATCTCTTTCAATCTGTATCTCTTGCCAATAAAAGATCCTACTATCAAAAGGATATGCAAGAAATGAACTCCGAAACCACTCGTCTCAACCGCTCGACCAAAGTCGGCGGACACCGCTATAAACAACTGACAGACCGTATGCACTCTTTTCCCAAGACACCAAACATGGACATGAAACGTAACGCGGAAAGCATATGAGATGCTGCTTACAAGCCAGCGGCGAGACCGGCAATAGCAATGACGACCGCAAGGATCGAGCCCGCAAGCTTAGGCTCGATTGTCCCTGCAGCGCCGGTGCTTGATGTCGAGCTGCCGCCCTGGACGAATTGCGTAGATCCACCACCGACATTGCTGTTGTCTGAGCTCCCTGTTGCTTGGGCGCCGCTGCTGCCCGTCCCTGCGGCAGCCTGTGTGCTGGTCTCCTGAGCGCGGTTGCCACCACCGACGTTTCCACCGGGGACGTTGGCAATGTCTGCTGTCTGTGTTGTGGAGCCGGACTTGGGTGCCTCACCAGGGTTCTCGCCAGTGCCCATAAGCGAGCCGAGGATGACCTCGTCATTCGTGATCTCGACGGTGTTGTTTGTGCCGGCGTAGTCGGTGTACTTGTAGACCTTGTTTCCGGGCTCCTTGGTACCCTGAGGGGGGTCGTAGCATTCAATGGTGAGCTCCTGGAAGCGAGCATAGTAGTAGCCGTTCTGCATGTAAGGGCTGTTCCAGTCAATCTCACCACCAGCCCAGTCGATGGTACCCTTCTCGTTGGTGGGCAGACCAGCGGGCCAGAGCGAAAGCATGACACGAGCAGGTGTCTGAGGGTAGTCGAAGCGGCCAGAGGTGCCGTTCCATGTATCCTTGCGGTTGAGTGTGCGCAGATCGTTACCGTCGATGGACCAGGTGAGAGTGTCCTCTTTCCAGTCGACGCAGTACTCGTGCATATTCTGAACAGTGTTGCCTCCAGGTACAGTCAGGTTCTTACCGTTCGTGTCTGCATGATGTTAGCTGTGGTTCATGTGCCAAGTGTGCAAGGCTACGTACAGACTGTAACACCCTGCGAATAGAAGTTGGACTGGACGTGACCAGTATCAACACCGACCCATTCGAAGTCGATCTCGTCCTTGGCATCGGACATGAGAATGAAAGCAGTAACGACACCCTTGCCCTGGGCTGTGGTGGCCTTGGTGCAGACCTTGCCGTACCAGACGTAGTGTGTAGAGGCCAGCAGTGTTCCAACTGTGCCTTGTGCCATTGTCAACAGTGTCGACTTCTTGCCGTTGCTGGGGTCGGTGTAGATGGCGGGCATGCCCTGTGACTGCCAGTCGATCTTGGACGAGTCACCGAGGTACTTGTCAATGGACTGGACATCGCTGAGGGTGTCGAGGTTGTATGTGCCGGACTTGCAGACAGGACCGGGGACACACGAGTCGAAGGAGTGCGACATGAGCGGGTCGCAACCGCCGAGGCAGAAAGCGCCGACACCGCAGTCACCGTATACTGCAGGGCTGTTAGCAGCGCATCGTTCAGACTGAGGTTGAAAAGTACGCACGCGAGCAGCATGGTGTTTCTGAAGGGCAGTGGCTGTCCTTGGTGCATTTGGCACCAGCGTAGGCTGTGCCGACAAGGGCAGCGGCCGCGAAGACGGTCGAGAGGGCGCCGCGAACCATTGTCGCGGTAGGTTTCCGTGACGGGGATGTCGTGTAATGGGCCAAGAGATGCGCGTGCAGCCGTGCAGCTGTCAAACCGAGCTGTCACTCCAACAAAGGCGGGGTGAAAGGTGAAGCGCAGTGATGGACGTGCCTTCCAACAGGTTCTGGTGAACTGGAGAAGGGGTCCGGGGTGAGGCCAGACGAATGGGGCAGCGGACGGAGGGTGGGTATTACGAGGGTGTGTGCCCCTGAAGCGTGTGGAGCTGGTGGGCGCTGTAGCGAGTGTCGATGGTCACAAAAGCTGCGACCTGGGGGTTAGCAGGAGAAAATGATGGACGTGGAAACGGAACATGCGGCGCTGCAGCGACAAGGACTGTTATGAGCGAGCGGCGGCGACAAGAGGGATGGCAGTACGAAAGGCGCCTGGGCGGACGGGCCCTCAGGGAAAGTGTCATGCAGCGTTGACATTGCTGAGGCTCCACATCCCTTTCGGTATGCGCTAGAGCCGCATCAAGCAGCCCTCAATGTCCATCCGCGAACCACGTCTCACCTTGCGCGCCTCTTCATGCCTTCCATTTAGCAATCACGAGCGGCACAGGCTGAGCTGCCCGTCTGGGCACGCAACAATAGCACCTCAATTGCTGTCTGCGAATGCGCTGCGATGCTTTTTTGCCCTGCAGTGCCACCCTGCGTCTCTTAGCAGCCGTCTAGCGCACCTCGATAGCGCATTGGTTATTTTTGGGCGGCCTATCGAAAAGACATCCTGAAGAGCCCTGCATCGCACAACCCCGCGCCCCACGCGATCTGAACCAGCTTGTGCCCCATCCAGATCCTGGAATGTGCATCTGTCAACCTGTGTTTGTTATGCCTGCGTCATGGTGGCTGTCGCGTGCTTCAATGGCTGGGAAACGAAACCGCATTCCTGTGTAGCTGTGTGTGAGCTGTGGCGGCTGCCCCTGAGCCTGACCGGAAACGCGGCTGCCGAGTACGAACGAGTAAGACACCAACACGACCTCAGCACGCACCAGCGTGAAGATCGTTCTGGCGGACGTCACATGCGCAGTGGTCATTGCGACAGGCGCAGATGAAGTGGCGAAGCTGCCCCAGGTGAACTGAACGATTCTGTCTAATAACTGCCTCGCCAACAAGGAAAAGTAAACACACCAGGATGGTACTAACTCAGGACACCTTCAGATGCTTGACGGATGATCATTGCCCTGTATCCTGCTATACTGCCCCCTAGCCCCAGTGTTAGAGAGTGCGCTTATCGGGACGCTACGATTTGAAACTGGACTGTGTGCGATGTCGTCCTCTGGCAGGTCGTCTTCTGACAAGCCTCCGTCTGTGTACTGTAAACTTCGGCCAGCGGCGCAGATGTCCGTTCGCTGATGGTTGATGAGCCTCGTCGTAGGGTCATTGAAGTTGGGGTAAGAAGAATTACTCCATTCCAGGTCGTTATGGGTGAGATCTTGATCGATGATATCCTGGTCAGACAGGTCTGCGCCGGGGCGATTCGTATGGCCTGATTCTGTGTTGGGGAGGAGCTCGTCATAGTGGTTCGTCTGGGAAGAGATTACACTCGGCAGACTCAAGTCGGTGACATTGAGAACTGGCAGACTCATGTTGAATGTGTGAGCCTGATCAGTATTCGTGCTGGCCATGTTGGTGGGAAGCACCTGAGCGCTTGGCTGCTCGGTGTTCGCGGAGTATGACGCCAGTTCAGTTGGCTCCACTTAGCAAGCGTACTCTGGATGGGTCGGGTCATATGTATCCAGATGTTGGCCCATCGTCAAGGGATATGCAATCTCCTCATCCTGCCGTTTGAGGACTGGGATGGTGTAATAGATGTTCAAAGCTTTCTTTTCGTCGCTCAAGTATACCAAACGAACATGCTTCTCGTCGTCACAAGGATATCGCCCTTGTCCGTCACCGAAATGGATTGGTCAGCTCTCTTCCAGGTACCAAAGCCTAGATTCTTGTGCGCTATGCGTTGCAACTGGAGTGTTGATCCAGCTTTCCACTCAGCATGGTCCCGCCGTAATCGAGTAGAGTTTCTCAATGGCGTACACTGCAGTACCAGATCGAACAGCTCCTCGAGGTATAATGAGATAAGCGTGACGATAACACCAGATGAGATAAGTACGGAAAGCGTCCATGCACTGAACGAGTGGAAGTTGGTCAATCGGACACCCTAGTTAAAGTCAGCGAGACCGTAAGGAGAAAGAGCTTAGTACTTACTTGACTGTGGCATACACGTTCGCACGGAAATTGAGGGGTGCAACTGCTATGTCTGTACCAAGAGCCTCTTGCGTATGCTACCAGGCTGGATTGTAAGGCAGCTAGAGTCTTTGTGAAGATTTGTTCCCGTTCCAGCTGCCACTGATTGGAAGGCAGCCTGGCAATTTATTCATTTTTCAACATGGTATTGCGGGCCAGTAGCATAGGCGCACCCGAAAGCTGATTAAACGCATCAGGCTGACCCTTACCCATGCTGAACTGATAGGTCGCGGCGAGGATCGAATAGACTTGGTCTTGATCTTTTGGATTGGGCCAAGCTCGTTCAATAGCGAATACCGATTTGTTCCGATGCAGTGAGTTGACGCACTCGGTATCTGGCATGTCTGGATTGCAGAAGAACCGCTTTGTCGCGCATCCAAGCACGCCCGCTGGCTCATCCGGAAAGTACTGGTTGTATGTTGGAGCATTTGGGCTGACCTTAGGAGTTTTTGCAATTGCATCGCACACCAGAGTCGTGGCGGAGAACCATGTGTCGTCAGTCGGATGATCATACAGCACCAAGTCAGTGTCCAAGAAAATTAGAGACACAATAGCATCCGATCTCCCCAAGACCGACACAAAGTCTATGTCGTATCCGTCAAAATATCTACGTTGAGATCGGCTTAACCCGTAAAGTAATGGCAACATTTTGCGATAATATTACTCACGTCGCTCGGTATGTTCCGCCATTCAGCTTATATCTCTTGTCATCGTACTCTCGATCCAGAATATTCGCGAATCGATGTTTTCGTTATCGACGCTGCTACGGTCGATTCCGTGATTGTAATATGTGAAGTATCTCGACGTGCCCGGCAATGGAGTGTATGTTTTATAACCTTTAGTAATCAGAGGGGCACAGTAGGTTCGGTACTGGAGGGTAAAACGTCGACCTTCCTTTGTTTAAAGCAAGATGCTTGACAGAGTTAATCTTTCCACTGTCTAGGACTAGCTTGTCTGAGGCCAGTTTGCATATGTCGGAGGCGAAGGGACAGGGTGCGTTCCTAATAGTTGTGTATTGCAATGCCGAGGCCGCGAACCTATCGCAGCCGGTAATTACTTGATGTCGTAGCGTATCAGCCTATATATACTTTCTAGCCGCAGAGCAGGGGAGATTGATCTATTTTGCTCTGCGACACTTGACAAGTTCGGGTAGCATTGGCTTGCGTATGTGTAATCCTCCCACGACTTCTGCAAGTTGTACTCCATGACACGTCCGAACGGTGTGACATTTCCTAAGGGTAAACCGAACGGCAAGGTGCCACAATGTCGACCTGCAATCAGGACCTCGTTCAGTGCACTGTTGAACAGCAAAGATTAGATGTGCGCTGGAACAATCAGACTATGCAACTGAGCAGAGGAGATATTACTAAGAGATGCCGTGTTCGACAAAGAGATCGTGGAGGCGATCCGAAAAGGTACGAGCGCTCTTGCTCTGCCACCGTACCTGCCCTTCGCTCGATGACGCCAGACATGGCATAGTTGCACTGCCTGGATGAATGCAACTTTTGCAAGGCTTGTATTGCGCAGCACCGCCTGCCGCTGGTGGTGAGTAGCGTCCTCGTCAGTGAAAATGATCGAGGCTACAATTTAAGCCACGCCATGGTCATAGTCGTAGACCGAAGCGGGTCGCGTCTTCGTCAGTTCAGAAGTTCAGCCTCGTCCGTACACATATAGCAACGAGTGGTCAGCTGGAAGCTTCATCAGGCTGCAAATTCTGCCTCAGCCTTGTACTCAAAGACACGGTTGTAATGATATACATGCAACTGCCTGCATTGAGACACTTCACAAAGACGACACCTTGTCCGCCATGCGTCTCCGCCGTGTTGAAAGTTGGGGGCTGGCTGGATAAGGTTCTGCCAATGCCTGCTGTGACGCGCCATCCTTCCGTGAGTACGCCCATGGGTAGGTGAAGTGAGGAGCCTGGAGGATCGAAAAGGCTCTTTTGCATGAAAGACCGTTGGTAATTAAAAGGTGACGCGGACACCAAGTATTGTGCCTGCCACATGCCACTAGCGGTACCACACTAACAGCTGCGGCGAAGACAAAAGCAGTTCGCAGCCTTGTACCTCACATCCTCTCGTACCTCTCACAACCATGCAATGAAAAGACCATACGTAAGTGCGACTGTATGGGCATTGACTGGTGAGCACTTATTCGATCACGTTTGCTTGACGACAATGTACTATTTCCAATGACGTCTTCCCCGCTGATAGAAATGAGATGCAGCTGGTCTTCGACACAAACTGATCCTCGCCGTCTTCTTCAGGCCTGTCCTAGAGAAGCCACTTCGAGAAGTCGAAGGCACTGTCAGCCTTACCCGCCGTAAGCCCCGCCTCCTTCAACGCACTCCAGTTGACATCGTTGATACCAACCTCGTAGTCCCATTCCGTGTGGGGGTCCGGGTTGGGCAAGATCTGCCAGTAGAACCACGGGATACCAGCAGCATCAATCTGCGCAGCCCACTTCTTAATGTTCGTGTCCCTCGCGGTGGAGCTGATAGGGCTGCCGCCGTTGCAATTGTTGTTCGACGCGTCGGTGTAGCAAGCGCCCCACTCCTGCATGATGAGCTTCTTGTTGGCTGATTTGGCGCGGTCGACGTAGGGCTTCAACTTCGAAGTATCGAAATCGCCGACACCGTACGCGTGAATGGCGAGCACGTCGAGAGCAGCGCAAGAGAAGTATTGGTCGAGGAGCGAGGTGGCCAGGTAGGAGCCGCCGCCTGTGGTGACGAGGATATTGGTGTTGCCGGCAAGTGCGGACTTCAACGACTCGGCCATGGAGCATTGCCAGGACGCCAGAGCTGCTGCGTTACCCTAGAAAACGAGTTAGCCAGGCTACAAGCCCGGTGTTGGGGGTTTACCTACCACAGGATGCATGGCTTCGTTCTGAGCCTCGAACGCGAATATGTACTCTGAGCTTTGAGCCCAGGTCTTTCCATTCGCTGGGTTGACGTGTGCGAGGACATGCGCAATACGGTCCTTGAAATTTTTGATGGCATCTGCATTAGTGTAGAAGTCACCAGTGCCGTACCACTTCCCGTAGAAGTCTCTGTTGCCCTCGAGCGCATTGTAACTGTGGACGGAGATCAAGAGCTTGATGCCGTAGCTATGGGCTTTGACCATGAACTTGTCAAGGCGATTCAGGACGGTGTCATCCCAAGCTGTGGGAGAGTCTCCCTGGAGGGATGGGAAGGTGTCGATGTTTGTACCCTTCTGGGACGAAGACTGGCCTTCGCTGATTGTCAGTGATGGTTGTGGGAAGAAGGGGATGTAGCCTTACCGTCGAGCCACACACGCAACACCTTCACGCCAGCACTTTGCAACCCCTGGAGCAGGGTGTTCTGCTGAGCATCCTTCAGACCAGCTGCATAGTACAAGTTGGAAGCCGAGAACGACTTCGCGGCAAAGGTCGTGCTGAAAGACGCAAGGCCGAGGAACGCTCCGGTAAGCAGGGTCAGGAACTTCATGATGGTCAATGGTAGAGCACTCTGTGCTTGATGATCTTCTCATGATCACTTTCATCTATTTGATATACCCTCGACATTGCAAGCCATCACGGTGTTGCTCGTGAAGTGTTGCATCGGAGAACACCTGTGGAGATCGACATGCCTAATGGGGAACGGATAGTGTAAGGCTGAAACGTCACGACTCCGCATCGCGCGCTCCGAACCGCGAGCCAGGCTCACTAGACTCGGGCATTACTACACTCGCTACCACTGTAAGGCAGACTTGTATGGCGCTCCGACACACTTGTGCGGAAGGCTGCAACCGATTGGCTTGGTGATGCCCTGCCTGAGGGGTTGATCTGCACAGTCACGTTTAGTGAAGCATACTGCAATCCTACGTCAAACTCACCGAGGCCCGATCTTGTCACAAACAGTGCAGAATGTTTGTCGAATGCACGCGCGGTGGCTTGTGACGCCGGAGAGTGGCGGATGAGCAATTCTTCGGCGACAAAAGTATCTGCGATCGGACCTTGTGCATGCAGTTCTGCTTTGCACCTTCTCCGCTCCGCAACGTCAATCTTGAATACGAGGTATGAGTGCGAAGATACGCAATACAATCGCTATGTCTGGTGCGGAGTGATATGTCCCGTGTCGTGCTTGTATCGTGAAGTCCTTCTACTCCACTCCTGCAGTGCTCCATTGCTGCAGTCGACAGGCTCGCAGTGACATCCAGAGAGCATTTCCAGAATTACCATCGGAGCACCATACTGTTTGGATAGACCACACGATTACTCGGTGATTCCAGTACCAGGGGCTTTGTGGAGGTAGGGGTCACATTAGCAGGGCGCAATTCCTCATGGCATCACATTGGGAGCGATGCTGTCCAGACCCATGGAACCCGTGGATTCTCTACATGCTTTGCACCCATTGCAGCGGTAGAGGCTGCTTTCCCTTCGTATCGCAGCCCTCAGTCAAGCAACTTCCGCAATGTAACGTCAATCTAACCGTTGCACACCGAAGTCACTTGTCCCAACTCTTCCCTGGTCAATAAGGGACTTCTGTAGAACCACTATCACAGTGGTAATATCGCCCTCTGTTCCCAGATTCTCCTTCATAATCATTGCAATTACCACCCTGCACTATGTTGACCCTTTACTGTCGTTCGCCGACAGTAACATTGGCGGACATATCCTCGCCAACGTGGTCAAGGACCTGCCAAACACCGTTGCGGATCTCGCATGCAACCTTGACCGTGCATCTAGCTTGTCCAGTGTCCTCGATCCGTGACGCCTGCTTGACCGTGTTCTTGATCCGATCGATGATGGCACGATGCTCGGGATTCCGAAGATCGAAAGCTGAGCATCACCAATTCTTCTCCTGCAGCCCATCTGTTTGCTCGCGAATCAGTATAATCTCGACTCGCAGGTTCTACTTCCGATGCAGAAATTCGCGGAACTTTTGCCACTCGTATGCGTGACCAGGCTCATCGCGGTAGGTCCGACACAGAACCAAGGTAAGCTTCCTCGGACAATCAGCATGAGACGGGTGAATCATTAGATTCAACCACGACAAGCGGCCTTTCTTCTTGCGTTCGTTCCATGATCTGAGCAAGTACTAAGGGTCGTTCGTAGACGCAGTGATTAGGATGTTAGGGATGAGTGCAGCGCGATATATACGAACTATCAGAGAAGGGCACCGGAACAGCGATGGTCTTGAGCCATCGGTAGTGCTGGTGGTTGAATTTGAGCAACAATAGGTTCGTGAATAGGTGTCCATTATGAGCCAAAAAGCGAAAATAATTCTCACCGTAGAACACTTTGCAACCCTCGGCGTGCGCTCAGTGCCATATGCAAAGAAAGCCAAGGCTGAGGTACGTCGTCTCAACAAGCAAAGGATCTTACACTGGTCGTAAGCGGGTGTGCGAATTGTCTGCTCCGATGTGTTGCAGTGAGCTCAGAACTTTTAGGTCCCGTCGAAGACGAGAAGGTAGCGGAGGACATCGAGACGAATCTCGGTAGGAAGCTCGAAAAACGACTCCCGCTGTTGTACTGTGGGGTCAAGCCTTCGTCCTTAAGAGAGACTACAAGCAAGGGGCCCCTAAATCATTGTCAATATGCACGCAGCTGGGCGTTCTGAGAACGACTAACTCATGTGGATCCATGGGGATGGTAAGCAACGAGGAGACTCCTTGAGTTGTGCAGATCGTAGAATCGTTTACCGGGCAGTGGGTGGAAGTGTCAGCCACGTGTCGACCGGTACTTATAGACATAAACATGCCCGCGGTGGTCTTCCATGGGAACTTCACTTTATGTCAAGCTCAAACTGGTATTTTGCAGCGTCTCTGGTCTCTCAGCGAATGTTGAGACACCTGCCCTGGGATTCTCTTTGCGTCTCGGGATTTGCTCAGATACCGAGTGAAGTTCCGGGAACTGTGCTGACTAGCCGTATTATGTGATTGCCGCTGACTGCTTCGCTCGCGCATATGTACGGTGGGTCCGTGATGTTGACCCTCTCCTATATCATCTCCCAATACCTAGGGGGTCCGCAACTGTTCATCCACAGCACCGACGGGTTTGACTCAACCACTATGGAGGAAGAGATGTGAGCTGCCCCTACATCATGTCAGCGAAGCACACTGATCTGTTATAGCACACACTTGGTGGCTTCTGCAAAGTTGCAATTTCCATTCCAGAAGGCCGACACCCCTGCGCCGAGGCGCAACTCCGAGCCCTTCTCTGTATACGGCCTCGACGATCTTCAACCGTACAAGCGCTAATCAAGCCTGTGCAGTGAGCGCAAGTATCAGCGTCCCACGGTAATGCGCCGCTTGAGTGTGAACACGAGTCTTCCATTGGAGACTTATAAAGATTCATAAACTCAAGCTCCCTGGCGCTACCTACCGAATTGCGCCCCGAAATCTACAAGCTTGCCCTTGTGCTACAGGTTCGAATCGATCTCCTGTCAGATACGGGCTACATGCACAATTTCTCACAGCGCCGCAATCATGAGAAGTTCATTCGTCCCCTCTTCAACCGCGACAACATCAATCTTGGCCTTCCTCGAGCCTGCAAACAAGTCAATCGGAAAGCAGCTGAAGTTTTCCACGGGCAGAACGAGTTCCAAATCTCTGGCACCAACGGCTGCATCGTTGCTGCAGCCTTCATGTTCACCATAAAGGCGCGCCACACGCGTTGGCTGACGCACATGAACATCGCCATGCTTCTTTATTTGCTTGACAGCTCCAGGTACGCACACACCAGAACAATTCTGGGTTCGACAATTGCTTCCAAGACCCTCTTGGCAGCTCTTCGGCTGGGTTGAGCTATCCGAAGAACCGGAAGAGATGGTGGAGCTACGAGGGTGCATTGGCTCTGCTTGTATAGCGACTGCGTGATGCTCCAAAGCCGGAAACCCCCACACTCGTCCTCCCAGACTATTGCGAATTGCCTTGGCACAGCAACGGCAACGCAAGGAGCTGGCACCGGTCACCAAGGCATGACGGTCGAGGCTGCGTCATTGTGCTGCGACGGCATAATTAGAGGTTTCGTACCACTCCAAAATGGTCAGATCCTGAAGCACCTCACGGTTCCTTTTGCCGGTGATCCATGTTGCTACCGAGTATGAGTCGCAAGGCCGCTGGTCAGTGTATGATGCGCACACTACAATTTTGCCACTCACTGCGACTGCAGAAGGTGAGGACTCAACAACCGCGGTGCCAGATGGTAGTGCAGTACTTGGGACGGAAATTGTATGGTGAGGTATCAGGAGGACATAGTGACGTCCAAAGCTGCACAGTACAAGTCAGCCGGAAAGAGAAGCTCAAAGATGCCTACACTGTGTAATCATGGGAGCGAAATGGACAAAGCAATTTGTGTAATGTGATTTTGACAATGGAAGCTCGTCAACTGAGCGAGTTCCTTATCGTTCTGGGTCTTTGTCGATCCATGCTGTATTGCCACCCTTACTCGAGAACGGGTACTGAAAGACCTTGTCGACGGTCGAGTACGGCTCGTACTGCTTCTTGTCCATCACGATTGTGACGTTGCCAGCGGCTCTCCCAGTAGCGTTGAACCCAGGTCCGTATATCTTATACTCCGCCATCGTGGTGTTGACGTTGACACGAGGGTCGGAAGCGCTCCATTCGATGTAGCCGCTGGGCTCGATCGAGTCATCCAGGTAGGTGTTGGCAAAGATTGAGCGATGCAGCGCGTTCCAAGGCCGGCCGAGGGCGCACTTTCCAGTCAGAGCAAGAGACGAGTTTGCCTTCTGCACCTTCGAATCGTGGATGTAGACGCCCTTATGATAGTCAGCAGAGTCGATGCCTCGCCTGGATCAGTACCTACGTATTTGTTGACAAAAGTAGTGTTGGTGCCTTTCCAGGCTGTGATACCTCCACCGCAATTTCGCAGAGTTACCAGACTGGATTGAATCCAAGCAGTGCCGAATCCGTAAAAGAAGTCGGTCTGACCAGCGATCTCATTTTTGTAGAAGTAGGCATTGCCCAGCTTGCCAATGTACACCTGAGACTTGAATCAGCCTTGCACCAAAAATAGTTGAATAATAACTTACAGTGTCCTGGTACGAGTAGAAGCCGCAGAAGTAAAAGCCAGTATTGGCATAGCTCACCGAAACGGCCAGCGAAGGACCAGCAGAATATGGCCTGTAATCGTTGACGAAGTTCAGATTGTACGCCCTGAAATCAGTGTTGCCGAAAGGAGTGTCCGCTGGAACCGGATTGCCTGTAGGACCACTGCCGGTGGTGCTAGAGTTGAAGGTTGGCGCTACTGTGAGCGTGGAAGTGTATGCATTGTCGATGTTGGGGATGATCCCAGCGCCGGTGGCATTGCGCCAGACGATGTTGACTGTATTCTTGCTTTGATCGTTCGGGTATTTGGTCTGGCCAAACAGGTACACCGGGCCTGACCGAGTCACATTGACTTGCTCAGTGTAGTTCCCAGGCAAGACAAGGATGTGTGAGGCTGCTGTGTTGTTTGGCAGACTTAGAATTGCGGACTGGACGGTACTGTACTTCTGACCTGGTCCGACAAGTATCGTGTTCTTGGGACAACCGTCCAGGGGATTCCGCGTAGGCTGCTGACACGCCTTGCGATTGATTGCAGACAGGGCAGAGCAAGCCTCCAGTAGGCACGCAATTGCGAAGCTAAAACGCATCATGAATCGAAAGTCTGCGCAGATGCAAAGACACGGTGCTTCAATCTTTCAGGAACGCTGGGCACACACTCTTATATAGCGTAGTACTTGTATGCGAAGTGGAAATTTTCCGAGGCCGTGAGAGAACGGGGAAATTGGGCATGGATGCTCGGTTCCTGCTATCATCGCCGTTTCGGCGCGCAGATACAATTTCCCAAAAGCCTCGAAACAAGCCGTCATCAGCCGCGGAAGAAACACGGCCAGTTCCTTCCCCAAGGCACAGTCCAATCAAGGAGTCCAAGGATCTTGCCGAACGCGGGGTGTGGCTTGAAATTCCACTTCGCATTTCCTGGGGTTTGTGGGGTGTGTGGGTGAAGATGATCCACCAATGAGCGACTGGCGGTCCAGGAGTTGCATTGATGGCCGAGATGAGCCCCGAGACTTTGCACGTTCAATTGCATTCGAAACTCGGCCGTATTCATCAAACCGAAGGCAGCTGGTGAGGTTCAGGTGCTCTCATTCGGTACCTGCGTTGTGGCTGCGGTGGCGTGAACCAAGCTTTGCTGCCGTTGACTGGCAAAGCTTGACATGTGGCTCACTCTTACATGGTCTCATCTCTAACTGTATGTTTCTGGCTATGACCGGTCTCGCCAATTACGGTCGAGTGTCGTGTCGTTTCTGTCTGTGCCGGCTCGTGACGGAACGCGTCTCGTAGGTGCGACTGGGACGGAGCTCGTGCTGAGAGTTCGATGGGCTGGAATCTACTAGCTCGGCAGCTATCTCATTCGATTTCAATGTCGCGATTCGAAAAGGACATGTAAAACTCGAATGACCGATGGGATTCTCACACGCATTGTGATGAAGGTGTCGAGGTAGCGTGATCGAGTGCTTGGTTTTCGGTCTAGCGCGCTTTCCAACCAAGTGGTGACGCGCTGAGCAAGAAGCCGCGACGCGCACCAGATTTCGACCAACAACACCAAAGCCACGCGCTGTCACCCATGAGAGCTCTTGAATGATTACTAAGCGTTTGCACAACTATTGCGACAGCGAAGGCGTCGCTTGGTCACGTTCCGTAGCTTCCAGACACGCCTCACCAGTCTCCGCAACGACTACGCACCTGCCTAAGACGCGCCTGGCTCCTATCTTCAAGAATCCCTACGTGGATGACAAGCAATTGCCACAGCCACCAACAAAGAGCTCCAGCCAGAGAATGCGATGCTTCACAACTGCCAAGTTGCTCTATGTGCTTTTACGGTAGACGAATTACGCCGAGCAATCACGACATCGGAGCTGATCACTCTGCGCGCCGCTCATACCGCATACCAAGAGTGCTTCACCAGAACCATTCCTTGACCTTCCTGATTGGGTACATGTCGGCCACTCAGCGCCGTCGAGACGCTCCGACCGTTTGGTTCCCATGTAACCCAAGACTTAAAACGTCAACCTGTATGACGATCGCGAGCTGTAGGCGTTCCGTGCGAAGACAATGCAGCCTGGTTCTGTAGACCAGCCAAAGGTAAGCACGCAATGCAACACATGTATATGATTCCAGTCCCTTCACTAGAACGTCCAGAACGTGCAGCGCACCCACTCCGCCGGATCCACTTACCCTTTTACCATCGCATAGCGACTGCTCTCGCGTAGTCCGAACTTTTGCCAGGGCACAAGCACATCCATCTACCGAGAAGAGCTTCAGAGCTTGAACACAATGGCCAGCAAGCTCGAAGAGACTGACCGCAAGGTCGCGCACGAGACTGGGCACGAGACCTCACCTCCTCCGCCAGGCTATACAAATGAGAATGTCAGCGTGCAAGCGGATCAAGCCTTTATCTATGATGATAGCCAGAAACTGGGGTACACTGCGACTGTCTTCGTCATCCTGAACAAGATGATAGGTACTGGAAGTGAGTCAGGTCAAGCAATTTGCGCAGGCATCCAACCTAATCCGTCTACCAGTCTTCTCCACACCATCTGGCATCTTCGCTGTCTCCGGCTCAGTTGGCGTATCACTGTTTTTGTGGATCATCGGCGGTATCCTCACATTCGCCGGCCTATCGGTGTTCATCGAATTTGGACTTGCCATTCCGCGATCAGGTGGTGAAAAGAACTACTTGGAGCGTGTCTACCGTCATCCCAGATATGTGGCGACGTGCGTCCTCGCTGCGCAGATGCTGCTCCTCGGTTTCTCATCTGGCAACGCCTTAGCTTTTGGGCGCTATTGTCTATTGGCTTCAGGCAGTACTGTTGACGGTTGGGTGGCGCGTGGCATTGCTATCGCTTGTATCACCTTTTCTGTCACCCTACATGCTATCGCACCTAAGTGGGGTATCCGCCTGTTCAACGTACTTGGAGTCTTCAAAGTCTTCATATTGCTATTCATCGTCTTTTCAGGCTTTGCAGCTCTTGCCGGACATCGCAGGGTCCCAAACCCGCACAATTTTGACAATGCATTCACATTGCACCAAGGCGAAGGCTACGGCGGAGGCGGTGCATACGAATATTGCCAAGCTTTGCTCCGCATCATCTACTCATACAAGGGATGGGAGAACGCCAACTACGTTCTGGGCGAGATCAAGAACCCCAAGAAGACGCTTACATGGGCGGCTCCCCTTGCCATCGGTGGCACGACGATCCTATACGTCCTTGCTAATGTCGCCTACTTTGCCGCAATATCGAAGGAAGACCTTGCAGGCAGTGAGGCTATTGTAGCAGGTGTCTTCTTCCGCAACGTCTTCGGCGACAGTGCTGGAGCTCGTAGCCTGCCCGCTTTTGTCGCACTAAGCAACCTCGGCAACGTGCTTGCTGTTAGTTTCGCTCACTCTCGCTTGAACCAAGAATTTGCGAAGGAAGGTCTCCTACCTTATTCCAAATTTTGGGCCTCCATTAAACCTTTCGGTGCGCCAGCTCCTGCACTGTTCCTGCACTGGCTCATCACGGTCATTGTTCTTGTGGCTCCGCCCGCCGGACCTGCCTATAACTTCATCACGGATCTTTACACATACCCCGGCGCTTGGATCAATGGCTTCGTCACTGCTGGTCTCATATACCTGCATTACAACAGGAAAGAACGCTGGGAATCACCGTGGCATACGTACCTCCCGGTCGCAGTTCCCTACCTTGTTGCGAACATCTTCTTGGCTCTTGTGCCCTTCATCCCGCCGACCGGCCCGTGGAATGCGGATGGTTACCCATACTATGTCTTCCCCATCGTCGGTGTCAGTGTACTACTCCTCGGTGTATTCTACTGGTTCTGCTGGACTAGACTCTGGCCCAAGCTTGGTGGCTACAAGATAGTTGCACAGAGGCACGAGGATTCGCAAGGTATCGAGCACGTGCGCTATGTTAAGGTCTACCATCAGAAAGGGTAACGGTATGACTAACTCCTGGGTTGGGTCCGACCTCTGTCAAGAAGTGACTCTGTCGGACACATGTTATCAATTGAATACTCACCTAGAACTGACCTTCTGCTTCCACTCTCTCTCCCTCAGTCACCCCTGAGCCCTCACCCCTGAGCCCATCTTTGATCAGCCCTTTCCTCCGTTTCCAAGTCTTTAACAACATCTTCCCTTCTGATCACTTTCTATTGCACAATCCCTTCAAATTGTCGGCCCCGCTCTCACATCCCAATCCTCAACCACGCATCTGCCGAATCAGTCTCCCTATCGGAGCCGCTCCATTCACTGTGTCCCTTCACTTGCAACAGCAGACAATACTCGCATGCTCGATGCTCGCACTCCGCGCACTTTGAGAGCCGGTAGATAGGCGCCCCGTACCTCCTATCTCCTGGAAGGCTGATGTGATGCAGTTGGGTGAAGTGAGTGCTTGTCACGACAGCATTGTTCGCACGACAACCAGCTCGGCAGCAGCGCCAGTGGAAGGTCGTTCGGAGAGGTGGACAGTGGGTTGCGGACGCACGGAGTCGAGTACAAGAGGAGAGATTGGCATCTGATGGACACGATTGCGGTATCCTGGGCACAAGTACTGTTCCTGACACCAGATCTGGGATTCGAGGCTTTGGGAAGACGAGGTTAGAGTCTGGAGCTTTCGTGAGGGCCGATAGCTGGGAGTAGCGACTCGACGGCGAGTGTGCGTTACTACGGACTGCGCGATCTAATGTCATTAGTATTCCGGTTGCAAGCGAGCGATGCTCAGCACAGTAGGGCATGAGGTGATCACTTTGCAGCCGTGCTGGTGATCGCTGGCTTCAATGTCACCGATATTGTGTCGACTAATGTGTAGGTCGGAGGATGTGACTAGCTCTTAAACACAGCACTCTCTGCTCCTGGACGTCAGTGACCGACGCAAGAGAGATAGTCGCGACGCAATGTCCTTTGAAGGGGAGAAGCTCGAGAAAAGTGCAGGTGGCCCAAACAGGCTAGTGCACCCCACTTCACTCCTGGTTCTTGCCGCTCAGTCGGCGCCAACACCAACGCGACACGTCCAGCCCACCAACTTTGCAGCACTCGCACCAGCAGACATCATCTCGATCTTCATCGCATTGTCGCTATATCTCGAGTAGTAATTGCGATTCTCCATTCCACGACAAGCCTGCTATTCCTCATTCCGGTCACAATCGTGCCAGGTTTCGGCCCCCAAATTTCATGGCGTGCTCTCAGCCAGAGGGTGCCCGAACGAGATGAATCGACGCCCCGCCCAATCAGATGTAATCGACAGGCTATGTTCGTGTGCTTGGATACGCGCGAAGATGGGGTCCCGGTGTCAGCATCTGGCCGCTCTTCTAAAGCTCAGATATCCCATCATCGCCGGCAGCCACGATTCCTCACCCTCTTGGAGCGCCTTTAATGATCGCGTAACTGCTTATAAGCGAATTTATCACGCGTTAGGAATTTGGACGTTTTCTTGATCCAGTCTTTAGACCACCAGCAGTGCTCGTGAGATCACGTCTTGCAGATCAGATGAACGAACCAGATTGGCCTATCGATCAAGATGTCTATACGGGCTTCTGGATCAACCGCTCACTAGGAGCGTTTCGAGGAGCAACCATCACGCTTAATCAGCAGGTCGGAGGCTTTGCTATCGCCTTCATCGCCTTGTTTGTAGGTGCGACCGCACGCAGTTGTTGGACGCTTACTCGGTTTGCGCTTCACACCTCATACGCTACTTCTACGGGCCAGGACGGCGTCTACCATCAACGACAAGCAATATTGCGAAACACGTCTCTAGCGTACGACGCAGCCTTTCAGGCCTTGAGGCTGAGCCTTGTTTGGCGACATCGAGCACAGCGCGCCTGGACGAGAGTGGTCTCTGTCTTGTTTGCGGCCGTTGCAATATCAGCAGCTTCTATTGCAGCAGGTTCGCGGCCAGTCCTCACCTGCAAACGTCTTGATCCACTAACACAAATGTCAAGGTATCTTCTCCTCCAAACTCTTGACCAGTTCTACGACCGAAGTCTTGATTGCTGGCCGTCAGTGTGGTGTGCTGGCGAACGATGAGGGTCCGGCATTCTATACTATTGTCGAGAAGGGCTTGATCTACCAGACGCAACAACTTATCGACGCGTTCTCATACTCTTCGCAGTGCTATGGCGATCAAAAGTCTGATACGTGTGGCAAATATGCTCAGCCAATGTTGCCTTACACTGTGGATACCAGTGCTTCGTGTCCATTTGCGACGGACCTTTGCAAGTCGCAATCTGGCAACCTGGTACTCGATTCGGGTAGAATCGACTCAGTGCATCATCTAGGACTCAATGGAGGGCCCGCGTTCACGTTCGAGTTCGCCAATCACTGCGCGCCACTCAGTACAGAAGGCTACACGAACATCACTGCAATCACGGATCAAAAGTCTAATGCCTCTCGGGAGTTTACGATCTACACCTATGGTACTCAGGACAATGAGTCCTATGTCCATGCTGCCGAGGTGGATCCGGACCGCTGGAGCCTCTTTGGCGGTTCTGGGGGTACTTACAAGATGTCGTAAGTGCCCTCTCTCTCTCCCTTAAAATCTTACGATTGAGACAAGGCTAACATATCGCCATGCATAGCTATGTACTCTCATCCTACGAAGATACAAAACTCATTCCCGAATTGATGCAGTCGCATGACATGGTGTCCCTCGTCTTCTTGGACTCATCCGAGCTCTTGTATCTAAACAGGACGACCGACCCCTGGTTTTCTGCGACAACTCCAGCAGACAACAGTACAGAAGATACTGGTTACTTTGCCGATCAAGATTCGGGTGTTCTTGGATGTGCTATGCGTCGGCTTATGTGCAATCCACTGTTGCCAGATGAGACCGGTTGCGTCAACCTTTTTGCGAACAATGAGACTATCATAGAGTCACTCAAGAAAGCATGGCCGGATTCTCAGGATCAGCATGTCATATACCCACTCATGGTCGCGCAAGCTGAAAGTGGAATTGCTGGTGCCCCAGAAACCTGGTATTCCATACCGGGCGTCCCGACCCTTTTGTCCCGCAACACTCTGATGGACTCGGTCCAGTTCGCCCACCTCCCCAACGACAGATGGAAGGATGAGCGTGAACACCTCTACAAAGCCAGTCTGGCGGTACTACAATCCGCTCTAGTGCAGTACGCGCGAGGCTACTGGTATCATGATGACGGTTGTAGCACTGACTTCCCTTGCAAGCGTCTTTGCCACAGTCAGGTGAGTGCCCTCCTAACAGTACACCTAGTGCTCTCTCATATGATCCCCAGAGAATCAGATCGTCGAAGTACTATTCATTGAGCGCTTGGGCCGCCTTCTTCATGCTCCTCCTAGGAGCCATCATCATGCTTCTGGCCCTCTTTGTGGAGGGTCTGTTCGAGCTTTTCCTGCGGGCGGCGGGTCTGCAATCGAATACGCGTCTCACCTACGGTCATGCTGAATGGCGGACTGGTTCAACACTACAACTCCAGCGCTTGGCCCATGAATCCGCAGGTCTGGGGACCTGGAAGCGGACGGACGAGTCGATACCCGTGACAGAATATGGAGACTCACTTGGCATACTCGATACCAGTCGTCCGGGACATGCGAGGCTGGTGCGAGCCGACACTGAGATGAGCCGTATGCACGGCAATGGCGAGATTCCGGACGCGAAGACCGGTGTCAAGTATCTGAGATTGTCAAGCAACGAGCAAATTTGATGTCACCCAGACGGTGTGTGCACAGGCCACGGGAAACATGTAGCGGGACGGCCCATCCTAATTATGGGCAAATGTTTTGACCACACCTCACCTGCCACTTAAGAGCAATGCGCGGCGAGGGCTGGGTTGACCTCGCCTCCGTCAGGACGGTCGGTAGCTTATTTAGCGCCATAGGTGAGCCGGTCCAGTTGGCGGCGTATCACCTTCAACTTCAAATCATCACAACGTTTTCCGGGATCGATATGCTGATTTCCCGCATTGAGATGACGTCGTACCTGCCGAAATGGCAATTTGCCCGGCCTAGATGCAGCCCCTTGTGTGATTGGGGGCCAAAAGCCATATTGGGTAATGCGGGCTGACAGCCGATCGTCCAATGAAGCAAGATACGATATCTTCGCCAAGGGTATATTTAGCAGGTCGCTTCTCCAGCACACGAGGATTATAGGTAAGGGTCAAGATATACCGCAGGCTCCCTCTGATGTCATTGTAAACTTCTCTGTAGTTGCGGCCAGCTCGTCGCACATCGGTCAGAATTTCGCCAACAACTGGAGAGAAGGCTCAATGGGCGCTGTCGTCGATGAATCATGACCACTCTACTCCCCACCTCGCCCATCGACGACGACATCTACACCGGCCTATGGATCAATCACTCACGGGGAGACTTCCGTGGTGCACGTTTGACGTTGAGTCGCGAAGCTGGCGGGCTGGTGATTGCCTTTCTAGCATTATTCATTGCCGTGACAGCACGCGGCGCTTGGAAACTTGCGCGTTACGTGCTTTTTGTGACAGGGTCAAGCTCGATCGAACAGGATGGTACATATCACCAGCGACAGGCTGTTCTGCGCAATGGAAGCCTGGCATTTGATGCTTTGTGGGACCTGCTGAGGCTTGGTTACGCCTGGCGAGGCAGGGCTAGCCAAATTGCTCGACGACTGCTACCATCGGTATTCCTTGCATCCGTAATTGCGCTCGTCTCCGTCGTGGCCGGTACGTTCGCCACTACTGAGCTGTGATCCAGCTGACTCTTCAGGAATTCTGTCTTCTCGGCTCCTCACTGCTTCGGATAATGAGGCCCTCATCTCAGGGCGCAAATGTGGCAACTTCACCAATTCCACCGAACTTGCAGGAATGACCCAAGCGGGTCTGATCCAATATCAAAGTGGAATTGCTACGAATGCTTACACATATGCCAGCCAGTGCTACAACCAGACACTCAAAGTCAAGCCTGTGGAGTGCAACAAGTTTATGCTGCCGTACTTGCCTCACACCATCGAGTCAAACGCCAGCTGTCCGTTTTCCAAAGGAATATGCAAGACCGATCGAGGGAATCTGTTGCTGGATACTGGCAAATTGGATTCATCACAGCATCTGGGACTCAATGCTGGACCACTCTTTACTCTACAGTATCGTACGCATTGTGCGCCAATAAGAACAAGTGGCTATACCGACATCGTCACGGATCCGAGTACCTCCAAACGCATGCAAGTGTACCGTTACGGGTCACGAGGAGGGCCTTTCCGGAATCAAACGTACGTCTATGCTGTCGAAGCAGATAGACCGCCACCAGTCCTCGATCCGAACAACAATTTCGCCTATGGCAATTATCGTATTCAGTAAGTGTCAAGCGCCGGAAGACACTACACGCTGACTGAGCTTTGCACAGACTTTTACGAGACCTCTCCTACTACAGAAAGAACGACAAGTCCACGGAATTCACCGAGCTGATACCACAATTGGTCTGGCCAAATGCCGACACCGCGCTCTTGTTTCTAGATTCGTCTGAGCTTTTTTATCAACAGCCTACCAGAGACCCGTGGTTTTCTGCGACTACTCCACGCCGGCTGAATAGCACGTCTCGCGCCAATAGCACATATTCGTACTACGCAGCCGACGAGCTAGTCGGCGTCCTCGGATGCGGTACAGAGACTCGTATCTGTAACCCAAAGCTCCCTGAAGGAGACCAATGCTTTGACGGATCAGCGCTCCGTTTTGCGACCAACGAGACTCTTGTAGCCTTGAAGCGGGTCTGGCCTGACGTAAAGGAGCGTTCAGAGCTTCGAGCCTTCTTCACAGCAATCAACAGGATGGGTGATGGTACCGGTGCATTCCTGTACACTCTTCCAAGTGTTCCCGCGTTTCTATCGCGGAACACAGTCCTTGGCAATCTGCAGACAGACAAGCTGCCCGAAGATCGTTGGCAGACTGAGATGACCCAAATATTCAGGACGAGCCTTGCTATTGTGCAATACATGCTAGTAGAGCATGCGAGAGGAATGTGGCTTGGATTTGATGCTGCGTGCTATCAAGGAACCGACTGCAGGAGGCTCTGCCACAGTCAGGTAAGTGACAGCGCGCCACATTGGTATCCTACTGACTTTAGACTTCGTAGAAAATTCGATCTACGAACCACTACTCATTCAGCGCGTGGGCATTGGGTCTCGTTCTGTTCTTCGGCGTAGTGATCATCCTCGTCTCTACATTTGTCGATGAGCTGTACACCACCCTGCTCAAACATTCGCGACTATGCCGAAACCCGCAGCTGGTCTACAGTGGTGTCGAATGGCGAGCTGCATCGACATTGCAAACACAACGGCTCGCGCACGAGAACCTGGGCCTTGGGAACTGGACGAGAGCAGATGGCTCGTTTCCAGTCACTGAACGTGACGAGATGCTTGGCTCCTTGGATGTCACAGATCCCAGGCATCCTCGCATGACGACGGGGACTAGAGAGCTCGACTCATTGAAGGCCCACCAGGACAGCAAAGCTCATTTTGATACAGAAGAGCAGCGATATTCGAGATTGTCGAGCATAGATACTACCAAGACGGCCGACGCCCCTAGGTTACCGAGCATCGACACTGGCAGCGTTGCGCTCAGTGAGATGATCGACAACCCAGACATTCGGGAGTCGCTCACTTCAAGGTTCTCCAAGCGTTATTCACGGCTGCCGAACACCCAGCTGTGACCTGGGGCTTGTGGCGTGCTACCTTGAACCCACGAAGGATTCACTGGACCGATGGCAGCACGTTCGGTGTAAATAATGGCAAGATGTACTGAGCATTTCTAATGACTTCAAGGTCAATGGAAGCGGACATAGCTTTATCCAGCAACGCAATCTACGATCGACCGATTATCGAGTCGCGTGCAAAGCTTACCACAGGTCAGAATATCTAGTTCGGCATGATTATGAGATAGGCTGTGAATTTCCCCATCAGGGCGATATTACTGCTTTACAAACGGCAGGAGATTGTAGTCAACCAGTTCGTGACGGACGCCTGACGGTGAAATCGTGCACTTGGTTTCAGCTGCGGCTCCTTCGCAGCCCGCGTGCAGCAGGGAGGCGGCAACAGCCCCGCCCCACTTACCCTGCTCGACACCGCCATCGAACCTTCTCATCTGCACATAATCTCTCTTCTAAGCAGCGCTCTACCGCTACTTCCATGCTCGCTTTGATGCAAGTGTAACTACACTCCCCATCCGCGACCGCTACTCCGCCTGATCAGCCATCACGTTCGCGCCAACTTCAGCGCGCAGACACCTGTCAAGTCTCCTGCACGACCGGTCACAATCGCTGATAGTTTCCCCATATATCTCATGGATCCGTGTTCAAGAGCGCGAGAGTCAGACCAGGGCTCGTCAGTAGGCGCTGCTGTAGCCGCTTCACCTCAGTGCTTGTATTGGGGTAAAGCAACAGTATCTGGCTGAACCTCCACGGCATTAATGGGAGATTTGAAAACGCATGGGAGATGGCTCCGGCTTCATCTACTGCCATTATACAATCATCACCCTCTCGATATGACCAGACCATCGATTTGCTTGGTCACAGTGCTGCCCAGACTCTCGACTAACGGTCTCGTCCGCTGTCGCATCGAGCATACAACAACTGACTGCCGCTATCAATGTCTTTCTTACGTCTGGGGATCTTATGAAGATTCGTTCGTAATTCTTCTGCGTGATGAGCACTCTCGATTTGAGAGACCTTTCCAAATGACGAAGAATCTCTTCGAGTTTCTGAGCACGGCATGGAGATTGCAGAACTCCTCGAGGTCGAGGAAGAGACAATCTTCTCTGCATCCAGATTCAGCTCTCAGGAGCCATCTTACCTTGGGCAAAAGGTTTCGGATCGACGCGTTGTGCATCGATCAACGCAACATCGATGAGCGTAACTATCAGGTCTCCCAGACGGCCACAATATATTCACGAGCGTACCGATTCATATCACCCCTAGCCACAGACAATTACTTCTCATCTCATCTGAACATTTACTGGACACGATCGTGGGTCATTCAGGAGGTAGCTCTGGCCAGAAAGAACTTTGTACTCTTCGACAACGAGCTGCTCTTGTGGAAGAGGCTCCTCCGCGCGCGGAGGCAGCTCCGACAGTGGAAATCGACTGAATTGCCTTCGACACAGCTATGAGAGAACGGTTGAGCTCGGCCTGAAGCCTTCTCTCCTACATTTGCCAGACCAATTTAGACATTCGGCCTATAGCGAGACATACGACCGGATTCATTCACTGCTCGGCCTGGCCAGAGAGGGAATAGAAATCGCGGTCGACTACAACAAACCTGCTCTGAATCTATTTTACGGTGTCCTCTACGCCTCAGACAACATTTCTGCTTTTGCGCGATGCGTGGCCTTGTGCAGGTGCTGGAGGTAAAGCTCGGACAGATTCCTCCGTACGACAATGGTCCTTTTGTGGAGATGGACGTGCGAATGATTCTCGATAATCAATCTGACTGGGTTGTAGAGGGTGGACAGCGCTGTCCTAGATTGATGTTCGGAAAGTATGGCAGAAGCTGGCTGAGGTCGCCTACGTCTGGCTCGGGCATAAATGGAGAGTGCATGTCTTGGATGAAGGAAGAGTTGAGTTCAGGGCATGAAAAGTATAAATTGCGGACAGCAATCGGGGCTCTGCAGTATCTCGTGTTCATCTGGGCTGGACACGGCAACTGTTGTATCTTCAACGACCTTGAAAAGGATGTCAGGATGCCAGTACGATTTGGCCATGGACACTGGAACATGTTCGTCGAAGCAAATCCTGTGTATCGCACAGAGACGTAATGGGATGGTACTCCCCTTGCGGAGCATATGGACCCTGCATACTGGTGCAAAAGTCTATTATTGGCTTTCGAGAATCGCTCCGGTTCGATTCGAGAGAGGCATGTGTGCATGGTCATCACGAGACCCTAGTGCTCTACTCATTCGATCCACCCCCCGCACTCCCTACTTCGCTCTTCCTTGATTCTCCCCTACTCCGATTCTCTCCTTCTCTGATCCTCTCCTTTCACCCGGCGTGAGATTTCAAGGCTATCCAGAGCCTACTCCTTCACCTTCAAATCCATGACCATCTCCTATGTCTTCCCTCAAGCTTCTATAGCTCGAAAACGTGAAGGGTTTACAACACCACCTTCCTACGAATATGCGGCGAACGCAAACGTACGTGGGTTTGTACAAATGTAAATATTTCATCTAAGATGTATTCATGAGTGATATAATAGAGCACAAGAATCTTGAAGAATGAACACGTTTGATGCGCAAACAGGGGCCGGGATTGAGCAACCGCAGCCGCGTTCTTCGAGATATCTTGATTCGTGAGATCTATTTTGCGCTCGATATGGGGTATCATCCGTCCATTCATCGTCAATCATCTCTTCATCCGCCATCTAGATGACCATATCGCCCTGATCCTCCTCCTGCCCCACGCCCTCCTCATCGTCGTCTTCTTCATCCAAGTCTTCCAAAGGATATGTGAGTATAGCTGCAACCCCACCCAAACCCTCTAGCCTCTTTCCACTTTCGTGTAAAGAGCTTAGAACCCTCACCTCCCCACCTTCCACATCCCTCACCCGATCCACCAACTCCACCCACTTCCTCCTCTGCCTCACATTCTGCGCCCTAAACAAACTATTACTAATCAACAGCACCCCGCCTCCCCTCCCCACAGCGCCCTTATCAACAGCCCTCTGCACTTCACGCGGACCATACCACGCCCGCCCGTCATCGAGCCGCATGAGCGTTAAAAACTTATCCATGAGCGCTGTTTCGCGTGCGTACTTGGTGTCTGACAATTTCGTTGTTATGGCGGGCGAGGAGAGGATTTCGTTCAGGCTGTGGATGTGTGCGGAGGAGGAGTGTGCGACGACGATGTTGGAAAGGAGGGACATGAGGGGCTTGTTGGTGGTGCGTGTTGCTTCCGCGCGAATGTAGGTGAGGAAGGCGTTCGCGACGAAACCCGGAGAAGCGAGGAGCAAGGGCAGGGTTTTGCTTTGCGTGGCTGTTGCGGCGGGGAGGTCGATTTGCCGGAGCAGTGTGGAGAGCGTCGTAGAGAAGAACTTCTCCATCCCCTTGGAGTGGCCGTCGACGCCGCCTCGCCGTTTTCGCGGGACGGCGACTTCGATGCGTTGGCGCAGGATGGTTTGGTGCTCGGTGATCATGCATATGTTCGCTGTGCCTTCGCCGAGGACGACGGCCCAGAGTTCGGCTCGCCGCTCGGTTTCGGAGGCTTCTTTGAGGAGTTCTAGAGCGACGCTGTCCCAGCCGTCGGCTTTCTCGAGGGTGAATTTACGGTTGAGTTCGAGGTCGAGCGTGTGGTGTTGGCCCAGCTTGACGTGCTCGTTTTCGACGGCGACTTTGCCTGAGACGTGTAGTTGCCCTGACCCGATGTCGAAGTCGGTGTGTGTGACTTGTATGGTGAGGTCCATGGCTATGCGTTGCGAGTTTACGGAGCCTGCGTCTGAGGTCTTAGATACACGGCGAACGGCTTTTGCGCGAATGCGGTCGTTTTCTTGGATGAGATTGTAAGCGTGCCACTGCGAAAGGTCAGCCATAGTCTCTGCCTCGATATAACAGGAAGTACCATATCTTCTGGCTCTTCTGGCAAGAGCGTCACGAAGCCAGAGCCCGTCTTCTGTTCGATTTGCGACTTGAGTAACCGCATGTTGACGGATGTGTGTGATTTGAGATGTCCAGTGTATATTATCCCACTAATTTCGGGTAACTTCGCGTCGTTGTCGCGTTCTGCACGCGTGTAGTATCTCGAAAAAGTGTTGACGAGGAATGGTGTGGCTATTGATAATCGACAGACGATGACGTTCTGAAGTGCCCCTCCACAATTCAAGTGGACCCTTTCTGCACCCCTGCCGCACTCGCTAAGGGCGTGACTTCATCACCCAACTCCCTTTCCGTGATCAAGCACACGGTCTTCGGTAAACATGCAAAGTGTCATCTTTGATATGATCAACATGAGCAGAGGAATTAGCACCAATCTGTGCGGCTGAAGCAAGTGTGTCCTCAACAGGCAGCGAGAAAACATAGAAGCCAGATGTAGCTCGCCGTCTTCGTCAGGCACCAACAATGCATAATTGAAGTAGGTCGACCGCTTTGAAGTAGCCAAGCAACTGCATCCAACAGCTTCATCTCGTCATGTTCAACTCTCATCCTGATCTGCCCATCATAAAGTCCCTGCAAGACCAAAGCCTCTTCTTCAATCGCCTCCCACCCGAGATCAGGAACAAGATATACACATACGTCTTCATCCGCGACACATCAGTCTACACGAGGTATCTACCGCAACGGCCACCGCATCAGCTCTGCTTCCTGTCGACATGTAAACGCATCCACTTCGAAGCGCACATCCTGGCGTTCAACACATACACCTTCCCCCTACCGTCTTCGATGCACCCAACATACATGAACCTGCGCAATGTCGTGGCAGATCTACCAGCCCCACGCCTTTCATCAATCACATCTCTCTCCCTGCTCAGCAGTAGACAGCCCGCAGAATACCTGACGAACGCCCTCCTCGTCTTCCCAGTGCTGCGGCATTTCATTCTGCAAGAAGTGGCTTCGCACTTGGGCGCAATACCGGGACGGTGCAGAAGGTCCCACGCCTGTACAAGCTTGACGTATCCCCCGAGCGTCTGCAATGTAGTTGACCTCACGAGTCGACCGGAGAATCGTGCGGTTGCGCGGTACGCGCCCCGTGCGCTTACTCATCTCGTCGCTGCAGTTGCATCCGGGGAGGCGTATAGATGGCAGACCGGCGAGATGTGGCAGGTCGAGTGGCCACAGTTGGATAGCGAGTACATGTACACAAAGGTCCGATCCGAGTTCAACAAGTTGGAAGAAGACCTAGTATTCGATGCCGATGCTCTTGGCGCCATAGACGGAGTAGATCTATGTGGATGTGGGTGTGGAGACGTGAGTTGGACAGCTGCCAATTTGATTCAGGAAGGAGGGCGGCGGGTCCGCGTGCATATTGTGTTCTGCACACGGGCTGAGCAATATGCGTACGATCCATCGTGGGACAAGTACCACGAGGTCAAGCTGATACCCGGTACGGCACCAGAGAGCAGCGTTATCGCAGAGCGTGCCGGTGTGAGGTATGAGCCAGACGAGGAGTACTGGGAGGGTATGAGGCGAAAGAATGGAAACCTGGGGGCATGGTGCCGAGGCCTGTGGAAAAGGGCGATGGCGTTCGAGAACGAAAGCTACTCGAGGCTGACGGGTCAAGGAGGACAGGCAGTGGATCTTGTGTAAATGTGCCGGCTGAATGCAGGGAGTAGTGTAACAAGAGGAATGAGGCAAAGACGGGGAACGGGGAGAGCATATACGCTGCCAGGTAAGACCACGTGAGCAGATCAAGCAGGGAGAAATGGGCAAAGTGCGAGAAGGCGGAAAGAGCAGTGGCAGAGGAAGAGGTTGAGGAATGTGCAAGCATCAAAGATTCAAAGTAATGTGATTATATCCATTGATTCATAGTCTACAACCATCCAATCTCGACCAGCGCGTTGCGATTCAGTTGAGAACGAAACCGCAGCGAGTGCGCGGCTTCTCATCGTCTACACGTATCAACCATACGCCGCCACGGGCGCTCTTGGCTCTCTCAGCCAAATCTCAAATCGATCCAAAACATAAGTGAGCAGTCCAGTCCAAAACTCGCCGGTTCCAAAGGAAGGGAAATGCCACACGGCTAATTACATCCTCAACTTTTGATGTGCAGAACGTTGTATGCGCGCGGTAGGAGAAGGTATAAGGAAAACGACTGTCGGCCAGAAAAGTGTACAGTGCCGGAAGATAGATATCAGATCGTTGCGAATACGCCATAAACGCCGCCCAATGTGAAAGCGCCTGTCGAGAGATGTGACAGCGCAGGGGTGTCGCAAAAAGTCTATCGCAAGCGCAGCCGCGCTAAGAAGAGGAAGAAAAACAACGCAGATTAAACGAATATTTCGGAGAAGCGTGTAGATCATTCGGAGCCCTTCTCGTACTTGACGGGGTGGAATAGCGCTGGACGCATGCAGAGACGACCAGAGCCAGCCTCTTCCTCAGCTGGGCCGCCCTTGTCGTTCTCGCGCGAGCCGAGCCATCTTCTCCACCACTCTGACGAGAAGCCAGCGTTGTAGTAAAAGCTGTTGCCAAGCTGATTATGCTCGCCCCAGCCGAAGACACTGTCTGTTGGCTTGGGAGGCTTGTTGTAGGTTCCGTCGAGAGCCTCGAGCGGCCAGTTGTGATCGAAGTAGACAGGGTGGTTGGCGTAGACGGCCTTAAGTCCGTGATGAAACGCGACCGTTGGCGGCCACATCTCGGGGAACATGTGGTGCTTCATCAGGTACGTCTCGCGGTGCATCAGATCCAAAAGACGCTTGGAGAGTCGTGCAACGGTGATAATAGCGCATCGTCGTGGGGGCTCAGGGAGCTCGAGATCGTAGCCGGTAACATCGTCGCGGAAGACCCAGTTGGTCTTTGCGGGGTCGAAGATGGGGTTGAAGGTGATGATGTCGGCTTCCTCGCCAACGCCCCACTCATAGTTGTCCTGAAGGTACGATGTGGGCGGCTCAGTCTCAGGGGGACTGGGAAGCATGCCGGTGTTCTCGAACTTGGGAGGGCCCCAGACGGGCTTCTCGTCGCTGTTGTAGAGCTCCTCCTCAACCATTTCCGTGAAGTTCTTCCAGGAACCGTGGAGCTCGGGAATGTAGTAGCGCGAAGAACGCTCCCACAGACCCTTGCGAGGCTGCCTCTTAGCAAATTCGCCAATCTTCGTGTTGAACTCGTAGTAGTGGCCGGTAAGACGAAGATCCATCTCCCAGTTCCAGTAAAAGTCGTACTCGGGACGGGCCTGCGAGAACCACTGCAGAGCGAAGTGGGCACTGCGGTAGACGGAGTGAACGGGTGCCTTCGCGTGGTTGTAGACGTTGTTGGGGAAGGGCTCTGGGTAATACATCTGCATCTGAGCACCAGACCAGAGAGTGGCCATGCCCCAGAACTCCTTTGGCAGGTTGTCCTCGATGACCTTCTGGTAAATCTCCTCAGACGACCAGATCGGAATGCTGTCGTCCTTGACGTGGATCAGGAAGTGTACGTCGTACTCGCCGCCAGACTTGAGTGCAAGCTCGTTGATCATGGCACGGAGACTGAGAATCTGGTAGTCGCTGTACTTGTAGCCGGTCCAGGTGCGGAGGATGTAGGCGTGGCGAGGAACCTTCTTCTTAGCGGGGCCGGCGCCCTCAGCCTCGGTGTCGTTCTTCTTGAAGCGGTGCATATTCTTCTCGTGGCAGCGCTTCTGAGCATCGGCCCACTTGACCTTGCGGTAGTCGACCTTCTTCTCCCAGCTCCAGATCTTCTCTGAGCCAGCCTTCTCAGACTTGCCAGACATCTCGAGGCCACCCTCGTCGCGAGAGTAGGAGTAGCCGTAGGGACCGAGACGGCCAAATCGCTCGAAGCAGACCTTGTCGTTCATGCCGAGCTCCTCATACGAGCCGAAGAAGGGAGCAGTCGCGTTCTGGGGAATACCGGGGTAGGCGTAGATGTCAGGGAGGTCAATCTTCTCTTCCTCGTCGAGGTAGCAGGTCTCGACCTTGTCGTGGTCCTTGAGGTAGGACTCGGACTCGAAGGGGTAGGGGTTGAAGGGGACAGGATCCATTGGCGGCTCCTTGTTGTCCTTGGACATGTGCGGCCACTTGGGCTTGATGTTGTCCTCCGGGTTGGGGCTCTGCGAGTACTTGACGAAGTCCTGCTCAGAGACCCAGTCGCCGTAGGGGACGAGCGTGCGGACGCCGTTCCAGAAACCGGTCAATCTACGCAATCAGTCATCTAATCGTCATCGTTGCGGTGCATAGCAGTGCTTACCGTGGGTAATGCTCCCAGTGGTACTGTTTCCTCTCGTCGCCGCCGTGCTGCATGTGCATCTTGTGCCGCCTGTAGATGCCGCCGCCGAGCATGGACGCCAGGACGACGACGGTGACGAGCAGAGTCAGGACGCGCGCCATGGAGAAGCGCGGGCGCTGCACCTTGTTCACCCACGAGGGCTGGCGGCCGCGGGAGGTGCCCCATGACTTGCTGCTGAAGAGTGGCAGCGGCGAGGAGCTCTGGCTGTCGGCGCCGGGCAGCTTCTCGTAGTTGAAGCGTGTCCGAATGAACAACTTGCTGGCGTTGAAGCGCGAGGCCATTGTGCGGGCGGGCGAGGGATGTCGCTGCGTGCGTGGTGTCACCTGTGAGGGAGTGCGCCTGGTGCGCTTATTGCATGTGCGGCTCCAGCAGTGCCCCGGGCAGGAGATGGGATGACACTGATGGTATTAGGTGAGCGGGCGGCGAGGGAGTGGCAGTGTCGAGGACGCGGCGGGTGAAACGAGCGTGCTGTCCGTGGGTGGGACGTCTGTGGGAGGGACTCGCAGCGTTGGGAGCAAAAACGCAGAGACGCAGAAACTGGAGATGGCAAGACAAAAGGCCGCTGAGCTGCTTGGGCCAAAGGGGTTTTCCGCGCCCCCAGACAGCTTAGCGGGCGAGCAAGTGCAGCTCGCGCCTTCCCTCCGGCCTCTTTCGCGCTAGGCCAGGACCGCCGCAAATGCTTCTGGATCGCTGGACGGCGCCCGTTTAGCCCTCCACGGCGCGCAGCAATTGGACGATGCGCAGCCTGACAGAACTCTGATCGCGGCGGCCAAGCTGCTTGAGGGCCAATTCGGCTCAACTGGCTCAGTTCTTTCTTCTGGTGCCGCTGCTGGTGATGTTCTGCGCTGACGCTGCTGCGTTCGTTATCTGTTGATCGCAGCCCACCCCGGCGAATCACTGCACCACTCCCAGTAGCCCCCGCCACTGCATATCGATACACTCCCGCGCTGCCGTCGTCTCAACAACGCGCTGCACCTGCGCTGTTGCGGCAGTGGTGGAGCTGCTGTGGCCGCGTACTCCTGACGTCGATGAGCGACAGCTATCTGCACCCTGAGCTCTACCGCGCTGCCAGCCTTGACGGGTGCCTCAACACCCTCGTTGCTGTCAGCGAGATGATGGGAGCCCTCTTACCCCTGGTGCCAATTTCGCCCGCTGCCCGGGCCCCTGGCCAGTTCGCAGCCAAATCCGTCTATCTGCGCCCGCTGATTCGCTGGCTGTCGGCTCAGTCAGCGAGCAGCAGGTGCGTACGCGGCCCTCCCAGGGTGGCGGCCAATCGAGACCGCGTGAAAATGCTCCACGGCTAATTCTGGCGCCTCGATATTGACCTTCGAGCGTTGATCCCGCCGCGGCACATCATCGGTCGCTCGTCTCTCGACATTATACGGAAGAGCGTCCCATCAATTTCGTGCAGCTGGTCATCGCTGTGTTGCACAGTGTTTTGCAGAGACCTGGTGGACGTCAGGCGGCCTCACGCTGACACTCTGACTATGATGCACGCCTCGAGACGGAAATGATCGCTGCGAGTGGCCCCTGTTCCCGCACCGTTTCTGATCACAGTGGATTGCGCATGAAGGACGTTCATCTCTCTTCATCTCGGGCCTTCGCCGAGACATGCAGTTCATGTAAAACTCACGCCAAGGTCAGACTGCTTGACATCTTCAGCATCGAAGTAGCCTTGCCGGACGTTGTTCTCCAGCAACATCATGCAGCAAGTTTGATGTGTTCAGGCTTCGCTGCCGCATCAGCAGCTCCACTTCCAAGTACCAACCCTCGCCTATGCGGCTCTGTCGGCTCCATCAAGGAATTTTCAAGCTTGCAACCTTGAGGAGGGCTGCGAAACCCCGTGCTCGATTTTCTGTAACAGGCGTCGTCAGCCGGGTCAACGTGGGTGTGGATCAGCTCCATCGTCGATCATATTGCATCTTTACAGCTTCATGTTCAGACTGCGCTAGCCTGCCACCGTCTGCAGTCTGCAGCCTCGTCACCCAGATGCATCAACAAATGAAGCCTCACGGAGTGAACCGACAGCGACAGCCATCTCAAGTCAACGGCCGCAAGTCTGACAACCACTCAAGGGTCTAACGTTACTCAAATCAGGAGCAACAAGCTCATGCTGCATAGCTGCATAGCTGCCAAGGTTGCGGTGTTGTGGGTTCTGCCATGACCTCATTCCTGGGACCGGTTCGGTACGAAAGTCTCTAGCCTCATCATGCGCAGCCCGAACAACAAGACTATCGACGGCACTTGACATGGTGCGACGGCAGGCTTTGATGCGATAAGAGACCGGTTGACTGTTCTTGGTCGTGAGAAAAGAGATAGCTGGCAAGCGCCGGATCAGGAAGCCTCTGGCGATCGCGCCGCTTTCAGATCATGTCCTCAATATCGCTCAACCGCACGATGCAACAGTACATAGAGGTAGAAGTCGCTCCAGTGTGTAAGCTCGTAGGTTTGTACGTTGCACTCGGTACGGCTTGCTGCGTTTGACTCGTACTGGTCGTCGTAAGTCTACCACAAAGAATGCTTCGACCCTATTGCAACCTGCCTCATATCGGACATCTAATCTACTGCACTGTTTAGACTGCCTTCAAGAAGAGGTGCAAGCACTGTTCTGGCCAGAAGGACAACAACATAGGATTTGAGTATGCTGAGCAACCTGGTCTCTTATGAATTCTTTCACGCACGCTCCATACTAGATGGATTTACGCATACAGCCTACCTGAGTTCTGCAAAGTCTCACCGCGTACGCAGCGCCTCGCGACAATGAACGTTTTGCAAGACATATACTGTGTCTCGTGTTGGAGCTGTGAACAACGTCCACAGCAGTCCTCAACTATACACAACTTGCCTCACGTGAGGCTTTCAATCCACAACACTGTCTCCATAGCCGACAGGAGATAGGAAAATGCTTCCCTCGTAAAAATGTCGCCTGTGAAGGATGCGAGTATGGCCGTCAACGTGATCGCCTATGGATGTAATCACGCTCTCTGTCTACCAGGGCCCAGTTATTGCGTCAGTAGCCTACAGATCATTCGAGTTATTATCATGAGCATGTCGATTCATCAAGGTCAACTGCTTTACAGAAGCTCGATGCGTAGATTTAGATCTTCGTCGGCGGCTTGCTTCGCTCAGGGGACGTCTTCAGATGCATGTGATTTCTCAGACTCCTTCATAGAAACATTCGCGAATGTACCAAGTAGCTTGCCAGCTGTAAGTATACAGTTTGAACGTTTTCCCGAGCAATTTGAGGTATGCTACACTACCACAGCCAATGGCGTCGCATGCAGCTCCGCTCGGGCCTCTCAAATTTCCGAGTCACTTCCACTTTCGACTCATAGCGCGACCCCACGTAAAGTCGATTGAAGCTCCCCGCGCACGACAGACGAATCGTACACACGCGAAAATGACAGGAACACGGGGCCCGGTGCCCGTACCGCTCGAGACGCAGGGTCGCAACCTCACACAAGACGTTCTCGACCTCCTCGACACAAAAGAAACGCTCCAGAGCAATGAGGACTTCCCCGCCATACCGCAGAAGGATATCAAGGCCGCGCTCGACAGGCTCGCCAGCCGCTCCATGGTCGAATACAAGACGAACGATAAGGAGCAGGTTAACCTGACACCCGAGTCGGAGGGAATTGTTGCGCACGGGAGCCACGAGTTCAAGGTGTGGAAGGCAGTGAAGGAGGCGGGGAAGATCGCTATCAAGGAATTGCCTGTGGGTAGCACGTTGGTGCACGTTCTATGGAGCTTGGGCTGATAATTCGGGCACAGAATATCGTTGGCAAGGACTCTGCGAGCGTAGGACAGGGTAATGCCTTCAAAAACAAGTGGATCAAGAAGGACGGCACCGACCTCGTCCTCGTAGCCACGGAAGAGCCTGAGGACGGCATGCAGAAGCTCCTCAAGGACGTCCAGGAATCGCACACCGTATCGGATGCCAAGCAGCTTAACGATCTGAAGAAGAAGAAGCTTGTCACCGTCACTAAGGTCATCACATACACGGTCACGAAGGGCCCCAAGTACGCCAAGGAGATGCCCGTAGAGCACACAGATCTGACAGAGGATCTCCTCAAGAGTGGTGCATGGGAAACAGCAAACTTCAAGCCTTACAACTTCGCTGCGCTGGGCGCGGTGCAGAACGCTGGCGCATTACATCCTCTGATGAAGGTCAGGCAAGAATTCAGGAACATCTTCTTCTCGCAAGGCTTCATCGAGATGCCCACTCAACAGTAAGGTCATATGCGCATACTGGGGTGATGTTCAACTGACACAAACAGCTTCGTTGACTCTGGCTTCTGGAACTTCGATGCCCTTTTCGTACCACAGCAGCACCCTGCCCGCGATATGCAGGACACTTTCTTCGTCTCCGATCCACCGATGGCCGATAAGCCGCGCGCCGACCCCGCTAGCGAGAAGCAGATGGACCAGATGGAGGCCAGCTCACAACGTCTCTTCGCGACAGAAGAAAGCGAAAAGGCGAAGAAGCCCAGAGACTTCGAGAAGTACTGGAACGACGTTAAGAAGGTTCACGAGGATGGTGCCTTTGGCTCAATAGGCTGTACGTACAGGGTTCATTCGGATGACATCATTTTCAGGAGAGAAGCAATATATACTAATGCGCGTTACAGACCGCTACAAGTTCAAGGACGAGGAGACACTACGCCTGGTCCTCCGCACACACACCACTGCTGTCTCCACATGGGCACTTCACCGATTGGCAGAGAACCCCCGACCTGCACGCTACTTCTCCATTGACCGTGTCTTCCGTAACGAGACTGTTGACGCCACACATTTGGCTGAGTTCCACCAGATCGAGGGTGTCATCGCTGATTTTGGCCTGACACTGGGCGGTCTCCAGCGCTTCCTCGGTGACTTCTTCGCCAACATGGGTCTCTCGGACCTGCGCTTCAAGCCCGCCTACAACCCCTACACAGAGGTACGTTCATCTCCATCTATTCCCCTACATTACGCTAATCATTGTACCAGCCGAGTATGGAGATCTTCGGCTACCACGAGGGTCTGAAGAAGTGGATCGAGATCGGTAACTCCGGTATGTTCAGGCCAGAGATGCTGGAGCCCATGGGTCTGCCGAAGGACATGCGTGTCTACGGTTTCGGTCTGTCGCTCGAGCGCCCTACTATGATGAAGTACGGTGTGTCGAACATTCGTGAGCTTCTTGGGCACAAGGTCGATCTCAGCTGGATCAAGGAGCAACCGGCTGTTCGTTTCGATAAGGAGTAGAGTACTGGAGAAAAGAAAGAGCATGGCAATGTGGAAAAGAGCCTTGCAAGTGATGACTGATACGATAGAAATATACCAAGTACGTGTTGCGGCTGAGATATGCTGCACATCTGACTACACAAGTTTCGACATTTCGGCAACACAATCGCATTGCTAAGCAGGAAACCTGCTACTACAGATATCACACAAGGGGACGCAACGCAATCGACCAAGAATGTAGTCGGTGACGAGGTTCCTATCTTTACCTGGCTGTTGCCCTGTACTGTTCGCGCCGGCCGTCTGCCTTTACCTCGCACTTGCCTACCTCGACCATAATAGCTTACGGTACGCAGTCAACTCCTTTACCCCTATACCTCATTTCGCCAACGCACGTTTCAACCTTGACTCGAGTATAGTAGCAGATAGCAGCATGGCTGCCAACACCTCTGCTTCCGCTGTCGCCGTACGTAAACGCCTCACGCTGATGATGGCCCCGCTGACATGACCACAGGGTGCGGGTGCCTCGTTTTCGAATGAGTCAACTGCGACCGTATCAGGCCCAACCGTCTCGAATGCGAGCGCGGAGGCTACGAATGCCTCGACTACGAATGCCTCGACAATAACTGCCTCTGCTACGATTGCCTCTGCTACGACCGCCTCCTACAATTACCGTCAGCGCACTTATCGACCCCGCGGAAAAGTGGTTCCTCGACTTTCCGCCCGAACTGCGCAACCAGATCTATAATGACGTGTTTGAACCTGTCAGACCCAAGGTTCTCGATCCATTCTCCGTCATTGAGGGTCCCCGATACAAAGGCGACTAAACTCTGCGATTTCCCGTTCCCGGTATCGACCTCCGTCGGACTTGCAAGCAGATTCACGCTGAAGCTTCGGGACGTCTGTACTATGAACTGTACTTCGCTCTCTTCTCTCAAAGCCCACTATCCTGCAGCTGGCTGACGAGTACTGCGGCTGACTGGTTGAAGAGGATTCGCTAGATGAGGCTGGCTTTGGCAAGATCGATGTGCTGCCCCTCATTGAGCTTCGGATCGCTTGCCGTAAGGTTCGACACTGACGAAAGTGGTCAGCTCGTCGAGATGCCAGCATCGACTTCCCCTACTCCGGCTGACACTCTCGAAAAATTCTTATCGATAGCACCTGTCAGAGATACATTCTTTGCTTACATCCTGGAAGGCGACTCTGAGATCATCGTAGATCTAGAAGGGCGTACCACTTCGCCTGGTTCCGCCGCCGTCACTGCAAGTACATCGCTCCCCACTAAGGGACCATGACTAATCTTTGCATGGGCGCAGTCGCGCAACTCTATGCTCCTATCTCGGCAGCACCCGCTGGTGCACCCGTCGACCCCTCCAAGCATTCACTCATCACGCTGCCCCCGGAGCTGCGCAATCAGATCTACGAGGCCGTCTTTCAGCCAGCTACCACGAAGCGACTCGAATTACCGATCGATGTCCTCAAACCTCAGGTCCCGGACGCGATCACCGTGCAACTTGCAGTCCCAGGTATCAAGCTATTGCAAACCTGTAAGCAGATTAACGCTGAAGCAGCCGTGTATCTAAACTGCAAGTCGAAATCCAGCCTCGGTGAGAAACCCTATCAAGACGTTGATGAGTGTGTCGATGGTGCCACAGACTGGCTGACCTGCATTGGTCGCAATGCGTCATTTTCACCTATCGTCCACATTGACTTGACGGCAGCGGAGGAGTCCAGCAGTGTCGATGTCTTACCAATTATTAGGTCAATGCCACGCACATTCGACCAAGGTCGAGGTCAGATCGTTTTTGATTTCCATGAAGCAGATCATCATAATCCCAGCAGCATATCACCAGGCAAGGCTGGCGCGGAAGTATTCAACTTTCTGCTGAAGAAGCTGCGCACAAATGCAGAGATTCGGAGATTCCTTGGATGGCACCGACTTCTGTCTGCCATCATTTGTGAGAGTAATGGCAAGTCAGTCAAGCTCGTTTTGCCATCTCCCGTTGACACCTACATCCGCTATCACCTTGACGACAGCGGTCAGCTCCTCAAGAAATTGATGTACCCGTCCATACCTCCAACCTTTACAGGTGTACTGCGGATACATGACATCAGAGAACGTATTTTCACGAAGTGATTTGAAGTCGAAGAGTCGATCGAAGTGAATCTGAGCCACCGCACTATCTCTCCAGCTTTTCCTGGCTTCGTGACGTCGATCATACCCTTCGTAGTCAGGCCGGGCTCTGGTACACGAGCACGAATGAGTTCGTTATCGGTATGAGGATGACTCGCGATTCCTTATCATTTGAAGAGCTCTAAATCTCCCTTGAACAGAACCTCCTAATATTTCATCGTCGCTGGGGACCATCTCTCTTTTCATGGACCATAGCCACCATTCTCCTAAACTTCGACTCCCAGCAGCTCAAATCTGCCCGCTTCGACGCTCTTGATCTTGTGTATCAGACTATAAAGCTATCCGAGGCGCAAGAGATGCGATCCAGGATCAAGCGATCGTAAGAACTGCACTCCTTCACTCTTGTCTTCCTCCGCCATCAGCTCCTCGCCTTCCTTACCAATCTCTGCATCCACCATCCCCAGCACCATGCTGACGAAATCTTGAATGTCTGGATGAATCGATGCCAACCTCGAAGGGCGGGAGGACAACACAGTCACGATCGATACAGATAGCGAGCAAAACGAATGGAGTCAGGCGGATGATGTTACAGATTGCTTCGTGCAGCTCGGCAAGCTCAGTCAAGGCTTAGTCGTAAAGCGTGCAAAGGAGTGGAAGGGCGATTCTAGCATGCTGGAGCAGACTATGAGCTATGCGAGGTAGATTATGTCAGACCACCGGGCCAGTGAGTTGCATGGAACGCAAGATGACTTCTGGGGTCGACGACTATTCCCAAGACGAGACATCAAATGAATACTTCGTTGGTTGGATCGAGCACATTGACATCCTGGAAATTTATGATTGGGCAAATGAGATGTCCAAGAGAGAAGCAATCTCGTAGCCAAGTTCAATCCATTCGCTCTTCCGCACTCACCTCTAGCCCCTAGATTTTCTGTCAATCAGGAAGAACAAGGACAGCACTTATTCCACATTCTCTGCTCTAAATAGATCGGCGAGAACTCTTATTATGATGATACTCGATTCTCTGATATGGGCTCCGTCAAGTCGCCGGCCGACTGTATTGGTAGTCGCCCTTGTCGGTGTTCGACTGATGCTTATGTGGCAGTCTATTTTCATCTGATGTGAGAGCGCTATCATTGGAAGAACTCCATCTACTGGGGACCTGCCCCACTTCTGAAAGAATATGTTGGTCATCTGTTGGCCCGGATGACACAAACACTCATGCTCTCTGGTCCACCGCTTTACTTCGCTCTTCATCTTCGAAACTCCGTTCCTCATCCTTCCCCCGCATGTGCCAGCGTCCGGACCGCTCGTCGAATGAAAGGCTTGCATCCAGACATCCATAAAATAGAGAGCTGTCCCGGCTCGAGCGCGCTTCGAACTCAATAAACGGCGCGATAGCGTATCGATTCTTGTCAAATACGTCTATCGGTAGCTTTTTAAGTAGAGCTCTGACGTGACACAAGCACATAGAGCTGCATATCTGCAGAACATTGAAAGCAGGATCAGGAGCTGACAAGCTGTAACCGATGGTCACAGCATTACCCTCCTCCACCAACGACACGAGAGAGCATATGCGATCATAATGAAGGCGACACTTCTGAGTCCTTTGGCCAGCGAGCAGTTGCATCAAGCTTACTTTGATTTGATTCTTGCGAAAAGTGGTTCTCTGAGCGAACAGCCTGTCGGGAACTATACAGTCCATTCTTCGCCACGGTCGCAAGAGACTTTCCATCAGTATCTGTAGATCCTTCGACAGCATGGTTTCTTGGAAGATCCAGGCTAGTGTCCAGTATTCAATTGCTCTGACTTTAAGCCCCCGGTCCCTTTTGTTTTCAATGTTGTACAGGCTGTCCAGCTCTTGTAGTTGGGCGCTAATGCCGCAAGCCAGATGATCGTTCGTATGGCTTTGGCAAATATAGTGCCCATCATGGAAACTTGGTGGACCTTTTCATAGCCACTTGACTGATTGGTGCAAATGACATCAATCTGCAGCTCAGCACCCAGATCGAGAGGTGTTTCGCCAGGGTCTGCATGTGTCTTGCTCTCCCCGTTCCAGATTGTCCTCTGTTGTGCCACGGCCAAGAAATCGTAGAGGTTTTGACCGATTCTGAGCAGGTGTTCCTCGGGTTAGTATCAGTTGAGACGGCTGCGGGGAACCCCGTCTGTATGACAGACATTGGCAATTTGCGTTGATGGTAGTGCGGCGTATGCGACATCGAATCAGCCCCTTGTCCGAAAGCTTAGGCTCGACTGTAACAAGGCGGATCGATTGCTGTTGGTGATCTAAAGGCTGGTGCTGAATTTTTTTTTGTTGATCTATTGGGGACGCATTATGCGCATTAACCGCAGGTGTAATATTCTCTGCGTTCATGTTGATGGTGATTGTTACCGCAATAGTACAGTATCGGTGATGTAAGAAGTAAGTTATGATAATAGGGGGCTGTGCAATCAGGCTGTCAGCCTGGCCTGCATGGCGGGGTTCTCTTGAGAGCAACCGCAATCACATCCTCCAGCCTCGTTCTTCCTCAACCTCACTCATGGAAGTCGTAGTAGAGACTAGTGATCAGAAATGGGAACTAAGACTCAGCTGTAGTATGTGTGCCGCTTGCACCTGTCTCCCACCGCATGATTCGATCGGGTCTTCAGCCCTATAATCTTTTACAAAGGCGATACCGTGCTGCGGCGACAGCTCACACAAGCATCGGGCAGGTCGCTGAATTTGACAATGATGAGGCACCAGATCCTTTGCCAGCTAGTCGCAGATTTGACAGCGGTCTAAGGTGTCTTCACGCCGCGCTTTTTAGGTCAGCCCTAATACTCCACAGCACACCGCACGGTGAAGTGGACCATGACTGCGCTGCTCTTGATGAGGAACCTTCCTACGCTTTGGGCCTTGCGAGCTTTGAGTTGCACCGAGAAGGCGCGACTGCTGTGGAGAAGGACCGACACTCAGAAACAGGTGTCTTGGAGATCGATGCATGCATCTGACATTCGTCGATCCGGCCTTACTTTGCCAAACTGATGGGATCTGGGGGCGGGAGCGGGGTGGTGACATTCAGTCCTCAGGGTGTTGCTCTTGCTGCTCGAGTGACATGCCAGTTCGTCCCATGCTCTTTCCCCTTGGAGAAACGTCAAACACCCAACGGAAGGAGACAACGATGTGATCAAGCACCTGCCTCATCAGCGAAATTGCACGACCACGATCTTCGGACGACATCGCTTGTCGTCAAACTTACAATTCGATAACGACCAAATGGGGCCGCGGACGACTGCCGAAAGGAAGGCGGGAGGAACCTATGGCACAGCTGGTGGATTCCTGCAGGAGTGATCGCCCACCATGAAGTCGCCCACAAGGCATCACGCCGGCGCCTTAGTGAACCTTTGATTCTCAATAATTGCGGCTCATGAATCAAGACCATCCGGGACTCTCCTCGGGAACTCGATCTGCGAACGATGGCGCGAAGTTGGAGTGACCATTTCACGATGCCCCGAGTCGCAAACAGAGCGAGAAAGAGACCGAGCATCGTTCAGTCCACCGACGGCGGTGCTCGAGCTGCATCTGGGGGTCAAAGCCCGTCAAGGCTCGGCGCTTTTCACGGCGCCGGAGCGCAGCCCCGAAGCCCTCAGGAGCTAGCGGGCGCGTGGCGCATTTTCCGCTGTGGAGTCCCTAGCCCACAGCTGAGGGCCCAACCGGGCAAGTACGGCGACGTCTGCGAGCACCTCCTGCGAGTTAACTTTTCCCAACTCGCAGTGACAGCATTTTTCCAGATCAAGCGTCAGGCATCCAGTTGTAGAATCGTACAACGAATGATTTCAGCTGGATCAATAGTCGAGAAACAGCTTGCGGCTTTGCTAATCCACGAACGAGCGATTTCTTTACTGCCCAGGTGCATGAAAAGCTCGAGCAGAAAGCGCTTCAAGATTGAAGGGTCTGGAGACGTCCATCTCGGTCGTAGCAGCTGCATTAGGCAGTCTGGCCTTGGGTCTTGATTGGCCAAGCTGTAACGCCAGAAATATTCCTCGAGTTTTCTCCGTCGATGGCGTGCAGAACATGCAGCCACGCCCTCGCCGTCTTCCGGATACGTGCCGCCTCATCTACGGGGAAATGATCCCGCCACGAGAGCTCAACAGAGAGTCAGGAGCTGCAGAGGGCGACGAGTGCAGCTGCAAGTCAGTCGAGCGGACATCCGATGTTGATGAACTCGATTCATGAACACAAGACAGCGGACCTGAAGGTTTCGGAAAGCGGAGAGACATGACGCGTTGCTTCAACATTCGTACGTTTGCGGCCCAGGCAGCGTATGCTCTACTGATCTGCGTTTAATTAGCCGTCTTAAATCATGGATCGTTGCAGCAACATTCGCGATGCAAGCTGAATCGAATTTCTGAATGTCACTGGATTTCCAGATGCGGCTTTTGTGACCCTGAGCCTTGGAGAGAGGATGCGTTAACGTCTGATCGACGTCAAGCGAAAGGACTACAGGACCTCTACGTCCAATTACGCCAGAGTCCAGCACTTTGGAATGTTCCGCCTCGGTTGGGGTTGCTGGTCAACGTTGTCCGTGCCGTGCATGGATGATGAGATGACAGTCGAGATTTTCTTCGACTTGTTCGCACCGTACCGAGGTTGGGGACGAGGGGCAAAACACAACTCTCGGGAGCTCAGGTCTCAACAACCAGATGGTGCAGCATCGTAGCCTTCATGCAACTTGCTTGCGGCAAGTCTGAAGCCGAGCCTGGGGCATGATCCGTGTCTCTATGGTACCTTTCGGAAGCGGACGCTGTCAATCGGAGCCTTCAATCGGCGTCCAGTGAAGTGCCGCGGAGCAAAGGTCCATGGACCGTCTGAAACCACTTCCATGCTACAAGTCCACTTCCTCGTGGCAAGTGGGTGGAGGGCTTCTAGCGAGAGTGCAGGGACGTACCAGATCTCCAGCTGAGTGGGTGCTAACAGCGGCAGCGCGCGCCATATGCATGCAAGCAGCCAGCAGATGTCAAACACTATTTTGTGTACTTCGAGTCAGTAGCACCCTTTCGGAAGATCCCACAAGAGGCGAATTCCCCTTTTATTGGGTCATCCGAGATATATACGGTAGTGGAGGTCGTCTGCTGCGTCTGATACCTGTTGCTCTTCCATACCGAAGCTCGTTGATTGAGCAGAGGACACTATGTCGGCCACCGTCGAGGACTTCCAGCTTGCTGCAGTGGCAGCAGGCTTCACAATTGGATTCGGGTTTCTTACAGTGTGGGAGGCTATTCAGCAGACACGGCGGAACCGCAATCCGCTGCGCTCCATCTACATCTACATGCTGTGGGGTGAGATCCTGGTCAACGTATGCATTGGTGTCGTTGGTTGGCTCTTCTTGACAGGCACATTGGGTCCTACGTAAGACACCTTGATCGCTGACGGTCACTGATTGATGCTAACAATTACATAGTGTGCCGGTCCTGTTCTTCATCCTTCTCTTTTGGGTCTTCCAAATCCAACTGCTCATGCAAATTATCATCAATCGTATTGCGCTCATCGCTGAACACCGCAACACTGTCCGGAACATCAAGTGGGGAACCGTCATCTTTATCTCTGCCATCAACATCGCCGTATTCTGCATCTGGATTCCAGCGCACGTCGTACCGCCCCATCCAACTTTCGTCAAGATCAACAATGTCTGGGACAAGATCTCGAAGGTTCTCATCCTCATTGTGGACGCCGGCCTCAACTGGTACTTCTTGCGCATCGTTAAGATCAGACTTGTTGATCAAGTTGGTCTTACCAAGTACAAGCCGCTCGTGAGCTTCAATGCAAAGCTCATGATCGTCTCGATTGCCATGGATGTGAGTATTAACCCTACCATCATCAATGTGCGAACACTGACATCAGCAGGGTCTTCTCATTGGCCTCATGTTCCTCAAGAACCAAGTCGTGTACATCCAGTTCCATCCTGTTGTCTACATGGTCAAGCTCAACATCGAGATGTCCATGGCTTCCCTGATCGTCCGCCTCGCTAAGGGCAAGACCGAGAACGACGCCTATTCTGAAGAATTTGGCAGCTCCACTGGCCCATCAAACTCACAATCAGACCGACGCTCGAAGGCGAAGCCGAACCAGTTCCAGTCTTTCCAGTTAACATCCGCGAAAGGCCCAGGAAGAAGCAAGATCCACAACCGCAACGACAGCGACGAAAGCTTGGGTCAAATCCACCGCACGACTGAGTTGAACGTTGTTGTGGAACACGTGAACGTGGATAAGAAGGGTGGCAGCGAGGGCAGCTCCAGGAGCAGTCACGAGACACCGCACAGCATGTTCGGTGATGAGACGCCATTGCACAAGAATGGTAACATACGGATAACTGGAAAGGCTTTGTAATGTTTCCTTTGTTTCTTCGAAGATACCACAGTACACAAAGTACACGTTCAATTCATAACGACAATCAAGACTTCGTCTCCATGTTCGTAGTGCATCGTTCCGTCTAGTCGTGGCTGACAGTAGGATCCCACGCACACGGCTCGTAGGCGCCAGTATCGAGACCCTTCATATCCTCCACGGATAGCTCAAAGTCGTAGACATCGGCATTCTCTTCGATCCTAGACTTGGTCACAGACTTCGGAAGAGGAATGAAACCCTGTTTGCCAAGTCAGTCTTACTCCACTTGCAGCATGTCAAAGCGAACTCACCATCTGCAGACTCCACCTGATCAAAACCTGACTTGGCGTCTTTCCATACTTTTTCGCTAACGGAGCCAAGAGAGGATCATCGTTTCTTGTCGCCCGCACAATCGGACAGTACGCTTCGCACAGGACGCCCCTTTGTTTGCACCAGTTGACGATGTCGGGTCGCGCGAGCCATGGGTGCAGCTCCACTTGGTTGATGCTGATCACGCCACCTTTGCCCTTCCCCTGGCTGCTGTCTGTCTCTTTGATGTACGCTTCGAGCTCGTCGAGGTGGTGCACACCGTAGTTGCTCACGCCGATGCTTCTGATCTTGCCAGCTTCGACACCCTCGACGAGCGCCTTCCACGCACCGATGCGGTTCTCTTTGCCGCCGTAAGGAGAGTGCAGGAGGTACAGATCTACATAGTCGAAACCAGTGATCTTCAGTGTGTTCTCGATGTGGTTTCTCGAATTTTCATAATTCATGTCCTTCGGCGGGATCTTCGTCGTGAAGAACAGCTCCTCTCTTGCGATACCACTCGCCTTCATGCCCTCAGCAGATGGCTGCTCATTGCGATACGCGACTGCAGAGTCAACATGGTGGTACCCGCTCTTGAGCGCATGCTCAACAACCTCTGCGCACTCAGCAGCAGGCGTTTGATACACACCGTAGCCCAGTGCTGGGATCTCATAGCCTGATGGCATGCGATATTTGGTGTTGATGGACAGAGTTGACATGTTTGCGACGGGTAAGGATGACGTCGTATTGATTCTGCGTACTACGGGAGCGTCAGGAATGCGGAGGTGAGCTCGTAGGTGAATAAGTCTTGAAAGAGCAGCACTTCTCAACGCGAGCATAGCGACATGTAAGCTGGGTATTGGAGTGCTACTTGTATGGTTCAGATGCTGCGGTTCGGGCGGTGATAGTAGGCGCTTATCTCCACTAGCGCGCTGAGATAGAAGCTAGCGGGCTGTAGCTTGCTCGAAGGAGCCTGTCAGAACTGCAACACCAAGAACAGGCATCCAGCATCCTCATCGGAGCCGCATCGTCCTCCAGCATGTCCGAAAAGCAGTGCGAGCATCTGCATTCGCTTACGACAGCACCTCCGCCGTGGGCTTATCTGTCAATCTGTCGATGCGATAATGTCTTCGTTGACTCGTAAACGTATCCTTGAATACAGAACGACCGACCGGTCAACACAATATCTCCGGAAGTTGACTTATTGAACGATGATCATGGTGTTGCGCCCTCCAGTGTCACGATCATGGAAGGACACATCGATGGAATTGTTGCCGTAAGACCTTTACCCCACCGAATACGAATACACCCTTCCGATTACCAACGAGACAAAGTATCCAGCATTGAAACAGTTGATGCTAGACGGGTATCGGTTTGGCGGGTCTTGGGCTGAAGAGCCTCAAGAGGGTCCAAAAGCGTGGGGGATGAATACGGAAATCTATAGCCAGTGTGGTATGCTCGAGTCTGAAGCTTTCTTACAAAAGCTGAGACGACGAGGTGCTCACCAGACGGTACACACCCGTCTGGCGGCTTGGTTAGAGGTCATAAATTGGGGCCAGCTTGAAGAGCTCAGCGTCAACTGGGGACGTAACCCTGAGCGTGTCTTGGTGCAGGAACTGGCCGGAAACGGTAGATTGAAGAACCTGAAGAGCCTGGACATCACGAGCTTGGAGTTTGTGGAAGCGCTGGACAACAACACATTAACGCAGCTGAGATGGGTCGGACGGACAGCGGAGGGCAATTTGGAGAGCATACTTGCGCATCAAGGTCAATCGCTTCGAAGACTGGAGTACCGCTGCGACGAAGCCACATGTCCAGAGTTTACGCAAGCTTTCAATTTCTCCACCTTCCCGGCTCTCGCGCCGAATTTGGAATACATTCGCATCAACATACCACGAAACAAATCTTTACCGGTGGGCGATTTGAAAGCATTGGCCAGTATGCCTGAACTGCAAACCGCTGATCTTTACTTCCGAATGCAAAGCGACTGTCATGCGAAAGAAGAGGCCCTTGGTATTGTACCTAACTGCCTGTGGGAGTCAAAGAAGGACCACTCAGAGACTTCCAACGGTACGGCTCGTTACCAGCTACCGTTTAACCGCACCACCGCTGAAGAGGCCTTCAACTTTATCCGAGACAATAAGCAGGGCAAAGACATGCAAAACGTTACACTCTTGTCAGGAGACTGGACATCAGGATGGGATGAAGCCTCTTTAATGTCGTGGAAAAAAGGGCCGGGGTAACTTGGACCGTGGAAGACAGTAAAGCCGTCTGTAAGGCCGAAGGTGTTCTTTACTATAAGGGTCTCTGTGCCCAAGACGATTACTAGCTGAGCTACGGCCGTTGGCGCCACCTTGGGGTTGAGCTAACCGATGAGCAGCTATTCGAAGCGTCCAAAGGAAGAAATGAAGCAGAGGCGGAGGAGTACTGGAAGATGCTGCATAAGCGGAAGATTGCGTGGAGGAAAGCGACGAAGATGGAGGAGGGCATGATTACCTACTGGTTGTTGATGGCATGGAGATTTTGGGAACGATTCAAGATCGGGCGTGATCTTGCCTAGATCACCCAAATCACAAGCTGACCCTCTACATGTCCTCCCCGACGACACACCATCACACGTTCGAGAGACAGAATGACACATATCAATAACACAACTGGTGTTGTGGACCCACACAACACGAGCCATACGGCACGCCTAACATCGATCCGGAAATTCCATCTTTGCAATGTGTACTCGAGCTCAGGCATCAACATATCGTGCCACAAAGGATCTCGGCGATCTATATTCCATCTCAAGAGGCCACGCTTGCAATCAAACGCACGCAAAGGCTCAAGGCTATTTCAGTTGCTCAGGGCGCTCGTCAGAAGCTGCAAGCCATTAACCTTGAAAGGACCATTCATAGCTATGGCTCAGACACCTTCTGGCATGAAGGCTGCATACATCCTGTTTGGCCTCGCCACGATCGCATATGGCACCGACAACTTCCAAGGTCCTGCGTGGACACCTGAGTCTCTATGTCCGACGTCAATCTCTGCCAGCATTGGCTTTTCAGGTGGCGACTGGTGCGCCGTCGAACCTAACAGCGCATACTGCCGCTTTCCAAACACCACGATCATTCACAACGCCTTGACTCATTGCCCCGCCGTGGAAGAATTGGACATGTATTTCGAAGTCGGGGGATGCACAGGGCCGGAGGTCGATCGTTGGAACCTACCTGTCGAGCTTTCGCAAGAAGGCCAGAAGTATCCTCCGCTTAAGCGCTTGAAGCTCGACGGATACTCGTTTGGTGGTCTGTGGGAGAGAACCGAGGAAGAGCCTGTTGACCCAAAAGACGTCACCGATGTCAAACTTTACGAAGACGAATGGGATGATTACGAGTCGCGTTGGCTCCCAAATCAGTGGATTGATAAGAAGAACGGATGGGTTCAAGAGGCATGGGAAAGAGATGGCAAGACCAAGACCAACCTTGATATGTGGATCGAAGCTATGGACTGGAGTCAACTCGAGGAGCTCAGTATCAACACTAGGCGCAGCGAGATGGTAGAAGTTGGATCCAAGCTACCACAGCGCCTTACATCACTCAAGAGCTTGCACTTGAACTCCTTGGGTTTCGTACAGGGCTTGAAAGAGCATACTCTAGAGAAACTCAAGTGGGTTGGCAAGACAAAGAAAGGGCAGCTTGAACAGATCCTTCGCCTCCAAGGCGAGAGCTTGAGAAGTGTGGAATACAGGTGCGATGAGGCTTCATGCTCAGACTGGCCACAACACGTCAACATATCCGCGATTGCAGACCTTGCACCTCACCTGCAGCACATCAGCCTCAACATGCCACGCGTCAACGGCACATGGCCATTTGAAGACCTAAAGGCTTTGGCCAACATACCGTCACTCACATCGGCGGAGCTGTACTTCCGCCTCCAGTCTGACTGTGAACTGTACGGGCAGTATCTTGGTCGCTGCTTCCGTTGTGGGAAAGCGTGGCAAGAGTGGAGGGAGGAAAATCGGGAAACGGGGCATTGCCACGGAGACCAAAGATACGCATCGCCTTTTCTCAACGCTACAACTGCGCAGGAGATGTTCGCGTACCTGCGCTCCCACAAAGTCGGCACCAAGCTCGAAGAGATCGGCTTCAAGGCTGGGGACTGGACGGGACCGTACGATGGGCCACTGCGTTTGGAGGGGTTCTTTGATGGCCAGCGAGTGATGATAACCTGCAGGTCAGATAACCACCAGAATGTGTGCGAGAATGTGAGGACAAGCGAATATATGGATTAGTGCCGGGATATCCCGCCGCAATGAGAAGCCGTCAGTGATTCACGGTCACGAAAAGAAGATTGAATAAAAGCCTCAGTCTTGAAGCACCAAGCCCAAAGTATATCTACCAATCTCAGTCCCTGCTTATTTTATATCAATACCTCTCACCTCACCAGATGGAGAGATGTTGACGGTTGCTGGATAAAGAGTACCGCACGAAAGGTCTGGATTCGCTCTCGTCTCGTTCTTCATGGCTCGTAGCCGACCGGGACTCGATAAGAATGAAGCCATCCTCGTCCGTGCCAATGAGGAACCTGTGTAAATACGTGTGGCAACGCATGTAGGTCTAGAGATCATCCGGCACCGCCGATTTGTTCCGCAAGGCTGTGAAGATATTGTTCTACTTTGCACAGTTATCTACGGACAAGAGTTCCGCGCGAGTAGTCGGATCAGAGAAAGACAACCGAAAGTCTTGTGTGCTGTGTGGGAAATCCGCCTCGACACGGTTGAGAAAAGTCCAAATTGCTGCCGATGCTTAGGTAGTCTGCGCGAATTTCGAGGCTTTTGAGTAACGCACGATTCCTTCGGTCTCGTGAGATCAGCGGGTGCACTACCGTTTCGCGAGGCGGTTGGACTTTTACGTGCAGCAGATGTTGCTGCGAGAGGTTGCGCGGTCGCACGCTACAGCCTTATTAATTTTGGGCGACGCGAAGTTTTGGCTGGCGGCTTGGGCTTGAGCGTCAGCTTCTTTTCGTCCCCATCTGCGGTAAGTTCTAAGCGAACATTCTGGCGTCGTAGATACACTCTAAGATCTGCTGGAGATGGACCGCCAGAGCTCGGGCTCGAATCTGTCGAAGGTAGAGAGAGGAGCCATGATGCGCTGACCTTGCGTTTGCCTGGGGGAGCAAGAGTCTTGAACGTGACCCGCTCTTCCTCGAGAGCCGCATCTTCGGCGTCGGTGATCCGAATCTGGTGAGGTGAGGACACGATGCGTAATTGCTAGGGGCTGAAACAAATTAGTCACAACAGCGAAGTCAGGATGAGGGACACATTACCGGCAAGTTGGGTGTGCTGGAGGGGAGTAAGGGGCAGGCTAGGGGGTGGTCGAGTGTTGTGTTGGCGTAGGCGCTGGATGGTTGAGAGTGGAGTGTAAGAAGGAAGGTTGAGGGCGGGGTTGCGGTGCTTTAGATATTATTAAAGTGCTGGAAGGGCCGCGCAAAGGGTCTCTCACCTACCACTGTTTGCTGCACGATCCGGTGACTGCAGGCAGCATTCTGGGCCCACTTTAGAGCCATCACAGGGCTCTAATTGATCCATCCCAAGCAAAGAGTGGGTCACAATTATTCGCAAGTTGCTGTGCAAGCAAGCGGTGTGCGATCGTATAGGTCAAGGTAACTCTATGAGCGCAAGAAACGCTTCTGCCACTCCCGCATGCAGCTGCCTTCACTGCATCACCGCAGCTCCTTGAGCCTCCCTCCCCTCACCTCCTCAGGTACAACATACGGCGCATTCTGCCTAGGCAAATATCCGGGGCAAATACCGTCTGCTTCAGGCCTGAACATCTTCAGCCGAAGGGCCGCCGCGAGCACCTTCGCCTGCATGATGCCAAACTCCCTCTCGAACCTCCCAAGACATCTGATGACGAACTCTTGAGTCGGCCGTTCAGCAGTCGGCATCGAGCCTGCAATATACAGCGCCCACAGTGTCGAGTGGCCGCCGGAGATCCGCACAACAGGGAGTCGATCGGCGATGCTAGAGTCTGAGACAAGTGACGGGTCGGCAGGCATGCGCTCGTTGCGGAAGTTTTCAAAAAAGAGCTTGTGCGGTTTGCTGAAGGGCCCTTTTGGCGAATGGGATCGCGGGTCAGTGTCGAAAGCTGGGTCGGCGTTGGAGTCTGGTGATGAGAAATCCTCCGACATGATGCTAGCTGGCGAGGGGAGGGGAGTCGGATATGCGTCAGGAGGCGGGACGATTTTGGGTACATCGTGAAGGAACTGAGGCGCGCTTGCCAGTATATCAGACTGAACACTCTGGAGAGTGTCGATGCTTTTGGCAAGCTGCTGAAGATGCTGGGCACCAGTGAAGACTGGCGGCGAAGCTGCAAGACCAGCAAGAATAGTGTTGCGGATGATGTCGTGGATATAGATCGTTGTATAGCGTACCCAATTCCAGGTCTGCGCTGTGGCATGGCTAGGGTAGATGTGGTATGTCGAACCGTAGACGAAACGAGTGGGCCGTTTCAGCGACACCACCTCGTAGCTCCATTCTGGACCTGCGTGCTCGAAAATATTCTGTGCCACATCGTCAAGCTCCAATGCGCGGTCCAGTATGCTCTGCAAGCTCATTGCAGGGCTACCCATGACTTCTGCTCGAAGATTGACGATATCCTGCTGCAGAAAGAAGAAGCGGTTCCTCGGATCTCTGTCGTCGTGGTGTTTCCTGATCTCCTCATTCATCTCCTGCACGTAGGGCGGCAAGGCAGTGCCATCAGCCAAGCAGTTCATCGTGAGGGATCCGATGGCGTGCAGGTACATGCGGCGACCTGCCGGAGATGCAAATTGGTTCATGCCTCGTATTCTGACAAGCGATGCGGCTCCAGCAACGTGCTCACCGTAGGCATGGAGGGTGTACTCGTTAGAGGTAGCCTCGAACAGGCCAAGCAGTGTGATGGCCAGTAGCGTAGTGTCCGAGGTAACATCCTTGGGATGGATCAAGGCGTTGTTCGTCATCTTGATAGCGTCAAGATACCATTTAGTAGCTTTACTTTTGAGAGCAGTGTCTTGATAGATGTTGGCCACGCCTGCAAGCCCGAGAGCAGTCATCGATGTTGCCACGAGAGGGTGGAACCCATTGGTAGCTAAATGTTTGTTGTATGCGTCTGAATGAATCGAAGGCTGGTCCAGTCCGATGGCATAGTGCGACATGAAGTAGGCGATGCCTTGATCGATCAATGGTGCTAGCAGTAGAATGCCTGGTGACGCGTTCCCAAAGCCAGATCCGGTGTATGCGTCCTGGGTGACGAGAGGTGACGGTATGAGCTCGTCCGAAGTCGTCGAAGAAGCTCTGCTGTTAGCATGTTTCGCGTCACGCAGTGCGATGGCTTTTGCTTTGGCCTTCTTTGCTTTGACTTCGGTCCTGGCGGTCTCGTCGTGGAAGAAGACATCGACATTCCTGTCGTACCCGGGACAATGGATTCTAGCTCTTGTGCACTTCTGACACCCTCCAGGAGTTTCGTCGCACTGCACTCGAGTTAGTTGCGATTGGTTCCGGATGACCTCAATGATGTAAAGGGAGCCTTGCCCACCTTGACCTTCCGCTCACGGCAGTTCTTGCACCCTGTTGAGGGTCGGCCACGGTAGACCATGCTGTGAGATGTCGAAGTGGTGGTTTGGAAAGGATACCGCGAACATGATCACTGCGATAGCGAGATGTGGGTCAGCGCTGAGGGTAGTGTGGAGATGATGTGTGGCTGAGAGTGGACGAAACGGGACGCCTGATGTGTGATTAGCCTCGCCCAATCGGGCCGTGCTGGATACGAGGGTAAGAGCCGGGCAGCACAGTGGTCACTCCTGCGAGCCAGCACGGACGCAAGAAGTCTACTGATGCGCTATGGTATCTAGGAAGAAACCCGCCACAAGGACGCCTGTATATGCGATGCAGCTATCTACAAAACAATAAGATTCCCAATCCTCACACCCTGCGTCCTGAAGTAATATCTCCTCCTCACACCAACACCACTCGCCTTCCTCAATTTCCCAATCGTATCCTGACCGCCATCAACCATAATCAACGGAATAGGATGCGGTCTCAACAGTCCACCGGGCGTCAACTGCTCCTCATCCAACAGCGGCTGCACTAACGGCCCCACCTCCTCCCTCGATTGTCGTTTGCTCGAGCTCGTCGTCGGCGGGATCTGCTGCTCGGGACTACTGACCACGACCACAAGCTGCAGTGAGTTGGGGTCTGGCGGGTAGGCAGGGATGTTCCTGAGCTTAGCTGAGAAGCTACATCCTCCACGCAGAACGACTACGATCTGGTTCTCCTTCGCGACATCGAGAGGAAGCTTTTCGTCGCATAGATCGCCGTCGTGGACGTATATCTTGCTCCATACCAGCGGGTTTGAGGCGCTGTAAGCGAGGTCTGGATCTTTTGTATCTGGCAGAGGGGCGGCGCCGGCGCCTGTGGGCAGTGTACCAGCGACGGCGTGGCGTATGGTTGTTTGCTCTTTGGCCACTCGGGACGCGCTGGTGGGCGAAGGTGCGGTAAGCAGGTTCTGCAGCGATGACAGAAAATTGGAAAGGTACGATGGTTCATCTTCGAGAGTCTCGGGGTATGCTTCGATATCATCAAGAGCGTCGACGATATCGAGACCTGTGAGGTTGCCTATTTCGCCGAGTGCAACGTCGAGCAATGAAGAGAGAGTGTCCGACGAAGGTGCTGCTGGGGTTGGCGGAACGTCGATGATCAAGTCGAGCGTGTGTGAATCGCGAGTGCGAGTGAAGTAGGGATCGAGTGGGTTGAAGCTCTCGATGGTAGAGCGGCTCATGAAGACCTTCTCGTCGCGGCCTAAAGCGATGTTCGAGATTGCGTAGATGCGGAAGTGCTCGTCCATCTCGATGAATTGGTCGTTCTCGCGCACCATGCCAAGCCGCAGACCGCTCATGGAATTGACCAAGATACCGTCCTGCATGCGCTGCATCGTGCCCATCTGTGGACTGCTAGGCATATTGGGGAACGAGAGGTCAAACTTCGTGCTTAAAGCTATTCGTGAGCTCGTGGCGTTATGAGGGATGTACTCCAGCGGCAAGGTCCACGGGTAGTATGTGTAGTTCGATGGCGACCGAACATCAGCCATAGATATGCTGGGGTGAGCAGAGTTGAACTCAATGAGCGGCGACTCGAGTGTTTCAATTGTTGGCATGAGGTGCAGCCGAGCAAGACTAGCAGCGTGGTAGACATCTGGTCGCGCAGCTGTGGCCGAAATGCTGAAGGGTAAAGATGCAGGTGGCAATGGGCAAGCCGCCGGAGCTGGCTGCCACTCAGGCAAGGGCCCACGCTGTCGCTGAGCTTTCGCTGGGCGAAGTCGCTTTGGTATGACCAGAGGATGACCCTCAGTGGTGAAGACGTATGGTGCATCCCAAGTGTTCAACGGGTGTGAGGGATCGAAGAGCAGGAAGAGGTACTTGGCCGTCTCGCCGAGGAAGAAGCTCTCCATCCTGTCACTCAGCTCGCCTGTACGGATGTCCTGCAGGCCAGCCCACCCACACTTGGTCCAGCAGCGGCGCTTGATATCGCGAAGAGTCATCTCGCCGACGTGGAGGTACCAGGGATCCTTGGTCGTGTGGTACAGGTACCAGGTCGACTCGATGAACTCCGGTCTACCACCCCACCAGCGCAGACCGTGCTCGATGTTGCCAGTCGCGGTCGACCATCGCTCAGGCATGGCCGAGTATCTGGTCCAGAGGGCGGTATACAGGAGATGCGTCTCGATAGCCTCGTCGATGTAGCCAGCCATAGCGAGCAAGCCTTGATAGAAGGCGCTCAAGCTGTCGATCCAAAAGGCTCGCAGTGCTCCGGTGTACAAGTCGACTTGGGCATAGTGAGGGTGCTGGTGCTGGGCACCTCGGTAGATCTGGCGCTTGATGCCATCGTGCGCCTCCTCCCACGCAGCTAGGAACGCATCGGGCGAATCAACACTGGCGTTTGCAGGGTCGTGCGGCAGACCAGATAGGAGAATGTGCGACTTGAGAGCGTACTCGAAGAAGCTGTCAATGCCTGCTCCAATGCCAGTGTATGGCGACACCCACTGCCCCGTCTCGGCGTCGATGCCGGCTCCAAGCAGCCCGATGCTGCTGCGACGGTGCCAAACGGCCCAGAACGCGTCCTTGGCGACTTTCTCGTACTTGGGGTCTCCTGTCAGCCTGCTGAGGGTGGAAAACTCCAGGACCAGACTGCCAGCCCCCGCACTGCACGTCTCGGTGATCTCAGTGCCCTTTTCATTAGGGTCCTTGCTGCACTGGCCGTGCTCGGGATCCATGTTGAGGGGCGAGTTCGCGTAGAAGGGCACGCCATGTCGCAGGTTCACGCGCGGGTACGGCAGGCCGGTGGGCGTCACGAAGGCGGGCAGGAGGCGGTTCGCGAGGTCGGTAGCTAGTCGCAGGAGCTGTCCGTCGTACACGAGGCCATTGCGCCAGTGGACTCCCTTCTTCCCGTTGCGCTCCTCCTCTGTCGCGCTGTAGCCGCGGATGGGCAGGTCTCCCACAGCGAACTGGTGCGCGCTCAGTAGTCCGCCCACGCCGCGGATGGTCGTCTCGAAGACCTGCACCTTGCTGTCGAGGTCGAACCCCCGCGCCCGCTTCCCTTGCCCGCTCGGACCTTCCGTCCCGTCCCCATAGTGCTCGACAAGCGCCTTGATGCCGTCCTGGAAGTCGTCGAGGGCCTTGTTGCGCCAGTGCTTGTTGCGGCCGTGGCGGTGCGGCGGCGTCGAGGCGAAGATGGCGAGGGTAGACAGGCTGTCGACGAGCGTCAGGGAGTAGTTGCCCAGCACGTCGTTGACCTCGATGTGGGCGGGATTCTGGCGATCGCGTGTGAGAGGCGCGCAGGTGAGTGGTCGCAGCTCGTCCTCGGGGAAGGCATGCGTCATGTAGCTGTCAAAGCCATGGTAGAAGATGTCGCGTGTTTCCTGTCTACGTAGGAATTAGCCCGCCAGATCAGTGTGCCAGATCAGGAAGTAGGTGTGAATGTACCTCAGATCCGCAATCGTCTCATCTGCCATGCCATGCACGCAGGCCACCAGCCAGAGTGCGCACAGCAGCAGGCATAGCGGCAGTGACGGCAGTGTCAGTATCCCGACGGCTGCCCTCCGCATCCTCTGCGCAGTCAGTCGCATGCCCTATGTCTTCGCTGTGCAGCGACATGGACGCTATCCATGCGAATCCGACAGAGCGAGTGGAGACATCGGACGTATGCTGGAAGCCACCTTGCGACTTGCTAGGGTAATCTGGAAGATCGAACATGCCGTCACGCCTGGGCCGTGCGGACCATGACCGCGGGTGTCGTGCCATCATAATTTTCGGAACAGTACCGTAACTCATCACCGCAGCTCGCCAGGCAGCCATCGCATCCAGTCTCTTTCTTCATTGTATTGTAGGCTCCATAATTTGTAGTTCGTCAGCCACCATGCTCCCTAGAGCAGCGTTCCGCACGCTGCGCAGCCGGCCAGCAGTGACAGCTCCGCGCATAGCTCCCATCACCTCCACACAGCCATGGACGCGCTCGTACACACAAACACCGCAGTGGTACGCCAAAGTCGGCAAGCCCAAGAGCCCGCAGATGGTCGACGAGCAGGACAAGACGCGCCCGAACCCCGTCAACCCAGCACAGCAGCCCGAGTTCACGGAGACGTCGAGCGCCCCGTCCGCCAACACAGCGCCCACATCCAACACACGGCCGCGGCCCGCGAGCGCCAATGCGACAGTGAATAAGGCGTCGGAGCAGGCCCAGGGCACCGAGGAGGAGCTGTCCGGCCCCAAGTCGCCCGCTGCGAACACAGACGCCCACCAGACCGAGCACACCGAGGCGCAGCCAGAGGCCCAGAGCCAGAAGCCGCTGCCCGACCTGCGCTTCGGCATCCCCTCGACCTTCGCCGCCGAGCAGGAGGCTGAGGGCAAGGCGAAGCGTGATCCCAACGACCCCAATGCCGCCCCCGAGGAGCCTGAGCACCCCTCGTACGGCGGCGCGGGCGGCCGCGAGCTGCCCAAGAGCGCCTACGAGACCAGCACAGACAGGCGGCGGAACCGCGTCGCCAACTGGGGCTACCTCGCGACGCTGCTGTTCGGCACAGTGGGCGCCGCCTACATGGGCCGCCCATGGGAGGACGAGGAGGAGCGAAAGGCACACCCCGATATTGGCAGTGAGTGGACCCCCGGTCTGATGTACGCCCGCGCCGCCGCCCGCATCAACGGCCAGAAGGCCTACTACACCGAGCCCACCTTCCAGAAGCTGCTGCCCGACAAGGACAAGATCCCCGGCGGCGCACCCGAGCTCACTCTCGTCCTGTCGCTCGAGGACCTGCTGCTGCACTCGGAATGGAGCACCAAGCACGGCTACCGTCTGGCGAAGCGCCCCGGCCTCGACTACTTCCTGCGCTACCTCAGCTCGCAGTACGAGCTCGTCATCTTCACCTCGGTCAAGTCCATGGACGCCGACCCCATTATCCGCAAGCTCGACCCCTTCCGTCTCGTCATGTGGCCGCTGTTTAGGGAAGCAACGCGCTTTGAGAATGGCGAGTACATCAAGGTGCGTATACTCTGAACGTCTTGATATCTGTATACTGACCATCCCAGGACATCTCCTACCTCAACCGCGACCCCTCCAAGGTCATCATGATCGACACCGACCCATCGCACGTCAAGCTGCAGCCCGAGAACGCCATCGTCCTGCCCAAGTGGAAGGGCGAGGCCGGCGACAAGGGCCTCGTAGCCATGATCCCCTTCCTCGAGTACCTCGCCATGATGGCCGCGACCGGCCAGCCCGTCGACGTCCGCAAAGTCCTCGAGTCCATGAAGGGCAAGGACATCCCAACCGAGTACGCCCGCCGCGAAGCCAAGCTGCGCGAAGCCTTCCAGCGCGACCTCGAAGCGACCAAGAAGAAGAGCAAGGGCAGCCTCGGCGGCATGTTCACCAAGTCGCTCGGACTCGACGCCGCAAAGCAGCCTGGCATGCAGCTGGGTGACCAGAATATCAGCCAGGGCATGAATGAGGGCAAGATGATGATCGACATGTACCGCGAGTTCAACATCCAGAACTACCAGCACCTCGACAAGCAGATCCGCGAGAACGGTGACCAATGGCTGAAGGAGATGGCCGAGGAGGAGAAGAAGATGCAGGAGGCTGCTATGAAGGACATGAAGGCGGGTGCTTTCAGCTGGCTCGGTGCTGCGCCCCAGAGCGCTGCTGTCCCTTCAGCAGCATCAGCGCCTGAGGCTGCTACTGCACATGCTGGTGTACCGCCCTCGCAGACGAAGTAAAGGGCACGGGATGCACGAGAGGATGAAAAGGAGATTTGCACGTTGAATCTCTACTTCAACATCAACTGTTTGATTATAGTCATGGCGCATGGCAGGGCATGTTGGACGCTACACGAAAAGGCGCATGTAAAGAACTGTATAATATGTCAAAATAGCATCGAGCAATGTGATACCACCAAACTGCACCTTCCAACCTTGTCTTGAGCACGCCTGCCCTTCACAACGCCCCTCACAACAGTACTGTCTTGCTTTGCATCTCGCCTCTCGACCTGCATTTCTCATGCGATACCACCGAGCACGCACCTTCCAAGCCTCGCGTGCGCTTTCCCTTCAAACTTCACCCTGGTCCCTAGATTGTGCCCTCGGGATTTCTTCCCACTCCAGCTCACAATGTTCGCTCCTCCACCTTTCGTCTTGATTTCCTTCTTTTGCCTTCCTTCCCATGGCTCCAAGCAGACCCCGCTCTCAGCTCACGTCACCACACCCAGCTCTTGCGGCGCAGCTCACTGCATGCTGCCTCAAGCCTTGAGCAAAGATGATGACTCCTTGAAATGACCTTATTCTTCCATCCCCAAAGTCATTATTTTGCTTCGACATTTTTCCTGTGCAACATCGTCATCACCTCGGTTCGGAGTTAAATTCTAGACCCGGACCCGCAACAGTTCGCTCGCTGTTCGTCCGGTGATCTCTCGATCGAGTGTCTCACTACTCGTCGCAAGTCCCGCAGCTTTGCGCAACATCGTACCGCAGCTGCACATGTTCCAGTTCCACTCAATTCCTCTCCTCGCTCACTTGCGCCATCGGCCGTACCGAGACATGGCGTCTGAATCTCCCGAGTCCCCACCAAACCTCACGTCCTCTCCATCTGCTATTACGTCGTTCCCGCAGCAGTCACCAACAGCGGATGACACGCCGACTGAGCCCTTCCGCTTCCTCGACCTTCCCCTCGAATTGCGCGAGCAAATCTACTCCTTGTACTTCAAGCCTGCAGATCTTCTGCGCAAATCGCCCGAACTCGAGAGCCAGGGCTTCTATGGCGGCGTGTACGACTTCGACTTGAGGTTACAAAGAACATGCAAGCAGATCGCAAAGGAGTCAAAGAAAGTATGGAGGAGAGAAGTCAGAACGGTCAAGATTGGGACGCCGTGGCCTAGCGCTGGTATGTGTGCTTTCTTTTCCAGACGCAGGGCCTACAGGACAGGTGAGCTGCAATGCGCCGCATGAGCTTCGAAAGTTCAGGGTCTATGAAGCGGTAGAGGCACTCGCTGCAGGGTCGTCGAGCGAGGAGCCTACCGTTCAACCGGTGGCTGTTATCGTTCGCATCTCTTTTCCAGCTGCAGGGTCCCTCAGCTCAAGAGCTTTACTGACTTAACGAGTGCTAGTGAACCACATATCGTCCGAAGGCCTTGTGCCTATCGTATGTACCGACCGTCGAGCCGACTTCCACAACGATCACCATGCGCTCGTCCAGATCACTGCCCCCTTTCACCAAGCCGTGCCTGAGCACACCGTCGTTCTGCTTCTCGAAGATCTGCATCTCTTCACGCAAACATGGTACTACTCCGCCCTCAGTTACCCCATGCTAAACGACCGGCTATCGACTGCCTTCATACTGAGAGACCCTGACATGGACGACGTGGACGAGGGCGACGAGAAAGACATACCTCTGGCGCTGCAGCGAAAGCTACTCCTGCCCTTCAGCCAAGTCAAAGGCCTCTACAGCTTGGAAATCGAAGGCTACAACAAGACCGTGGAGCGCGAACTCCGCAAGGCAATGGCTGTCCCACCGCCAACTCTCCAGCAGAGCTGCGAACTAGCCACTAAGCGGCTGCACGAAGGCGATGCACACCTCGCTCGCGGCGAAGAGGGTGCTGAAGCCGCCTTGCAGTCGTACAAAGCCGCCTTCCACGCCATTCACATCCTGATCGAAGGCCGAACGCGACGAGTGCTAGCGGACACCTTCTTCCATGCGCAGATAACGAACGGCACATACGCCGGCCAAACAGGCATGATGGTCCGCGTCATCCTCCGTCTCAAGCTGGTCGCGCGCTTCCTCGCCGCCTTCCTCGCACAGCAAAACTGGGGCGAGGCAGCCTACTGGGGCATGCGCAGCGTGCGCATCATGACCGACACCATGGACACGGAGTTCGAGCACCTTCTCGCCGACCTCGTGGGCGGCGACGATGTGGGTCTTATATATGTGAGGGCGGGCATCGCGCTGTATAAGATGAAGGCCGATATCGAGAGGTGGCATGAGGAGCTCAAAGACTACGAGGGCGAGGAGATGGCCGACGTTAGCACGTTGTTCAGGGTGAGCCAGAAGCACCTGAAGCGGGGGAAAGAGAGGACCAAGAAAGAGCTTGAGAAGTATGGGATACCACGGCCGTTCGTGATACTTTTCAACGATCCGGAGCCTAGTGATGCGTCGAGCACGACGGTTAATGTTGATGCGGATGAGGATGGGGGCGCTGTGGGTGGTGGGTTTGGTGCTTTGGGCGGGACGGGGTATACGCTGCATTTCGACTTCGACCAGTGAGAGATACGTACACAATATATGTGTCGAGCGATCAGCGACTTAGTACGCACATCGCACGCCGAGCCATAAATCATGGAGCCGTCTTAGATATCGACGGGATTCGTTCGTGTCCCAAGACCTTGCTGCGCGGAAAGGAAGTGAGACTACGTCTCTATACCTTGCTGTGCACAAAGGTGTTGAAACGTAAGTTTTCGCGCAAAGCAAACGGAGTTTTGCGAAAATGCGTGCGTGTCACGCAACTGAGATCGATAGACGCGTTGTTCTGCCTGAAGATGCACATGCCTGCTGCGCTGGTTCTCGAGCAGTGGCGCTGCATGTTCATCGTAATTGATACACCGCGTCATTCCTTGTGCGCTAGCTCAGTACCTCGCCTGTCGGGAAACAAATGATACGAGATTGAAGCATCCTCTCGGAATCTTTCTTGTCAGAAACGAAGTGAAGCTCATGTCTCACGCAGCCTCTGCCTCTGTAGGACCCTGTTGTTCGCGAGAAACGGGTTGAAACATTTCTCGGCATATTGCTCTGTGCGCTTAGCTGGTCGGGGGGCTTTGCTACGCTACGTGAGCATCGTTTCTGTCGCATGCTTTGATCTTGCCGGACAGCTAGGAAGTGGGACAGTCGTTGCATCCATCTCTGGTAAAGAGAGGATGAGCAAGAGTGCACAGCGTGTGTGAGACGTGTATTTCACTTCGTTGCTGGGAGGGAAGGCTGTGAGGCAGCTTCTAGTACATTGCTTTGTGTGCGAAGAGGCGTGGAGTCCATTACAGCTAGATGTTGTGTCGCGCTCTTCGGTCTTCAGATCAGTCCAAGATCGTCTTCGTCGGGCTGGTCCGAAGATGTCCGTTGTGTGTGCAGGCGCCGCTGAAGATGTCGCAAAGTGCATTTGAGGTGCGTGGAACTACTGCAGTGGCTTCGGCGAAGCTTTAGGTACTTCTTGCAGAAGCGATGTTGGTAGAGGAGAGAATTGGGGGTTACCTCAGCCCTTCATGTATAATATGATGATGGGAGCATAGTCTTGCAGTTGTGTGCGAGATACCACTGTATTTCTGCACCTTGATCCTACTGCTGATGGCAATGTCTCGGCTTCAGTGCGATGTTCACGGTGTTCTGGTGTCGAGGCTTGCGACATGCAGTAGCGTTGACCTGTTCATGCAGGCAGATTGACGGGATAGACCCTGTCAATATCATCGGATACCCGTTGCCAAACTTGATCGCACGCTGAGGCGAAGAGCCGACTGGCTGTGTTCAATTTGCCGACAGCACGCTTATGGGTGAAACATGTCGCTTGCTCATGCATGTTTACGCAAAGTGTTGCGGGATGATGGATGTGGTGGTTTGGGTTTGTGGATGAGGGGATGATGTTGACGCGTAAGCGTCATGATTTGTTCTGCCGCCTTTGGCGCGAATGGTCCATTTCCACACATTATTCTTGTGCGTACATGCGGCATCATACGCGGGAGCAAAGACACGGTGTGTGAAGCTATTGGGGTTTTGTCGTGGTCAAGACTTTGGTGCATTGCGTCAGAAGCGGGAGATCGACAAGAGCTATTGCGGAAGGTTTTGGTAGGCTCAGGGTAGCTTTGAAGATCAGATGCTAGCTCACGATCGCTTGTTGTTGGATGATGGCAGTGCAAGCTGAGTGACTGCAAACGGCAGACAAGAGGCTGAGTGCGGGTGGTAGGAGAAATAATCTCAGATTATTGTCAAACATTACGGAGCTGATAGCAATATCGACTGCAGAATGGTTGGTGTGGTCACCTACCGTAGGCTCATAGGCCTCGAGGAAGTGCAAGAAGAGAAACGCGCTTGCTGAAACGAGTAAAACAGGACTGTCAACAGTTTGTGGAAGAAAGAAAGAAAGAGAGAAGCATCGCCATCGCAGTGACAACTTTAGAAGTCCTCGCCTTCAAGCTCTATCCCTAGAGCATTTCTGCAACCTCCTCTTAGAGTCTTCTTGGCCTCGTCTTCGTTCAGTCGACGTGTCTGCTCACTAGCATTCCACTTGACGCCAACGACCTTGCCTGCACCTTCGCCCTTCAGATCCATGACCACGAAGAGCTCTGCCACTTTCAAGCCTGTCCAGGCGCGGTGGAAGTGTACCTTGAGCTTGCCATTGACATCGGGTCCCTCGGAGAAGATGAACCACTCGTCTGACATGTTCTCAGGAAAGAAGCCAGTATATAGAGCGTGCACCTGCGAGGGTGGCAGGAACAGATCCCATGGACCTATCCGTGTGTTGTGCGGGAACTGTGATGTGGCGTGCGCATTGCGTGAAACGCGCGAGTGTGTGGAAGATGTTGTATCGGTACTTGAGCGACCGGACTGACTCGACTGATTCGATATTTTCGAGGATTGGCTTGATTGCCTCGAGTGAGCTGGCGAAGTTGGCTGTGCTCGCGAGAACTGCTGTGAGATTGGCAGATCGGGGAATGTGCCAGAGTCGACTCGGATGTGAGTGATGAATGCCTTAGACTTCTGGGTGGGGTTAGTGCTGAGGGGTGGTAGTGTAGGTGGCGCCTCAGCAATCCGTTCGAGCTGTCGTTCTGGCGAGCGGCGTACCAGCTTCCGTGGTGAACGAGGCGATTGCGGTGGGTTCCATTGGTTTGCTTCCCCGATGATAGGGCTCGAGATGTCAAGAGGCCTGTCCTTTCTGGAGAAGCGTCGAAAAATAGATGCCTTTCTGAACAGTGGGGGGGGCTGTGTGGTTTCGATAGCCAGCATGATGTCGAATGTATTGATCCAAGCTTTGCAATTCAGGAACAGTACCTTGGTTCAGGAACAAGCGAAGGTTGGTAGCGAAATGTCAGCCCTAAGATTGTCGAAGAAGCAAAGAAGATCAAGCTGAGCGGCTGATGGGGTAAGACCGTATATCAGTACATCAGCATGCCAGTCCCGATCTCGATTCAGCCCGCCCCACCATGTGCTTTCGCAGGCTGATCGTGAGTACTGCTGGCCTTACCCTATTTTGGGTGCATGCATCCTTGTTCTGACCTGCCAAGTCATGCATGCCCAGCCGTGACCCAGGGTCAGGAACCCCTCCAGCAGACGGCAACGGCACAGATCGAGCACCAAAGCCGCGCTTGTTGAAGGCGTTCAGTAGCAATTGACCTGGGCATGATGAAATGCTGCCTACAGACTGCACTAGCGCGACGGGTATGCTGTTTCCGGCAAACGTCACCATCTTTGGAAACCCGGCGGCCACGCCACGACGGCAGCCAGCACGGACTCGCTCGTCGCTCAGGTCCCTCAACGAGGCTGCGACAGCTGTCGCACGGTCCAGAACCGCTGGATTGGGAGGGAATTCTGGTACGCCGCCTCGCGTGGACTGATGGCCTGCGTTCTATCGCTACACACACGAGCTGTATTAAGGCGAGAAGGCTCCCGCTGCTTCGCGACCTTTGGCTTCGCAGTCTACGTGCCGTGTCTTCAGCTCGAAACTGTCGAAGGCTTCCTGGCTATCTCTCAGCTGTAGATCCAGGCTCAAGAAATCGACATCGGCCCCGCGCAGCCGAGAACCCCAGAAAAGCTTCGCTCTGCAACGCAAGCCTGGTGTTGAGCTCCGACCAACGAAAAATACCTTGACCGCTTGCACTCTCAGGATAATCGTGCGGGATTGGCCCAGCTGAATAAATCGCAACAAAGCGACCGTCCTCGTGCCTCAGCCTTGACAGCCACGAGAGTCGGAGTGGGCGATCGCGCAGTATTGTGATCCCAAAGCGTCAGTAGCTTACATTTAGAATTTGCAGGTCCCGTGGTTCTGGAGTCTTGGTGTCGGTGAGATCGGTGACTTCATGGCAACTGCCGATCTGCTCTGTGCTGCTCACGAACCATTGGAAGCTTTCGGAGAATTCGACCCCGGGTAACGTTGAATCAATGTCCTTTGTGAGACTAATCGTGGAATTCTCAGCACAGCATTGCGCGTACATCATCGCACTGATCTTCCTGACACGCTGGCACAGCCGTCCGTGAGCAGATCGATCACATTGCAGCGATTGTGTCCTGCATTAGCCCTGCATAAGGGAACGCGTCTTATAACGCGCTGTTGTGCGCAGACATTCGAATTTGAGAAATGATTCGATCTGGAGGAGCGATAGAGAGAAAAAACACGGTCCTCAAAAGCATGTAGCATGTGATGATTGCATTTGTTGGGTTCGATGCTGACGACATGATACCGTTTGCAGCAAGATGTCGCTTTACTCCTGGTAGGTGATGGTCTTTGTTCTCAGGAACTCTTCGATGCCCCAGTTGCCGTTGAAGCGGCCGAATCCACTCGCCTTGGCACCGCCGTGAGGCAGCGTCCACTCGTCATGTACAGTCATCGAGTTGATGTGCACGGCACTGTCTTCGAGTCAGCTTGTGCTCGCTTGGAATAGTGGAACGCAATTTTACCCAGTCTCGATTTGCTTTGCAATGCGAAGACCACGGCCAAGGTTCTCAGTGAAGACCGCGCCAGAAAGACCGTAATCTGTATCGTTGGCGATTGCAATGGCTTGCTCCTCGGTTTCAAATTCGATGAGTGATACGGAAGGCCCGAAGGATTCAGTGTAGTAAAGGTCCATCTCCTTCTTCACGCCCTCAACAATGACGGGACGCATCCTGGTGCTGGACGGCTCCTTGGTCTCAGGGTGTAGTTCGTCCTTCTCATGGTCGCCGTGCACGACCTTTGCGCCCTTGCTCACGGCGTCTGAGATCAGCTTCCTGTTCTTGTCAATTGCAGCAGGCATGATCGTAACAGGCGCCGGCTTATCGCCGCCAAAGATACCTTCCACGGCACCCTTGAAAGCCTCGAGGAACTGTGGCTTGATGCTCTTGTGCACAAGTACTCGTTCAGAGCTCATGCAGATTTGACCAGAATGCAAGAATGCGCCGAGAGCACACTGTGTGGCCGCATTCTTCAAGTCTGCGTCTGCGCAAACAATTGCGCTGGCTTTACCACCAAGCTCCATGAGCACAGGCTTCAGGCTCTTGCCTGCCTGAGAAGAGATGATACGACCGACAGCGGTCGAGCCTGTGAAGTTGATCTTCTTGATAGCAGGGTCCTCAATCAGAGCCGATGTGACCTTCGCGGCATCCTCAGGTCGGTGAAAAAGCACATTGACAACGCCTGCAGGAAGTCCAGCTTCAGTCAAGATATTGCCAATGGCCCACCAGGTGCGAGGACAGAATTCTGAACTGGTTCGGTCAGTATCAGATCGTTCGATCTTGGTCGCTAGCATCGCTCACCCTTTGAAAACGACAGTGTTACCTGCTGCGAGAGGGAACAAGATCGAGCGCATACCCAAGACGTATGGAGCATTCCTGCGAAGTCGATTAGGACCATTGCGCTCTACCAGGAGAACTACACTCACCAGGGCGCAATTGCAAGAACGACACCCAATGGCTCCTTGACAATCAAAGCCGCTGTTCCTTCTGTCTCGCAAGTGGGAATGTGGCCCATGACTCCACTCAGTCTGCCTGCGACATCCCGTAGCATGTCGGCGCACTTGGGAACATTGAAGCCGCTACTGAAAGCATCGGCAGCACCTGTCTCGATCTTCATGTAGTCGGCCAATTCGTCTTTACGAGAGTCGATGAGATCCGCAGCCTTCATGAAGATGTCGCGCTTCGCAGCAGGCTTCATCTTCGCCCATGCTGGGAACGCAGCGTGCGCTGCGGCGGCGGCATTTTTAGCGTCCTCCAGTGATGCTGATGACGATTGCCAGATCTCTTTGTGTGACGCGGGAGAGGTGACCGCGAATGTTGTCTCAGTCTTCACTTCTTTGCCATTGATGAGGAGGGGCACAATGTACGAGGTATCTGTCGTCATTTTGCCTGGAAAAAATGGATTCCAGTGTAGCTGCGAAAGGGTTGGCACAAGATGCTGGACGAATTTCAGGAGTATTCGCAAGGCTGCACAGGCTTATTGATGAACTTCTGCCGCATCGTGAGGACGGGAGTTGTGCACATTCGGCAGATGGCACGGGCTGTGGCGAAGTGGAGGGGTGGAGCGTTTCGTGCGGAAGAACACCGTAGCTGACAAAGATAGCGGGGCCTTCCTTCCTCGGGACGTGGGGAAGGCATCAACGATAGTCAACTTTCGACTTGACGATAACTACCAGACGCGGTTGCTACTTACACATCTGGCCCCTACGATGCTGTGTATTGCTATCGGCGGAATAGTAAAGCTACCCAGATTGGTTGTACTTCGGCAAATTCGACAGGCTCTGCGAACAATTGCACAAAGCGCTCAACTGAATCCTCGAGAATCGTATCTGTGCCAAATCCTACCGGATTTCACGGCTTTCAATGCATGTCATACTGTTGTGACAAGTGTGCATGCATGTTGTGGCTGGAGTGACGAATCTTCCAGGAGGTAGACGCTCCTACTAAATTGCACGGCTTGTACAATCCTTCATCAACTCGCTGTTTTGCACACAAGCGTGAGCAGATGATATGTGTCTGGCTCAAAATACTGGCGTCCAGACAGCAATACACTCATGGACAATCTGTCCATAGCTTCAAGCAGTCCCGCAAATCGTGTAGATATACCGTGTATCTCCTCACAAAGCCTGATCACGTGACATGAAGTGCTTGTCAATATTCGCGCTCCTTTCGAGCCACGATCTGTCGCGCACCCGAAGTTTCGAATACGGCTGTATAAGACCAGCATTTACAGGAAGCACTTGCTGACAGCCGCGTTCGTAGATGCCGAGCGGCATCTTACCTGCCAACAGTCCCACACGGAGCTTCTTCCGGGCCAATTCGTGTGTTCGCTCCTCAATCGTTACGGCATCTCCCAGTAAGCTTTGTTTCGTTCAACACCTTTTGCTGCTGTGATGTTGTTCTTGAACTCGTCGACACACCAGGCTGCAACGTAGTACAGGCGGCAACACGAAGGAATGTGCGGCGGGGCCATCAGCGCGGCTCGAAGGATCGCAGGCGCCACCGCCTCGCCTTCACCAACAACCAGCTTCTCCACCACCGTACTTAAGAGCTAACCACTCATTACAGTACCTGCGTACAGTTCCTGCGTAAGATGGAGGGCAATCTTGATCCGACTTCAGATGGCCAAGGTGCCCCATCTTCCTCGAAGCGCCTTCCTGTTAATCCCCGGCGGCACAAAGTGGCCCCGGACCAGAGAAAACGCGTGGTCAGAGCGTAAGTCCACATCTATGACCACGAACACATCAGCAGTGCATGTTTCATGCGGTCGTGAGGTAGAGCATCCGCTGACGTTCTGTGGGCAGATGCAATGCCTGCAATAATCGACGCGTCAAGTGCTCAGGCGAACAGCCTTGCCAGAGATGCAACAAGACAGGCCGAGAGTGCGAATACTCGGCATCTGAGACAGACAAGGCTTCGATGAAGGATGAATTGGAGCGGTTGCGCATTCGCTGTGCCGAGATGGAGGAAGGGCTGAAGACCATTGCGCCACATCAAGCTTCAGACCTTCTCCGTCAATTGGACCGCGGCGAATCGCCAAGCTGGGCATCGGCAGCTCCATCTCCATCTCCATCTCCATCAACTACCCTGAACGTCAGTGAGGCTGATGAAGGAGGTGGACGTCTGCTATACGACCAGGTTGGCACATTTCGGTACCTAGGAGAATCTAGCGGCGCCACCTTTCTTGATCAGTTGAAGCAGTTCATGCGTACCTTGATGGGGTCTTTGACATTCGTACCAGGCTCTGAAGATGGATCAACATTTCTGGACACAGTCGGATGCTATCAGACATATGACTCTCGACCTTTGACCAACCCCGTTGTCGATCCCGCCTGGCTGCCTGAACCGCCGGTGATGATCCAGATGCTACATGAGCTTCGTCAATACATACAAGATGGAGACGGTGCGTTCGACTCGGGCGGCATACACTGGTGGGGCGACCTTAGTAAGGTGCCGGCACGAGCTGGCCCACCATCCATCATAGGGTTGACCACTGACGACCAGCATCGACATCTAGCCTTTTACCATGTCTGCTTTGCGCTATCAGTTTCGATTGGACATACCTCTTTGCAGCTGCCCGAACATCAATACGGAGATGCGTATTTCAAGCGTGCTCGCATGTTGTTAGGGAATCCTATGGACACGGTTCGCTTCACCCTCAGCGATGTGCCTGCTCTGTCCTTGATGGGCTACTATCTCATTGAGGTCAATCGAAGAGACGCGGCGTACATCTACGTGAGCCTTGCGGTTCATATAGCGATCATACACGGCTCCTTCAAGCATACCGCAGACGAAGCAAGCAAACGAGCCTTTTGGACGCTGTACATTATGGATCGATGGATCAGCATGTTGATGGGGAGACCTCCAATTATACCTGACGAAGCGATCCGACTTCCGCTCCCAGCCCATGATCCGTAAGTGAACCCTGCAACACCTTAGTGAACACGTACTAAGCTTGGCAGATCCATGCCTCCATGCATAGGCATGTGTGCGAACATCGAACTCGCAAGGATCTCGGGCTTCATTGTGCGCGAGACGTATGGCATCGCTCCTCAAAATCCTCGAGCGGCAGGTTCCGAAGCGAATGTTGACGCAGCATTGAAGATGCTTTACGAGTGGCGTTCGCGGCTGCCTGGAAACCTCCAGAATCCACTCGAGCAGACACCTCTTGACCCTGCTTGCTGCACGCTGCATATGAGTTACAATCAACTCATCATACTGACCACGCGTCCTGTGTTCTTTGCCGCTGTCAAGAAGACAGTAGCAGAACAGGTGCTCAGTGACTTGAGCTCCTCGGAGGGAGCTTCACATGAAACTTATACCCGCAAGTGCACCGAGGCAGCCCAACGCAATCTGCAACTCGCTCGGATTCTGCAGTCTACAAACAGGAATTGGCTGCAGTCTGGCCTGCATTTCTTGTTTAATGCTGCGGTTGTACTTCTGCTAAGTCGCATAAGCTCGGCTTGTGAAGACAAGGTTGACTCAGACCGCGCAATCAATGGCCCACACGCCGCAGAAATTGGCTTCGCCATCCACGTCTTCCGGCAAGAAGCCAAAACTGGCACAAACTACCCACGAGATTGCTGCAGGGTACTGCAGGATCTGAAAGTTCTGACCGACCGATTCGTGCTTACGCGGTGCGAGGCAGACTCACAGCACTTGCGCAGTTTCGGCTCGGTAATCTTGCAGTCAACTACACCTTCTGTACAGAGACACATGCATGGATCGAGCGACGAACAATACTTCCATCAAGAAATGCTGTCGTGGGTACGTCCCGATGGACCACAATTGCAAGACACCCTGCACATCTGAGCTCGGCAATGATAGCCGTAGCAAATGGTCTGCGAAGGGTACCTGGGGCCTTGGCCTGCTCCTCCGCGGTGCACAGGAAAAAATTTGAAACATCCGGTACTAGTGGCTCAAGCCTATCACAGCCTAACCTTCCAAAATGTATTGGGACCCTGGGCACGATGGCTAAAGTTTAAGCGTCGTACGGAAGAGCGCAGCGCATTATCGTCGAGGCGCCATTCCCGACAGTTCTCCTGCTGAGAACGTTCATTTTGACGCCCGAACATCTTGGCTGGATCACCGCATTGTCAAGAACGATGTCGTGGCGCGGGAACTATCTGGAACCATCCACCCTGATTGAAGTTCGTATTCGGTGCTCGGCTGCAGTCTGTCCAGGATTCGTGCGATTCAGGGTCCACTTTGCCAACGATTGGCGCTCCTAGGATCGAACGCACTTGACTAAGTTTCAATTGGTCAACCACCACAAAGTACTCTACTCAAGTGGAGCAGTGTAAGTGTTGCTCGCCGAGGAGAGGGATGAGTAAGCTCAATCAGGTTCACTAGTTTGGAAGTTCTGGTGGGTTGAGCTTCAACTTGCTGCAGAGATGGCGAAATGGCTGGACGAACATGCAGATGGCGGCTCGGCTTCTAGAGGATTCGGTACGCCCAGAGTATCACCGGCAACCGACAGCAGTATATCATTGTCAGGCAGTCTTGGGAAACTTTATTCATGTCGTTAATAGTGTTCGAGTATGGACAGTACTCATCGACTAAATATTAGTCCTGTCGACAGCACTAAGCTCGGATCCGGACAAATCCGCGTCGAGGAAGAAGATTGTGCAAGATCCATCCCCGCGGATGACTTGGATCGCAGAGTGAGATTACGGCGTGTGAACAGGAAGATTGACCTAGCTTTACTACCCTTCTTGTCTGCTTTGTATCTGTTCAATGGTTTGGATCGATCCAACGTGGGAAATGCGGAGACCCAGGGTGAGCTCACGTCGAGTCAGGTTCACTGACAGACTCTAACACATCTCAGGCTACAGCACTCAGATTGGAGCCACGCCAGACGACCTCAACCTGGCTGTGTCGCTCTTCTTCGTCACGTTTGTCGTTCTACAACCACCATCGGCTGCAATAGGAAGATGGATTGGTATCAAGCACTGGTTTACCATCATGATGGTAAGTTTGTTCGTCTGGCTAAGCGCCGTTCTGACCGTATTTGGCGCAGCTCGGATGGGGAACATTCACTCTAGCTCATGCATTCATCCGCGGACGCTCGTCACTCATCGCACTGAGGCTGATGGTCGGGGCGTTCGAAGCCGGCTTCTACCCAACCGCTATAACGTACCTGTCAACATTCTACTGCAGATACGATCTTGGGGTGCGCATTGCACTATTCTACGGCCAATACGCAATCGCGGGCGCGTTCTCCGGCTCTATTGGTAAGTGGATTATTACCTGACACGAAGACAGGGGTCAGTGAACCACTGACAATCTCTGCAGCCTACGGCGTCTTCAAGATCAAACACACCCATCTGCACAACTGGCAATACCTCTTCATTATCGAGGGTGGCCTTACGATCTTCTTGGGGATTATTGCCTGGTGCTGGCTCCCTCATGGTCCTGAGGATGCCTGGTTTCTCAACGCCAATGACCGACAATTCCTTGCAGAACGCCTCCTTCAGGACAATGCCGACAGCACAGGTGGAGACTTTAGCGGTAACGCGCCCGGGAAGCCGAAGCTCTCCAAACGAGACGTGAAGGAGACACTTCGTGATTGGAAGCTATGGTATATCCTGATCTTCAACATCTGCGCGAGTGTGCCGGCCCAGGCGTTCTCTGTCTTCTTACCCCTTGTGGTCCAAGGTCTGGGCTACTCGTCACTCCAAGCCAATCTGGTATGTGTTCCCCAACTGCACAACGTGTTCAAACACTGACGATGGAGTCTAGATGTCCGTCCCACCTTATCTATTCGGAGCAGCGACTTTGTACCTCTTCGCGTTGAGTTCGGACCACCGTAGAGAACGTGGATACCATGTCATCGGAGGCCTCAGTATTGCACTGATTGGACTCATCATAACGGTGCTAGGCTCTGCAACTACAGTCAAATATGCTGGGCTCTGCATCTTGCTCTCTGGAAGCTATGTGCCTGGTCCACTCACTGCAGCATGGCTCAGTGGGAACACACCCGGTGAGTATTCCGCCCTATCAACGAGATTTTGCTCACGTTGTAAGATGTTGGCAAACGTACTCTAGTCCTCGGCGGAAACGGCTTCGGCAATCTTGCTGGAGTCATCGGTGGCCAGCTTTACAAGCACAAGTACGCTCCACACTATCGACTCCCATTCCACGTTACACTCGGCTTCGTAGCGACAGCCCTGCTTGGATACACAGCGTACCGATTCACACTGAAAGCTGTGAATGCGCGAAGGAAGAACATACTTGCGAGCAAAACTGCGGCTGAGATTGAGGAAGAGCGCATCAACGACACTCGTTACGCCGACAGGAAGTGGACATTCACGTACGGTCTCTGACGCGTTAAGGAAATGCGAGTGACATGTTGGATGCACAATGTACCGCGCACTGTTCGCGTGTGCTTCGCGTTAACACCTGACAGCGCTAGCTTGCGACCATCAAGGATTCATTGTCTTGAGTGCGGAACCATCTCCGTCTCGCTGCCGTGCAACGCAACTTGCGTAAACAGAACATCCTCATTCCTAATCCCTCAAACCTTCAACAAAATGGCTCACCGATCAGTCGACAAAACCCCTCCTCAACACCACAGGCGCCTCTTTCCATCATCCAACACAAGCTCTCAGCACCCGTCATGCCACAAGAAGTACCCAAAGCAGCTTTCTTCCGAGCGACAAGTCTAGGCGCAGTACGAGGCTTACAACTCACACGAGTACCATGGCTCGACCGACTGGGATTCCAGGCCTCACACTACGTCACAGCGATACTGCGACCCTTCACAACTGGAGTCTTCAGTCACGCAGACACTTACACCATGGTTACAAATGCGCTTTACCTCGGCAACAGTCCAGCGCACGACGATGACTTGCGACTATTCGTAGTCTTCCCCAATCTGAACGAAGACATACGAAACAACAGCAGGCTTCTGGCCTCTTTCTGGCAAAGATGCATGCTACCAGCCATTGAAGCTATCCACTCACCACGAAAGATGTATGACGAGCAGTCAGAAGGGATGGACTACGTTACCTACGACAACGGAGATGACATGAGAGATCTAGACGAAAGCCTCGCTACATTTGCTCTACACACACCTGTGCAGCGCCACGACAGCACACAACTCTTCTCACTGGACCAGGCATGGGACAGCATCGAGCAGACAGTAGCAAACGATCCAGACTTGCAAAGCTTCAGCGACATGTTCCTTATCGTGTCGTGGGAGGCACCTGCCGTATCACCAGGCACCTGGCAAACACCTTCATATGAGCCCTTCTTGAATCCAGCGATGATCGATCAGCAGTGTGGGAAGGTCATCTATGAGCAGATTAGCGACCAGCGACCGGCGCTGAAGCCAGAGATGCGGACCATCTCACGGAAGAGATCGGCGACGTTGACGCAGCTGGAGGATCGGCCGGATGCGAAAAGGACGCAAAGCATGGACATGAGCTAGTGGAGATTGGGTGAAGATGTTTCCGCGATCTGCAGTCTGCAAGGCTACTACAAATGTGCTCATCTACTTTGCGCAGGTTGCGCGATCGCAACAATGGCCTTATGATGGATCATCCCTCCCAACAACCCTTCCATATTCGTCGTCGCCAACATCACCTCTCAACGGCACTTCCATCTTGCCCCTCCCACAACCTTTGATAACAGAAGCTACCCCTTGTGTTGAAGTGATCATACGGATGCATCGGATTCAAAAACACCGAACACAAATAGCAGAAATGCGCCCTACATTGCACACAAGTCATATGATTGCAAGCCTCGCTCTTCTGCACCGGCGTCTCGCACTTCGGGCACTTGGTAGTGTTATTGCGTATGAATGCGAGCGACGCTTCTTCCTCTTGCTCAAGGACGGTGCGCTCAGACGGGATGTTGACGCGCGCTCGGCAGTCGAAGAAGTCGCCATGCCAGCTGCGGTTGCAAAGGCGGCAGAAAGCGTAGGAGCAGTCTTCGCAGATTTGCAGACGGGTGGCGAGGAGGGCGCGCTCTTTTGCTGCTTCGCGTTCTTTGAGGGCTGAGGCGCATGCTTGGGCTGCTTCTTCGCTGTCGTCGGCGGGCTCGATGGATTCTTCGATGGGGACTGGGTCGCTTTCGACGTCCTCCTCGTACATGGAGCCCATTTCCTCGAGTGCGATGTTGGTTTTTGGGTAATGGTTGCCCAGCACTACACCCTGACACCATTTTCGAGGACACCACATGGTCGACTTGTCGGCTTCTAACTTCCTCTTCCGTTTCAGGTTGACGTAGCGCTGAACGGTTGGTCGTTCGATTGGGATCCGAAGTAGCTCGCGAGAAGTGATAAGTTTGGTGCGCTGCGCGCGCTGATTGTTGCCACCGCAGCTGAAGTCTGGACATTTGACATCGTCGATGTTGCCGGTCAAGATGGCATTGTTGTAGTAGCCTTGGAGACATTCAATGCAGAACACATGTTTGCAGTCGCCCATTTGATGGCACAGAGTACCTTTCTTGGGATCCAGGCAGACACCGCAATCGTAAGAACCCTTCTCGAAAGCTTGCTGTTTTGCCTCTAGATCGAAAACCAAAAGCTGCTGCCATACATCACTGGACACCTCCAGGTTCTTCATTCCGAATGACGTTTCAGCTGCTTCCTCTAAGTGCGAGGCATACGCATACATGACTTGTGTGCGGCCATACTCTTCCCAAAGAGATACACCCTCGGCTTCGAGCTTGCGAGCTGTCTCATCTGGTAGCCAGAGAGTCTCCAGATCCAGGGTTGGGCCCACTTCGCTTGGATAACCATAGGGTAGACTGAACCAAATGCGCAATGGTGGAAGGTGCGAGACTTCATTTGCTTCAGCTCCGTCTCCCTGGTTAGTACGCTTGATCTGCAGCGGCTGCTGCAGTACAACAGGTAGTTCAAGACGTCCAGAAAACTTGCTGCGCGCAACTAAACTACTGCCGTAGATTGCCTCCAGCGTCTCGAGCTCCGCCGGCCGCTCGTCGTCAGGGTCGGGCATAATTAGGAATGGGTCGTATTTTGGTGACGTGCTTATCGGTGGAAACGTGTAGTGGGGCTTTTCGCAGAACATGGTAACGGTGGATGTGAATACTTCTGTAGCGCGGGTTTGTTTGTGCCTTTCACCGAAAGTCTGTCGGGGCTTGGGTAATGTTCAGGGTCTGCGCCAGCCTCGCGAGCGCCCTTTCCGCTTCGCAGCAGGGCGCACCCTCACCCTCACGCAACGACGCAGCCACTGCACCGTGGTCTAGCTGTCTTAGTCATGACTCATCGACCGAAAACCTCTCGCACGACTGCATCTCGATCGAAGTTCGCGCCGCAAAGCACCACGACGTTGACCTGCCCCTGCACTTTCATCTCCATCTTCTTGTACGCCGCGAGCGCGAGCGCGGAGCTCCCTTCCATCAACATGTTCTCTTCCAATGCCAATACCTTCAGTGACTCTCTGATATCATCCTCGTCGCAGTCGATGACCTCATCGACGACCTGCATAGCCAGCGGCAAGGTGATGGTGTCATCGTCGATACCACCTGCAACAGCCTCAGCCAACGTCGGCAGATGCTCGATCTCGACCACTCTGCCAGCTTGCATAGAAGCGGCCAATGCTCTCGAAGCGTTCGCAGAGGCGCCGTAGACTTTGACTTTAGGCGCAAATGCCTTGAGAACAGATCCAATACCGCTGATCAGACCACCGCCACCCATCGAGACAAAGACGTTGTCAACATTGGGGCACTGCTCTAGAATCTCCAGCCCGATGATTCCCTGACCAGCGATGATGTCAGGGTCGTTGTAAGGCGAGATATAAGTGTAACCCTCCTTGTTCGACAGCTTCTGCGCATGTTGCTCTGCGAGACCCGTCTCTGCGCCATGCAGTATGACTTTCACACCGTACTGCTTGATTTTTGCCAGCTTCGCAGGCACAACCGTCTCAGGCAGAACGACAGTCAAGTCTCGTCCCAATTTGCTCGCTGCCCGTGCTGCACCAATGCCATGATTACCAGATGATGCTGTGATCAATCTAGAAGACGTGGTGGAGGCTGACATCTTGGACATGGCGCCACGCAGCTTGAATGAGCCAGTCAGCTGGAAGTTCTCAGCCTTGAAGAAGAGGCCGGCGTTACTCCTTGCTGGTAGCAGAGGCGTCTCGTAGATATGCGAACGAATCCGAGCTCGTGACTGTACAGAGGCGGCTGCGCTTTCGAGGTAGCTCATGCTCGTTGACATCTTCGTTGAAACGTGGCGAACTTGGAGACAGCACGCCAGAATTGTGGGGGACAGCTTGGAGAAGTAGGCGGATCGACTGATTGAGGTGCCTGTTCGATGTCCTCGATGACGCGAAGTGACTTATACGAGTATACAGGACATGAGTCGACGTGGACTGAAGTTCGACATTTTCTGGATTCGTAGGGCGTGCGGGAGCGGGACCTCGACCGAGGCCGCTGCGCTGCCAGCATCCCCTCGAAATTGTTCACTCCACCTTGCGACGGAACGCAAAATGCGAACGAAAGCACGTGACTGTGTGCTTTGGTGGTCCACGGTCGAAGAAGAGGTGTGGAAGGTGCATGTGGAGCTGAGACGCGCAAGAGGGGAAGGAGCGCACGCTGCACGCGTTCGAGCGCGTCATTGGCCAATGCGTTCACCGGATCCTTCAGCTCTGCTGCATGCTGCAGCAGTCAGCCACCATCTCCATCTCCACATTGCCTATGTGCGCCACACGAGACTTGTCGCTCTGTGTTCCTTTGGATTCGTCGTGTTCGAGACGATGCCTCGTGCGATGCGAACGGCGCAGCGCTTCGGACATTTCGGCACGCAGAGCCACTGATCCCAGTTGCCACAAAGTCGCGCAGCTTGTCAGACAGACAGCCTAAAGAGCCACCGATCGAGCATCACTCCATGCGAGCGCAGAATTGGTGCGAAGTATCAGGATGTAGCGGTGTCAGCTTCAGCTTCAGCTTTCGCTAAGGGTAGATTTTGGCGTCGGATGCGTGATAGGCAAACATGAGGAGGATGCCTGCGTCGATTGATGGCCTCAGCTCCGGTGTCTACATCCACAACCACTTTGGGCGGCTAGAATTTGGGTGACGTTTCTCAGCTCTTTGGTTATGGGTATAAGAATCGTAGCGCGATCTTTGACATTCTGGCCGTTGCTAAGACGGCAGATTACCAGGCCATCTTCCATTCACTTCAGATTCTTGATGATGGCGGCAAGCAGCATCGAGAAGATCAAATCGCTACCGGCGTTACCATCCCAGGCAACGGCCATCGACCAGGGCCAGTATACCATCGCCACGAAGCAACAATTGAACCTGATTCCTACCAACGACGAGGCTACTCGTACTCATATCTGGTTCCGGACTCCAGTGAGTCGTGACCTACGCGGAGATGGAAGACCGATCTGACACTTCCAGGCACTCACCATTGACACAATCAAGCACATCCGCTCCATCCAGCTTTGGGCCGAGTCCCGTGACCAGGGCGCTAATAGGGAGCGATTCTATGGCAACTGGACATGGTTCGAGCTTGCTATCCTCGAAAATGAATCATCTCAGGAACCTAAGAAGGTGAATGACGTGGAATTTGTGTGGAAAAGCCATCGTAACCGTTTTCAAGCGACCGACTTCGACTGGGTATGTGAGGCGCTCGTCAAAACTGTTCACTGCTAATTGTATCTGCAGGGAGAGGGTCAGAAGTTTACCGAGGATCAGGACCTTGTCCATCTCTTGGAGGTGAGCGGTTCGGGAGAAGATGCGCCCATATGGACCATGTACTGATGAACCAGGACGGCAACGTGGTAGCTGTTCGCATCTGCGCAATGTTCACGTGGAGCAGGATCGCGGTGCGTAACGGTTACCTGGTCATCACCATTGGTGATGCTGAGAGTAAGCCCGACGAACCTGCACCCCAATCTATTAGCATACTAAAACGTGTATAGTTAAGCCAAAAGATGTGCAGTACACGAAGCTTGTATCCGAGATCCAGATTATCCAGGACGTCATCCACGAAACGAATGTGCAGACACACGCAGCCTTCACACCACAGATACCGACCAAAGCCATCACTCAGGCCGACGCCTTCGCGACGGCACACAAGACTTCGCTTCGAGTACTCTCACTAGGTTGGCTTAGTCATTCATTGCTTCTCTGCCTGATCTCTAACATCAACTCAGATGGAGGTGGCGTACGTGGATTGGCTTCTTTGCTCATGCTGAAAGCAGTCATGGACAAGGTCCATCCAAACAAGAAGCCATGGCAAGTCTTTGACCTGATTGGTGGTACGAGCACGGGCGGGTTTGTGAACTGTGTATCCGTCTGTCGCCCAGAGGACTAACACGATACAGCTTGATTGCCATCATGCTCGGCCGCCTCCGTATGGATGTCGATGATTGTATTACCCAGTACAGAGGATACATGCAAAAGATCTTCAAACAGGAGTTTGGTAAGCTAGGAAAAGCGGCAGCTTTCGCCTTCCACGGCACCTTTTACCCCGCGGATGTGCTCGAAAGGACAGTCAAAGATCTCGTTCGTCAGCGTTTGGGTGACGAAAATGCTCCACTTGCGGGAGAACACCCTGATTACAAGCCAGGCGACAAGCAGTGCAAGATGTGAGTTGGAAGCGGAGTCTAATGATGAACTATCTCTGACAAGTCTTAGCTTCGTTATGGCGGTCAACAGCATTGCAGCGAACAATCGCGCGCCAGTCTTCCTGCGATCGTACGTCAACTCGCAGAACCCTTCGGACGTGCCCAACATCAAAGTCTGGGAGGCTGCTCGTGCTACATCTGCGGCGCCTGCGTACTTCCTTCCGATGAAAGTGGGTGAGTATATGCTTCTTGCAGGCTGGTAGAGCTTCCTGGCATCACGGCAAACCATGTCAGATGAGTGTAACAGCAAGTACTGAGTGATATGGGGTAGTAGTGACGGTGCAAGGGCTGCTGAATGTGTACGTGCTGACGTTTGACAGTATCAGGGGACCGTGAGTACACATTTGTCGACGGCGGTTTGCAAGCAAACAACCCTTTGGGGTGGTAAGCCAAAGTTCTCCCATCAAGGCACGCCATGCTAAGTTAGACCAGGCTGTGGACGGAGGTACTGTCTGTTTTCGGCCCGGCTCGTCCCACTGACTGCTTCCTGAGTATTGGTACTGGCATACCAGCCAATGAGCCGATGAAGCAGAGGTCGACCGGGCTGAACGTTTTTCCCGTGCTCGGCGCAGTCCCCTCAATAGCAACCAACACGCAGGTCATGCACATCCTATTCCGTTGCCTCATCAATGCTTTTGCTCCCCTGCCCACAGGAAAGAAGTACTGGAGACTGAACGTTGGTGAGGAGATCCCCGAATGGAAGAGCGAAGAGTCTTCCTTCTTCGACGTTTTCCATCTCTTCGAGAAGGAAGTCTTCCACCCGCAGGACTTCAAGAAGCTTGGAGATCTCGATGATGTTGGTAAAATGCGCGAGCTCGAAGAGATGACCAATGTATATATCAAGAGCCAAGATCAAGACATCAGTGACTGCGCCGCAGCACTGATGAAGCCGCCCAGTGTGAACAGCAAACTTTGAACATAATATTGGATGGGAGATCGAGGCTAGCTGTGCCTTTCGGCCATTTCACTCATTACTCTCGGCTACACCGCGACAGCCAAAGACCCTGATTGCGTGGCTTGTGGATCATAGTCAGATAGTCTACCAAACCATCGTTTCAATCTGGATAATAGCTCCAATACACTTGCGCTGCCCAACCACAGTGCTTCATACTCATTCCGGAGATCTCCTTTCCTGAGATTTCGCCACTCTCGATGGCTCAGACGATACCTGCGCGGATGCGCGCTTCGCTTAGTCCACATCGTCCATCTGAACTGTCGATCGAAGTTTCAGTGAGGCGTTAGGAAAGAGGTCCAGCAATGAGAAGCGCGAAACCATCGAGTGACATGTCGTCGACTGCAAGCGAGCCTATATCAGAATATGCAGGGGTTGATATACATCCTGCGCTTAGATCCACCGCTTGCCTATGGTATGCGTCAAACTGCCGGATCCACAATCGGATGGCCGTTGCACCTGCCCGCGTGCCTGACTGTTGCCCCAACTGGAAAGCTCGACTGCCACCATGCCCGACAAAGGACGGAGCCGCGCAACATCACGAACGTCGTTCTTACGTGGCGTCAGCCCGCAGCTGCTGCTAGGTTAAACCTGCCAACCGCTTCGATATGAGGCAATGTTGCCGGCCTCTCGTTTGACACTGGAGCACATGTCGGAACGAAACACAGTGGCGACGAAGATCAATATATCGAAACGATGAAAATCAGTGCAGAAGCTTTACAACGGCGGGCCCGCTAACGGTGATGCGCGATGTCGCCGCGTTGTTGGCGGCAAGTTTTCGCGGAGCCGTGTGTGCTATACCCCAGGGTCTTATAGAGAGCACTGACTGATTTCAAAGCGATCGCGAATCCGTAAGCGCCACCTCTGATAGGGTCTCTGCGAGCAGGAAAACAAAATGTGACTCACTAGCATCGGCGGTCGTCGAATGGGGTGATGTACAGCGAAATGATATTCGACGGTGTGATAGTACCGAGCAGATGCCTACGCGAGGTAGTACATTGTAGAGTGCCCAACAGTTAATTGCGACCTTATAAACAAGTAGCTTCCAAGAACGACCGACGTATAGCATGGGTGGTGATCCATCACATTGTCCCCATGGCGATAGTGAGAATGCTGGAGTAGATCTTGGAACGAGTCAAGAACCAAATCCTCTAGGCGAGCTGATTCTTGCCGCCGGCCGATCGAAGACGTCCGGGCAACTTCTCAATTCGGTAATACGCCGACGTCGATGCAAGTGAGATGTCGTTGCCTGAGGCACACAGTAGCATTCGGTGGTTCTGAGCCTGAGGCATCACCGCCCTTTTCTACACCCGTGCTTCTTTCTATTGCCAGCCAAGCATCTCCGGCCCCTACCTCGTCACCACTTACCAGGTGAATGACTGCCGGTGTATTCAGTGTATGCGTTACTGGGTCGGCATATGCCATGGTCGCACGCTTCAAAACCCGTCTTTGGGGTTTCAGATTCCGATCTACGATCTCTGGTTCGCGACGGTCCGCGTCTCAAGCCTACCGATGAACCCAGCGACCGTTGCCATGCGGTTCAGCGGCGCCTGAATATTGCCTAGCTATGCATAAAGTGACGACAAATCATGAAAGTCCACCAACGGAGCGACCTGGAGGATTTGAGATGGAGATGAGCGTACGCAATCTGCACAATCAGTGCATTTACTGCACAGCTGGATGCATTTGGAGATAGCGTAGTTGCCAGGCAAAATATTACATTCGGAGTATTACAAAAGTACTTGGAGTCTACAAGTAGAAAGAAAGGTTCTAGCGAGTGTGATGCAGGTGATCAGTTGACCACCCGGCCGGGGTATAGGTACACAAGGAAATCTGATGGGAAGCCGTTGCTGACGTGTACAACAACGGAAAAGGGCATGGGTATGGGTGTAACTGTAATGAAACGCGAAACGAAATTCTGCTGTTGAAGCCTGGGTATCACTCCGTCGATTTGTGTATCCCTCGCCGTAAGTGTATGCGCCCCCTCCTGTCGCGATGTGTTGGTGGATAGGTTGCGACCGTGTACTGGTGGGTGAGCAAAGAACAATGCCGACTCTTTTCATGCCTTGTGAATCGCCGTCAATGCCGCTCCAATCCGTATGTCTGCCCAAACCGATGCAGCGCAAACCGTCAAACTCAATCAACGCCGCAAGCCATGGTGTAACCGAAAGATGTGCCAAAAGGCTCCGAGGAGCTTCGATCCAAGAATGCAGCATGCGCTACTGATGTGTGTCGAAGGGTATACTGATATCGTGTACGTCGTGAAGCGAACAAAGGGCGATTAAAGATGCTGGTGAAGAAGTTTGGCAAATGCTCTTTCGTAACAAATTAGCAGTTGCGACCAGCGCAACTTCAACATCCTCCTCTTCAATTTGAGATGCTCGAAGCCTCCTCCACTGCAGTGAGGCCCTCGAAGTGGTCGGCCAGTCACTGGTAGCTTGCGCTCGGATCGCCATGGCTCCCGGGCATCTCACTCTGCACGTACGCGCTCTGTTGCTGGCGCTCTTGCTCCTCCTCCTGTTCTGTCTGAATTGCTTTCAGCTCCTCCGCCTTGTCTTTGCACGCGGCTGGCGAAAAACCAGCACCGACTTTCGACGAGATGATGCGCCATTTGTCGTTTTCGTATTCCTGCATCGAAGTGCGCAGTTTCGCGACCTGTAATCCCGTTGTGGTTAGCATTTCCGCTTCCGCGATGGGGCTGCAAGTACGACGTCGCGCGTTTCAGGGCTAAACGGACGACCTCATTGCAGGAGAGGGTCTGGATGTTCCAAATACATGAATGTCACTTACCATCTCGTCTGTCCAGACTGTTGTCTTAGCTTTGAGCTTCGTGCAGTATCGCACCTGCAGCGTCCCGGAGCTGCGCCCCGGGAAGAAGTCGGCGATTTGCTTCCAAGTCAGGTTCTTCTTCTCTTTCAGGTCGACTAGAAGCTGGTCGTCTTCGGGCGTGAATTTGAGTTTCGGACCGCGGGGTCTTGGTGCGGGCGCAGGCATGCCCTGGGCGCCGACAACGCTGGGGGGTCCGTGATGCGGGGTGGGTGAGGGTGGCGCACCATCCATCTGCTGTCTCTTGCTGCGGTGAGTGTTGGGAAGATGGTGGTGATGTGTTGGAGGTAAAGTATGCTGCTGTTGCGAGGCTTGCGGAGGCGGGTACTGGTGAAGGGAGTAACCCTGTTGCGAGGGATGAGCAAGTGAGACGCTTCCTGTTGCCTGCCCGTATGGGTTCAAATGTTGTTCCAAAGAAGGTAGTCCTGATTGCGTTGACACCTCGTGCTCCTGATAGCTGCGCTTGCGTCCAGTTCCGGTGGTCTGATAAGTCGGGGAGTAGCCCACATTGTAGGAGGTTGATGGCTGGTGAGACATCTGGTGGTGTTGTAAGATGTGAGATCGATGTAAGGACGGATTTGTCTCGACGTTTGTGTATGCGAGATGAGGGGCAGCGGCGGCATATTGAAGTCCATGAGATGGATGTGGCTGCGAAAAAGCGTGCTGGTACTCTGACGGCAGGCCGGTGTGGGGATGGTGCACATTTGAGTGTTCGACGTTCGATGTCGGGACATGGTGGTCGTCTCCGGCATCGCCTGGCACGCTGTAGTCGAATAATGCGCCTCGGTAGGGACTCGCCAGGGCTGCGATTACGCATGGAGACTACCAGAGCAAGCTAGCTCTGGCAGGCCGCCGCAGTGAGACCTGAGCCAGAAAAAGAATGCCTGGTCTGAGTAGCCGGGTCGCCTGAGGTATTTGTATCGCATGCGTTTACGATTTTGCAATTGCTGTTACGTTGACAAATGTTGGAGCAAGAAGAGCCTCGAAGAAAATGCCATGGACGTAACCTGATCGCGTGTGTTAAGTTTTGGGATAGCCGGATATAGCTTGTGAAAATCAGAACAACATGCCGCTGGGACTGCAGTGTTATGTACCGAATTTTGTGCCTGAAGGAGCGAAGGCATGAAGGCATTTGGGAAGTTTGTCCCTTCGACAATCCTAGTCCTGTGCACTTGCCACACGGACGCTATGCCGAAGTACCAAAAGCTATGGGGCATTCCCACGAGACGGTGTCTGTTCCTGAATGGTACAGAATTAGCTGAGTAGGGTAGGCCCGACAACAAATTCTACGTCAGGCATAATGCGGTGATCATGACAAGGAAGGGGTCCCCGGTTCAAGATCTGGGAAGGCATCCCAGGTCATTTGCGCCAGTGTAATGCTGCTGGCTCGTGTGCTGAATGGCTGCTGGTGCAAAATGAAAGCAGAAATTAGTTACTTTGCCCCAGTCCCATTTGACGACGTGGTCCAAGCCAACGTTGTTCTATTTCTAGAAGACCAGGAAGCAAAGATCTCCAGCACCGTTGCAGCGTCCTCATGCATATCCACAGTATCCCAGCGCAGCGTGGTGGCCAGAAGATACGCATTGAGAGTGTACTCAACGGGCTAGGATGGGCGCGTCAACATGACAGGGGAGGTCCCCAAAGCGGTGACGCCACAGCAAGATGATTTGTATGCGAGATTGAACCATACGGAGTTGAAGAGAACGTGGAAGCCAGGACCGCGGTCTGAGAGGCCCGGCGCAACCTAGAGCTTGTGTGTACTGGGTCTCTTGACACCACAATTGTTCGCGATCGGAGACTTTCAAGGCATACCACGCCATGCGCATCAACAACGCACTGGTTCATGCCTGGAAGTGCCTTACCCGTAGTGGGCCATTGTGGGTCATCATGCTGCTTGCTATTTCGCAAGTGCTCGGCTCAGGGCATGTGCCGGTAGGGGAAAGCTGTCTTTGACGTAGCAGCACCCGTCTGTAAGCAGTGGGCCGGGAGCTGGCTGGCGTCAGTCATAGCTTTTTGTCGCATTGGCATGAGGCGGCCTGAGGATTGGCTCATGCAAGTGCCGTTTCGACATTATATGAAGGAACCTGGCCCTATATGCGGTTCAGCATCCCCGCAGAGCGAGGATCGACCGAGCCACAAGGAGATCCCATTGCGACCGACTGACGCACGAGCGCGCACGACAGAACTGACGAGCGTATGGCGAGGAAACGCGCAAATGCAGTGGCGAAATGCGCAGCGAACGATGTTTGTTGTTATATTTGCGACGGCAGCGAACGTCGATCTGCTGTTGGGTTCCTGAGGGCTCAAACGAAGCGAGGCGGCGAAAAGTGGCAGTGTGCTTGCAAATGGATTGAACGCTAGGTTCGGGAGACCCTCACGGCACGATAGCGACAGCTTGGCATCGCAAGGTCGTTTAGAGCGGCTGCGATCTGCCGCCCCCCGAAGTCGCATTTCCTCATCTCGCGACAGACGCAGCGGCAGGAGATGAAGTCGCAATGCGGATGGCGCCACACAGCCTCCTCCAGATGGTGGTGCAGACGGATGCCGACATGCTTGTCGTCTTCCTCCGAATGCAAACCCCTCTGCGCCAGCCCCTCGACACGTGATCACTACGTGTATGCGCACGAGCGGAGCCTGCCAGGTTCTCCTTTTCAGGGCGACAACTCTATGACCTCACATGCCTGCATCGAGGACTTCTGAGGCCTCAAAGTTGGTCGATGCTGTCTGCCAACTCCAGCGTTGTTTGACACCTGCCACTATTAGCCATTTAGCCTGTTCGTAAGACCACATGTCGGTCAGACCGGCCAACGCTGAAGTCCATGCGTATGACTGTACTCAATCAACATCTCAAGGAACTCGCAAAGGGTCCTCTGCTACCTGTGCCCGCTTGGTTTACGACGCCGCATGTACTGATGGAGTACAACTGCAATGACCTTGAGCAACATTGCGCTTCATGCAATGATAATGCTGCCTATTACAGACAATTCGCCCTATGCAGGCAAGAAGATCGTGATGTTACCTGGAGTCGCCGGTGAAGTCCTCAGGCCAATCCCTGCCTAGATAACATGTTGTCGTGGTCCAGCTGCGCTGTCCCACAACGCTTTCTCGGTCCAGATTTTGTGAGCGAGAGGGTCTGACTGCGCGAGATGACTGTAAGGCCGTGTTGTGGTCGGAGACGCGCCACACAAGCGGAAAGACGCAGGTACCACGAACAGCCAGTTGTTCGACCAGATTGCAATCGGTTAGCGGCCGGACGGAGAAACAGTACCGCTTCGGCAACGGCAAGGCGTTGAAACAATCCTGCAAACTGCTGTGAGTACCCGAAACAATGAGCTTCGACTTGAAACGGTGACAGATGGGTCGATCGTATAGTTGTGCATTACTTCATCGATGGTACTGATGGTGTCTTCATCTCGCAGTCGATATGGCGCATGAGGACAGCCCGTCTGCGCTACAGACGATTGTCGATTCAATGACCCAAGACGGCAGCAACGCCTTCGGAACTACAGACAATGGCGCGCCAAAAACAAAGTTGTGTAGCGAAAGCGAAAGAGATGCCGACTTGAGTAGGAAGCATGGTGTACTCCGCTGCCGATTACCCTTACCAAGACTCCGATAAGGAACAAAGCATGTCGATAAAGTTGTGCGCGTGCACCGCTCGACCGAAATAGGAAAGCTGGTATCATAAAGTGGGACCATTGCGCTGAAACTGGGAAGATGCAGACTGTGCTTAAACATTATCAATACTTTCCACCGAAGTGCTCTTTGGCATACTGCTCGCAGGCCTAGAATTGTCAGTGGATTTTGACTACATGATACAGGTCTCGGCGGTCCACCCAAAATCTCATGAAAATATTTTATGGACGGCATAACAAAGTATCAGACTTACTTTTGCGGGTTTGCCAACTTTCTGGCCGATGGCTTTCCACTTGTTGGCATCGTACTCCTTGATCGCAGCAAGTAATGCTGTGCTCTGCTTCCAGATCAGTATTGGTCTGCTGCAGTTGTCATAATAGCTTAAATGAACTCACTTCATCTTCTGCGAATTCGGCGTAATGCATATCCTGTATTGACGTAATCAGCTGCTGCTGCAACCAGGTACCAATACCGCACTTGCCTTGTACCAATGCTTCTTCACACTGCCTTCTGTTCGTTGAGGGAAGGTCTGTAATGCTCCGTCAGCGTCAATGTGACATACCCCACCGACTGCCTTGTGAGTAGCGACAGCGTCTGGTCGTGCTTGCCCACCTTCGCAATCTCGCTCCAGCTATTGCCCGCATCTCTCATTTGTTTGAGCCTCAACTCCTCTGCTGGAGTCCAAGGTGTATTTGTCCGGCTCTTTTTGACCTTCGGCTCTTGAGCAGAAGCATCGACCTGATCCGCCTGCACTGATGCTGCACTGTTCTGTGCTTCTGCACCAGCACTCGCGTCCGCCATGTTGTTTGTCTGCTGGCCCAGACTGACAGATTTGCGCTTTCGATGACCAGATGGGGGGGATTGTGTGGGCTGCGCACTCATTGAGACTTCGTTGTTGGTCTGATTCGTAGGAGCTGCAGGCTGCAAGGCGGGTTGCTCGTTTACAGCACTGTGCTGTGAAGACGAAGGCTGTGCTGGCGCAGTCGGCGAAGGTTTGAGGCTACGTTTGGAAGCAGGTGAGGAACTGTGAGGGAAAGATGTCCAGAGTCAGCGTGTCCATGGACGAATTCGAACGCAGCATCAGAAGCGAGAGAGCTGCACCATGTTTGGTGACGAATGGACCCGGAGTCTAAATAAGAGCGACTCACGACATGATGGCGCACGGGTGCGTCTCGTCTGCTGCCGGTCAGATAGAGACGCGAGGCTTCGTAAGTGGTCAGATTAGGAGCGTCGGTAGAGCGTGGTGTCATGCTCGTATATTGCCAAGTTTGGGACCGCGTTCAGAGTGTACAACGACGAGTGTGTGCGCGGTAGATCATCATGATATCCAAGTAGGCAGATCGCCCGTCGGTGCAAGTGTTGATCAAGTACAAGGGATACAAGAAGGGTCAGGATTGCAGGCAGGCGAACGAATGGGCACGACGGAAAAGCATCAGACGAGAGGACGACTGGGATGCTCAGAGGTTAATCAGCCAAGTACCAGCGGGGGCAGCCGCCAGACTCGTAGGGCTGGAGTAGAAGTACTTCCATCGTCATCAGAGATGTGTGGGAGAGGAAGTATCGGTACGAAGACAAGCTGCAGTCGAGAAGCGGGGTAGCAACCTTTTGGACAGGCCCTGATGAGTAGGTGGCTTCAGAGTCCCGGGCACAACCAGACGAGTCCGAAGAGGGCGGGGAAGGTGCAGGTCGCGCGTGACATCTTCATGCATCTCCAGCTCCTGTGAGTGATGCAAACCGTTGCCGATCGAGCTATGACGAGCATCGATACGTACCTCTTACCAAGGTAGCGAAGTACGGCCGGTCATTCTGGAAGAGTGGCGGAGACGTTCAAACTGCCCTCTGACAGCACATTCCTACCGTGAAAAAAGTACTGTTCTCATGAAGCTGTCCTATGCAGGTGTGCGGCGTGGTTGACTGTGTCATTGGTGACGGAGAATGGTTGACAGGTGCCTGGGTGGTGGTTGGGTCAGCGCACGAGCACTGACCCGGGCGCGCTTGCCCAGCGCGCTCCTTGTCTTCTCGACATCATCATCGGTCAAACAACATGATGAGAGGTTGCAGCGACATTCACCACTCTAGCGTCGCACAGCGCGTGAAGGCGTCGAAAATACGCCCATTCATCTCACAAGAACCTTCCATGCCAGCCAATGACGACCCTCCTAATCGAATTCGCAGCCTGTGAGCCCCTCCACCACCATCTTGAGCTCGGCGAGCCGTTCGCCAGCCCCTGCCATCTCATGACGGCGCAGCGTCTCTTCTTGTCTTGCGACGTTTAACAGCTGGGCGCGGGGAAAGTCGATCGACTCGCATCTCATCTGTTTACCATCCTGCTGGATGACGAAGGTTTTTTGGTAACGGGCGTGATGCCAGTTCAGCATAAGCTCCTCCGGGTCTTCTACGCCAAGCCGAACACTTTCAGCCACCTGACGCAGCGTCAGTGTCAGCCCAAGCCGCAAACGTTTGGGAGAACCGCTCTGCCACAGCGTTCGAACTGACCGCTCAGCTATAATGGTGTCTGTTAAGCGCCAAGCGGTATTGCCTGAGATTCGCCTTACCAAGACGATGCTCAAGAACGGAACACGGCATTTCCGGGCTTTTTGTCGTCCTGACTGTCTCACGACGTCAGCGATGACCTGGTCGTTCGTAGGTTCGCAATCTCGTGTTGCGCATAGATGTTGCGCGTCCTCATCCAACTTCATTTCTTGCATTCTGTCGTTCTTTGGGCTCGTTCGCGAAGATGCAGAGCCAGGCCTTAGCTCGAACGCTGACATTCACTGTCAATATGTTCCTCAGGCACTAAGGCAGCTAAACGATGCACTGTTCTCTCCGGTACCTGTAACCGCGCGTTTTGAGTTAGCGCCCGCTGTTGTATAGTCCGGGGTGGGATTTGTTTCCAGGCTCTCCAAACATTGTCAAACCTTTCGCTTCGCAAACTTGCTGCACGACCCGCTCTCTGACATCCTCAGTTTTGAAACCGACCCCGTCCAACCCGAAAGCGTTCGTTGCTTTTATGCAACCAGCTCTAGAACGTCAGCAAAACTGGAGAGCGCATCGAGAAGGAGCATTTGTCCCTTCGGCTCTGGCTGAACTTGTCTCGTGTCAGGGTTGCTCTAAACATTTTGGCTGCGAACGCCGATAACAACCGTGCCGGCGATCACGAACTAAGCCGCATAACTGACGGTTTGAAAACGTTGCCAACATCAGGAGGAGCCACTGCAATCCACAATGGTGCGCGGCCCTAGGAACGTCCCGTTTCTTGTCATCGTGCAAACTCTATAATAGTCGTCGGATGCCCCAAGTTTCGAGGCCTCAACCGCATCTGTTCAATCGGCATCAGTCTTTTGGTTTCTTTCTAGCAGCCTTGTAATACTTTCTTTAACTCCCACCGGCTGGGCTGCACTACATTCTCTAATCAACATTGCTGAGCAATAACATTCGTGTATTCCAATCTTCAGTAATACATTCTTTCAGAGCCCGACTCGATATCACAACAACAGACTTCCCCGGCGGATCCGACTCACGACATCGATATACTTATCGTACCAAATCTTTGACTGTCCACTCAAACAACCGCAAATCAACGCAACACAAGCACAATGCTTCACCACCAGCCTCAAATTCTTTCCCCTCTCCCGGAGATGGGCTCCCAGAGTCCCAATGCATCTGGCCTTCGTGCTCGCAAGATGTCTGCTGCAGGAAACCGTTCGTGGTCCGAAGAAGAGGTATAGACGCTCTGAATCTCATATCGACTCTTGCTTACATCAAACAGGAGAACTACCTTCTTCAGACTCGCATGCAGAAGATGCCCTATAAGCACATCGCCGCTCACTTGAAGAAGACTGAACTCGCTTGCCGTCTTCACTTCCACCAGCTGTCACATGGCAGTCACCGCCGCAGGCGCAATTCGTCGGTCTCTTCGACTGCTTCTTTCGGCTCAGTTGCACAGTCTGTATGCTCGATGGGAACTGATCAGGACGACTACTCTCAGTCTTCTCGCCACACCTCGCCAATGAGCTACAACGGAGCTCCTCACCACATCAGGTCAGCGTCAGTGGCCACAGATTCAGGCCGCAGCCAGCACAAGATTCTCCTTCCCAAGCCTCGTACTCTCACACCCCAGGGTTCGCCCGAGCCCCACAACGGTCTCCGTATCAACACTGAGGTTGCCTACCAGGCACGCATTGTCGATACTGACCGACTCCGTGCCATCTACGAGGCTCGTCGCCAGCAGTTCTGGTCGACCGTCGCTGCGGACTACGGCGCTGATGTCTCTCCTGCCCAGCTCGAGGAGATCTGGCGCAACAGCTCCAAGGCCGTCCGCCCACCAACCCCTGATGCGTCCCCTGATGGCAGCATCATGCACAACCCTATTCTCAAGTCCTCCTCCATTCCATACCTGTCGCCTGCTCACAGTGAGCCCAAGCACTACAGTCCTATGAACACTAGCGCTGTCCCCATTCCTGAGCGCATGCCGTACATGCTTCCCATGCCTGTACCCTCCTCTGGACGCGCCCGTGCCGGTACTTGGAGCTCTGCGCCGAGGGACAACATGCCCATTGCCAGCCTCCTCACCGAGGACAGGAACCCTCGCCAGTTCTAAAGACGTCTAGCACCACCAAAACTTTACAACTTCTTTACTCTCGTTAACTCCTATTACATGTTCTCATCTGCCATAAGTTTGCCACTTGTTCTGTCTTCTGCAGACCTGTTCAGGCGAGTCATAGTGGAGACCTAACGAATCCCCTTTGTTGGCAGGTTGCTTTTGGAACGGGATCAAGGAAGAGCACGGCGTTCTCAGATAGCTACAATGCACCTAAAATTCATGTATACAATCTAAACATCTCCACTGCTTGAATCAGCCTCTTCCACATGTGTCACCTCTGAATCAAGAACGACTGCCACGTCACGTTGCGTCCACGATGTCTTGTCTGCTGTGTCATGGTTTCCGCGTTGCGATTGCCGTTTTGTTGTTGCCGTAGTCGCGCCTTCCGTCGAGCTTTCCGTGTTCCGCGTCACTTTCGCGCCGACTGGTTGCCCCGAACTAGCGCACCGCTTCTTCCAGGGTTCATCCTCACCCAAATCTTCTCATCTCCACCTGAACACCTCAACTTCACAAAAGCATCTTCACAAGAGATCTTGACAGCCCCAAGAACGGCCCCATATGATGGCCCCACAAGCTGGCCCCACGATCTAGCCACAGAGCCACATTCTCAAACCGGTGCCCTGAGATTTCTACCTGCCCGTTCAGGACTGGCGAATGTTTCGTTCTTTACTCCGTGAAACACTTTCGGCCTCAGGTTCGATGACTTGTCAACACTACCACTCTTCACAGCCTTACTGTCGGCGTGAGGTTTACACGAAGCAAATGCAACGATCCTTTTGTCTCCACCGCTCGAGGTTGGGGAACAGCCTCTGGTGTAGAACGCAATTTCACGAGACCCGCAGACCGGGCTGCAATCCGCCAACACCGTTTTGATGCACAGACTGCAAACACGATCACCAAAAGCACTGTGTCAGCCCTGCACTGGATGGGCCGGAAACTCAAATCATATGACCACCGTTATGCCGATACCGTCGACCAGAATCACGCCCTAGTCTATCTCCCTGGTCTCGCATCTCCCGCCTGTACCACACCGATCCTGCACCGTTGTCCTCTGTGGCCTGCCATGCAGACCTCATTTCCCATCGTTCATGCTTGCGGGTCAGCACCACACACCCTTGCCCTGCAAACTTCCAGCACCCTCGAGCGGAGGTTATTGGACAGGCCCCATCCTCGTCTCAAGATTTGAGAGCCCTGCACCTGGCATCACCTGGTCGTCCCCGCTGCATGAATGATCAGGTCTACCCTTGGCTAATCGGCGCTTCCGTGCCCGAGAAGTCAGGCAAAGGGTTCGTCGCCTTGTCGCCTTGCAGGTGGCCTGAAGATACTACCCCGGTATCTGGAAGGGATGACGTTGGAGGATTGCGGGCAGTTTGATGACCAACACCGGATTACTGGACCCGAGAGGATTGCCGGAAGGAACTACCGCATGCAAGTAGATCCGCAGGGAAGTCTGCTCGCCTTCTATGCGCCTTCCAGAAGGATCCCATGATTACTGGCAGTATGCAAGAACGGAGTGGTTGCTGTGTTGGTACGCCTCCTTTCTTTCCTTCTCTAAGAGCTTTCCAGGCTACCCAATGAATCACCGGATCGGCTTCCAGAGCTCCACCGACCAAGTGCCTCACATCTGAGTCTCACGATTCTCTGTATGCGGTACCTTCACCGAGAACGAGATGTGGGCCTCTCTGGATCTTGCTGGGCCGCACCTGACTTCGAGCATCCTGTTTGGGTGCCACTCTCCTCGATGTTTGTGATAGGTTCCTGGAGATCTTCGGCTGAGGCGCCACCTCGCCCGCCGTACTCTGCATCGAGGCGTTGCATGAGTTCCTCGCCCGGAAGCAGAATGCTCCTGTCGATCGCCAAGGGTAGACCACGGTGTCGGCCTCGTACCATGACAAACAGCATCACAACTTTGCTCAAGCTTGCAAATGAGCCGCTGAGGCTGTAATCTTCGCCTGGAACACCGGTGGACAGACCCACCGTGCCATATGCCGACGTGACTTCGAAAAGCACTGAGAATGAGTCGAATCCTGGATCTTTCTTCAGAATGTGGCCTCGCTCTATGATCGAAACAAGGAAGAAGGCAAAGAATTGAAACCAGATGTCGTAGGCAAGCTGCTTCTGCAAATGTGACGCAATGCCTGCAGCACTGTCGCCGCCTTCTTCCAGACCGATCGACCGCTCCTCGTAGGTGTTTGTCTTGCGAAGCGTCATCACGAGTGGATAGCTGGAGATGTACATGATGACGAGGTAGGCCACCAAACATGCCGGTGCTAGTGAACTGAATGCAATGATGTACGCTCCAGACGTGCGAAGCCCAGTGGCTTGGAAGAGACCGTCTAGTATCCTTGTCCCGGTCGGCAAAGCTTCGACGTCTGGCATGCCGATGTTCAAAATCTCGAAGCAAAGCCAAGCTGTGATATCGATGGTGATCTGAATCGCCAGGAGGTACCAAGTTTGTCTGCTCGGAAACAAGTAGATGAAGCATCGTCGAGGATGTTGCAAGAGGAATTGCAACGTATTCTGTAATCGAGAGCCTTTTGGTACACACTTCTTCATGATCCAGATTGTGAACCTCAGGAAGATGGGGAACTGCGTCTGTCCAACCAAAGCCAACGCACCTGCGATGATGAGGATGTATGGCATGCCGCTGAATGGTATGAAGTTGGCGTTCAACACGTTCAAACCACCGTTTGCAAATTCAGTGACGGTCGAGAAGAACGCCCACCACCCCGGGTTGAGACCACCTGGCTGCGCCTCCCTCAAGATGTCCCTCGTCTTGGTACGATATGCGTACGGCACCAGGAAGATAGTGCCAAACGTATACCAGAACAGCTGATAGCCGATCAATATATACAGCAGAGCCTGCAAGGCACGGTACTCCACACCACCCAGCTCCAACCGATCGTGCTCACTGAGCTCCAGGAATCGCCCCTTCGAATCCAGACGTGGCTTGAAAGAGATATAGTCGTGCTGCTCAGGCTTCAGCTCACTCGTCACACTGTCGAACACGCGCGCGAAGAAGTTCCGCGCCAACTTCGTTTCCCACGGCGTTGGCACGAACCCAAACCCTGTCTGGTGATGGAACGTCCTCCTCTTGCCTAACGGCTGGATCTTGAGTGGCTTCTCTTTCCCTGCATTCGCACTGCTCTTGCCTGGACCAGCGATCTGGCGTTGCCGCAGATTATTACTGTTACTACTACTATTGGCGTCGCTGCTACAGTTCTCCTCGTGGCTTTCGGCGTGCCGGTTGTGCTCGATGTCTTGCACGAGGCGCTGCATAGTGCGTGAGTGCTTGACGACTTCGGACATGCGCTTGCGGAACATGGATTGTCGGATTAGAACGACGACCATGGAGACGAAGGGTATGTTGCCGATTATTAATAGGATGCAGAGAACGGCTTGTTGGAAGCCGGAGAGGTCGCCTAGGTCGACGGAGTTGAGGCCTTTGCTCGTCAGCGCTGATCCCTTGCAATTGTTCATTCAGATTCGGAGCGAGGCCTCCTTGTATTGGTCTACGTTCTGAATCGTGCAGCACGCAAGTTTGCCTAGACTGCGTTCGCTACGGTTGGACGGAGCTCGCACATACGCGAATCTGCTGCGCCGAAGCCTTCGAGCCGTGACTTGACCATATGCACGTCCAGAAGGTAGCAAGAAGCTACAAGGAGACATATTGCGACCTAAGTGATCCACTGGTGGCGACAAAACATGTGTAGACCATAGATGCCCAGTGGCTGCTCGGAGGCTTTCGGCTGGGGCACACGCTGGAGGGCTTGCAAACAAGTACGCCAATGTTCAATAGAGTAAGATGGAGATGAGAGCGACTTACCTGTTGTTGTCATGGCACTGCATGTCAGGAGTAATGCGTCCATATAGCTCAGATGTGAGTCTCTGTATTCTTTCGGTCCATTCTTCACGCCTTCGCCATACACGATGACGGACGAGATGGCAATGACAATGATGAAGTAGAGCATATGCGCTCGATAAAAGTTGAGCGTAAGGAACTCATCTTTTAGGTATCTGAGGAAGTGGTTCTTGGCTTCTCGCGGGTTCTGCTGGAGCTCTTCGACCGGATCTGGCATTGCGTGTCGCCGAAGGCTTTTGGAGTCGCGAAAGCGATTGTGCTGTATATGATGGATGTTTCAGTGTCATGTCCTTGTCTTCCGTGCGTCTTCCGGTGTGTTGTTGTCGCTGCTGCCCAGTGATGCTAGGAAGGTCCGAAAGAGGCAGTGCTCTTGCCAATGCTGTCAGCGTCACGGCATGATGTCATTGCGCGAGGAATGCGCGCACCAAGACGAGTGAGGCTGTAACGTCCAGCAATTGCGATGATCAGGTCCCTGGCTCTTTCAATTGAATCTACGACTGCGACGGCTGTGTGCGATGCTCACACAGTCGCATTGGGATGGTGGTGACACGTGATGACGACAATGAGACGGCGCGCACGATGCACCGTTGGCAAGCGCTGGTACGTATACTAACGGCAGCGACATCGAAAGAATCTAGGTACTGATAGCTTTTGTAGCGACCACACACTTTCTCGGTCTTCCCGTTCGGGCGCCGTTCGTACTAGCGGTCGTTCCTTACTCTGGCCTCGATCTCACTATCCTCTGCGCCTCCAGCCATCGTCCTGTCGCGCATCGTCCGCTTACTGCAAACTTTGGATAAAGGCTACTTATTTGTTCGACGCCTGCGAGAGGGACCAAGGAGTGGTGAGGGCAACACGGGAGACGTTCGTGGGCTTTGAAAATGCCGCCAAAAAACATCCTCACCAGCCTTACGACTTTTACCTAGAGCGCATGGTGCGCTACCTGGGACAGGAATCCGAACGGTCGCGGCTCGATCTCACCTTGCTCGACCTCCACCGCGAGCTGAAGTTGCTGGAGAATGCCTTCCCGGCAGTCGAAGCCTATCAGCGACAATTGGACCCTGAAACGCGTAACAAAGGCTGCTCTTTGTCTGGATTGCAGTGCCTCCAGTATCTCGAGCTGCAGGGTGCAGCAAAAGCATCTCAACACTTCTGCTCGGGGCTGTGGCTATTCTTTTGAAGCTGACGGCTTGGTCTAGAGGCCTGTCGCGACCAAAAGATGGCGTCCGTATCGAGTTGCACCAGTCGCAGTATCCACTTTACGATCCAGTACAGACCAGTCGGGACCAAAGACTGATGACTGTGGGGGTGGATCCCAGCTACACGGCCAGAGCAACGAGATCTGTAGTTCTCTCCACGAGCATCGATCTGAAGGTCCCAGTGCCACTCCCTGAACTTGTGACCTAGAAGTACCTCTGCGCACAGAAGCACGACTCTGGCGGTCGGTTTTGCGGCGCAACTGGTTAGAAACTGGGCCGAGAGCTATTCGAGTTCTGGACTGGCAGCGCCCGCTCTAGCCCATTTTGTCGACGCCTCACATCCTAATTCCGGTGGCTTTGAGCTTGATAGCTGGAAACAGGACGCCAGACTTAGATTGACTTTTTCATGTGCCGATAAACACGTGTAGCGATATGCCGACTCATGGGCTTGGACTGTGATTGGAGAGCTGTAAGCCACTTCGATATCTCTGGGCACCGATCGCCTTGCGAAGCGAGCCTGTGCAGGAGTGTGCCTGACATGAATTCGTATTTGCCCGAATCAGACATTGGCTAGAGTCTCTATCAGCTTTAGGATGTGCAGCTCACGGATCCTGCGAGTCCAGCCAAAGATGGTGCGGCTGGTGGCAGCGCGCACCCCGAGTATGGACTTGGCGTAGTCTGCGGAGAAGGGGCGGTTGCCCTTGTTCACATTGCTGCACTCGATATAAGATACGAGCCCGTTCATCGATCTAGCGGGGTGACCCACATCTCTACTCCGTTTTACAACATGTTCCGTGAATTGTTTCGCAGTCACCGCCGCTCCGGCTCATACGGCAATGTCTACACAAAGCTACAGGCGGATGCCGAGGCAACCAGCAGCGCTTTAGAGAAGAAGCTTGGAGACGTGACCGGTGAGGTTGCGGGCGTGCTGCAGGGCAAGCTGAACTCAGAGGCGGACTTTCCTGCATGGAGGTCGCACATGCTCGGGGTAGTTCCCTTCTCATCAAAGCCCATAAGCCATAGCCACTGACTCCCACCTAGTTGATCATGAAGCACAACCAAGAGCTGGAAGCTTTCATGAATAACGCCAAACGAGACGCCATAAGGATGTGCGAAGGTCTCTCGAAGTCAGACCGAGCCGAAGCCTCAGACCGCTACAGGATCTGGCACGAATACGTGATTGCTGCAGTCACTGCCATCGTTGTCTTCCTGCAAAAAGCTATCACCGCCATCGTCGATCACAAGAAAGCCGCCGTCGCCGGTGCCACCACATCAGAGGCAGACGTCCGTTTGGCAATCAAAGAATGGGAGTCAGATGCCATGTCTGCTGTCAGGAACGCATATCACAAGGCTGATGCAATTTTTGGACGAAGGTTGTGAACAAATGAAACGGGAATCTGCATTGGACTGGAGTCGTAAAGATTTGTATTAATGATTCATGATTATACCCCTTCCCACCATCCTTATACCGTGCCAGCACTCATCCTAGGTTGGTGCCCTCTAAGACCATGTCATTACCGTATCCACAACACGACCCAAACGTTGCACCATCCCGATCTTCCTTAAAAGAATATTCCGAGGTCTCCGACCTTATTGTCCTCGATTTGTGCCTGATGCTCCACCAGCGCATTCCAAGCTTCGTCCAAGCTTCACAGAGCCGCCTCGTCATGGTATGTCCAGTCTTGAGGCAAATCAAACACCTAGATGCTCTGCTTGTTTGTCTGTGCTTGTGTTGTCAGGCCTCACGAAGATGTACCTGTGTTGCAACGCAGGGTGATCGAGGATAGTTCTTCCTAACACGCTGTAGTGCTGCAGTCCCTTCTTAGAGACTGTGAGGCAGAACGTTGTGGATTTTAGAATCGAGTCGGGGTAGACACAGGGCTCGATATCCGTCGTAGCGAGCGGAATGATCCAGGTATGTGTGTCACCAAAACGGCGAGTACGCGTTATTGCAGAAGCCTCGGAGAGATTCCACACGAGACTCATGGTCTTGTGACCTTAACATCGAAGTTGCGTCAAGTGGATGTTGAGTGAATCGGTAGTCAGTCTCAGCGTGTAGCTCACATTCTGTATGACGCTCACGCGGGGAAACAAGGAATACGCCTTGTTCCATGATGTGATGACCGCGCCGGCTGTCATTGTGCATAAGTCGAAAGTTTGTGCGGCAAGCGATCGAGCGCTGTGCTCAATTATTGCCAACATCGTCTGACCGTTTGCAGCAACTTTCGCGTGCACAACGCCAATTTTGCAGTTATTCTCGCGGTCCTCCATCCGATTGTAGCCTCCAATCTCGAGGACTTTGAGAACTTCTCCTGAGTGAGTCTCGGCCACGACAAGGTCAAGGGAACCGCGGTTATAATCGGTTTGTCTCAAAAAGTGGCGGGCAGCTGTCCCCACAAGTATTACACCAGACTTGCTCTGCAACGAGAGAAATGCCTGGAGAGATGAGAACCAATGTCGTAGGTAATGGTCCATGTTCCGTGCTGTGGTCTTGAGAACTGGCAGCAGCTGGCCAAAGCCCTTGCACGTGCGAGTGAGGGCCATGACATCGGCGATGTCGACGTAAGGAACAATCATCGTCTGAATCGGCGCATAGGAACTGCTGAGCAGATCGACGAGGGTGATCAATGTGCTCCAAGGGAGTCGCGGCTGTGGCTCCTGTACTCTGCCAGTGCGTTGAAATTGATACTTTTTGGCGAAGCTTACCGGTGACGGAAGGTGCGACGCAGTACCTAGGGAGCAACTGCCTCCGCGCTGTGTGTAAGTTTTGGATGTGGAGGTCTCGTGTACATGGCTTGAGGAAGTGTTATCGGTGGGAAGCAGCTGGCGCAGACGCGGATCCACTTTTCTGCCAAGGCAAGGGTGTTGGTCATCTTAGGTGAAGGCAACATTTGCGACAACTGCTGCAATGAACGAATCACTCTAGAGTTATGTATCGAGATGTGTGCAATCATTAGACCTTTGTCGATCTGCAGTCAGATCTCGTTCTTGAGACCCCTACTCCTCTCCTCCCTATCGCGCTTCTCAAAAGCCTCCATCAGCAGCTTTGCGCATTCCTCATCACGATACCTCCAGCCTGCTAGAATCGTGAAAAGCGTTGGGTTGTCCCTCGTCGCAGATCTGGAGTTGCCGTGCACGTTCGAGATAGCATCAATCTCTTCTGTATGAAGCTCTGGCGGGATTTGCTCGAGGGTTTTCCAAGCAAGCTCATCCATCCGGAGCCAGATCTCCCAAAGGTCAAAATTTGGCCCCAATCGTCTGCCTCTCCAGCCATTTATGACGTTGTACTTGTACTTCAGAACGGGATAAGTGAGTGGGATGAGTAATCCGTGATCGTGATGGCGCTCTTCGGGTGTGGTCTGCGAAGGGTCTTCGTCTGAAGCAATGATGAAGGCTGTCGACTCCAAGACAAAGTCAGGTACGGCGCCGGTACTGGTGAGTTTGGAGGTGTCCAGAGGGGGGAGTTCAGGTATGAGCATCCCTAATGCGACGGCTGCGGGCTATGTTTTTGATGTTTTGTATATGATTGGGCGCTGCCCTAAAAGTCCTGTAGCCGCGCGCACGCTGCAGATCGAAGATGTTGTCAGTACGCGCTGACGCGCACCCTAGTGCATAGCTGTGTCGTTGAGGAAAGTGCTCCGAGGGAAAAGAGTGTGCGCCTTGTTCCAAGAAATGAAGTTCATGCAAGCTATTGTTTCGCTCCCAAGAATTGCAAATGGCTCTGTGCTGTCGTCTTGCGCGAGAACACAGATGGTCGGATTTGACCACTTAGGGTTATGCGGTAGTTCGGAGATTAAACTTCAGGTAGAGTATACCCTTCAAGTTCGGGGTACGCCTTCAGTCGCAATCATCGCGCTCGATGACGAGGCTGAGATATCCGCCTTGATCTACCACACCAGCTAGGAAGGCACCTGCGAAGCTATGGATGATGGGGATGTCAAGCTCCCGTTGGAGCTCGCGAAAACCTCTTTGATTTTCGAACCACCGCTTTAGATGGCGGTCGTTATTGTAAATGGTACGATTGAAGAGCGGGCGCAGATCGCGCTGCTTACAAGTCCTCAAAAGGGCGACTGTAGCACCTACATCAAGGCATAGTATGATATTCAGTTGGATAGGAGCGAATCGCTCCCTGAGTAGGTCGACAAGAGTGATAGCCATTGCGTGGTTTCGACGAAGCGATGAATCCTGACTCTGTTGCAGAACAAGAAAGGCGATGAGGCAGGCTTTGTGCTGTCGAGATTTTGGCGCGGACGGCGAGGCTGTGACGTTCCTACCTTCGTGATAGGACGCTTCCCTGATCCACGAAGTCCGTGTGAAAAGAGTGAATGGCCATGGCTCTCTGCGTAAGGTAATGGTTGTGTCACTCTCATACCTTCATCATTTTGGTTGCTTGTTCTCCTGCCCTTGATCGAGTTGCTTGTTATACGCATCCGCAACTACGCCACACACACTCCAAATCCTCCTGCGATTCGCAACACCAATAAATGGACCCTTCATACCAAACTTCGGCTCCGTGACCTTATCAAGCCACAGAAAGAGGGCTTTGTAATCGAAGCCTTGGAGTTCGTCGCCGGTGACCATGGTCTCAATCTCCCAAAACCAGGGCGCAAGATGAGTGCGGATCTTGCTTCGCCAGAACATGGGTTCCCGGGTGGTGGTGCAAACGTGATGGGATGCTTGCATGAGGCTGAGGGCATTCTCAACGGATAGGTACTGGATGACAGTGTGCAAAAGGTCAAAGGGCAGAACGGTGAGCGGGTCGTATTGCACTTTGCGAGATAAGTCGCGTCGAGGCTCAGTGAGAAGTAAGCTCGGGGGCATGCGCTTCCAGATCGTTTCTCGCAGCTTGAGACCTGCGTCTGCTGGACATGCAACAAGATACTATTCAGACTTGTCAGAAGGCAAGAGAGACTAGAAGTCCTTGTTGCAACTCACCTCATCACCTGGTCGATTCGACCAGAACTGTTCTCCAAGATCCTCATCACCATAATCCACTGTCAGGCAAGATCCGTCGAGTTCGCAGAGGGTTCGCGCAGCCTTGTACATGACAGTCTTGTCGATGTCTGCGGAGTCACCAAAGCCCAAACGGTTCGCGAGAATTGCGTGACAAGCTTCATGAAACGGGTACGTGGGATCATCAATATCGCCACCATCTTCCCGGTAGCACGGATAAGCTCTGACCTGCTCGCGATAAGGGTCCATCGGATCCGTCCCTGGCTCACTGGTTTCGAAGTCACCCCAACTGGCGTATTGTCCCAGACCAGTGATGTACGCTTTCTTGGAGTTGGCATTGAAGCCAAGTGTCCTGCACTGGTCCAACCACGCGACATCTTCGCCGGTCACGATCCGCGGATCGTAAGAGTACTCTTCGTAGTAGTCGTAATTGTTTCCGCCACGTTGACAGCCGTGATACAGCTCGTCCTGTGCGATGGAACCGAGCGGTAGCTTTGGAAGCAATGATATGGTAACACCGTCGTTTACCCCAGTGTCGGTATTATCGTCACTGCTTTCCATCTCATCACCACCAGGCACACCGCCGAGGCTCTTGATTTCGCGTGCTTTCTGGCGCACTCTCTTGTCCCTCTTTCCGAGTGCCTTTGCTGACATGTCTCCCACCAGCACACTGCCTATCTGCAGTGGCCCGCAGCAGAGCATACAATAGCAATCCCATTCTCCCATTGTGTACAAACGGAGCCAATAGACTGTGGAGAGCGACTTCGAAATAAAGATTTGAGACTATGGGTGCAGAGGAGGAAGGTGAGACTCCGAAACTTACGGCATTAATGTTCTCTGGATCAGGCAAGCAGTCCTAACGCGCTGGTTAGGCCCGTCGCCGCCATGCCGTTTCGGTGCCGCTGCCTGCTTGGTAGCGTCGGCTCCTTGATGGATGCCTGAATGTTGCGTGGAATCATGGAGTCTGTTGGCGTCGTGATAAGGTAAGCAGTCACGACCAGCCGTTTCGGTCGCGCCGCCGTTTTAGCTTGCCTGCCTGTTTGAGAAGGCAGACACCAACTGGGTATGTTATCATGCCCAAAGTCCGGCCACCGTGATGCACTAGGAAAAAGTGCAGTGGATTGCGATTTCCGAAGGAACGGAGAGATATCCGTGATGGTCTCTGTGCCCATGGTCTCTGTGCCAGACGATGCTGCACAGCCCGGCCCAAAACATGTGCCCAGCCTCATGCGGCGCAGCGGTAGACCTCAACTAGATAAACCTCATCAGAACCTCCACATATGCTCCGATCATCATCTTACACAGCCGTCATTCCAATCAACTTGGTCGCCATGTCACCACCAAAATGTCTTTGCTACCGCCAAGCGTACCGGAAAAGGAAGGCAGGGAAGATCACCGACGAGGAGTACTTCCACAACGTTCTCCAGCACCTCGTTTGGGATCATGAATGCAATGACGAATGCCGACGCCATTGGGTACGCAGTCCTGTGCATTGTCTCAGACTGCGTGAATAACGACTTGCTTATAAGTGGTAAGCCCCTTACACAATCGTTGTGCTCACATCTGACGAGCGCAGACACCAAGCCCTTCGAAGAAGTCTTCCTCACATACCGCCAGGGATCCAAGGAAGACTTTGACTCGAATTTAAACAACGTGCCCGAGGGCTGCCGGAGTGGGATATGCAAGGCCCTGGCGTACTGCGCTCTTCACGAGCGAGATGCGCAGTCGTTGAAGTCAATGCTAGACAGGTGCTGGGGTCAAATGGGCCAAGCGTTCGAGGACCAAGCGTACAGGGTGGGGAAGCAGAGAGGGGCGGATAAAAAAGCTGCCGAGCTGTGGAAAATTGTGGAAGAGTCGAGATTTGAGATAGCCAGCGAGTGGAAGGGAAGGAAGTCGATGCACCCTCCAGATCGTTTTGATCTGCGGTAGTTATTGCGCTCATCAGCCGTATCGTTATGTTCTGGTGTAAACAATGCCTTGAAGTCAGAATGGAAATGAGATATAATTGAATGTAGGTATGTTGAGATGCTTTTAGACCCAGCAGCCACTGAGTGTCTGCCAGACCTGTGTCAAAAAGTGTTGTTGAATGCAATGCAGGATACGTGTCGCTTGGGATTTTGTTGCGTTGGGCTGTTGTATGCTCGTTGAACGCTGTGTTGTGTCGAGAGGAAAGGGGAAGTAGAGAGGGTTGTCAAGAGACAGTGCATGTTGAAGCGCACGTATGGCACCATCAACTCTCAGGCGGTGCATGTTCAGCGCGCTCAGGGCGCAATGTATGTTCAGCACTCTCGAACTGCCTACTGTTGAGGTAAGCCGCGGCTCCAGGAAATGCTCAAGACAACATGCCGCAGAAGAAAGAGACAGTAAGCCCATGTCAACAGAACCTACGAGTGCGCATCATGGAACTCGTCCTCCTCGTGCGTTTCGCTATCCTTTCGTCGCAACTTGTCGTCTCGTGTTGGCTCGGGCGCGGGGTTCGAGTGCAGGAGCTTGCTCGGTGGGTTTATATTGTCTGTTTGGCCTTGTGCCGGCTGGCTTTGTGGAGGTGGCGGGGCATATGCTGAGTCGCCTTCAGGTCGGTATGAGCTGAAGCTGATGGGCTCGTGGCTGTTGGGCCGAGCATGTGGTGTTGTCTGGTTGAGGTCTACGCTAGCAAGCTGCTGCTGTACCTGCTGCACCTGTGATTCCTGCTTAGCAAACTGCTGCGCCTCCTGATGGACTGGGGTTTGTAATTGGGCCCCCTGCTGCGCAAGTACTGCTTGCTGCTCCGGCTGTGCCAGTGACGCACCATTTGCTGGTTGTGCGGGTGGTTGTTCTTGGGTTTGTTGTCGGGAGAGGCTCTCACCCCTTTGAGGGATACTGAACTGCTTCTCCGGCTTCTGGCCCGGTAACACAGCGTGTATCTGGAGGATCTGCCTGACCTGCTCCTCTGGTGTTGTTGCGTCACTGAACATGTTAGTCGCAAGCAAAGAATAGAAATGCAGAAACTGACATCTTTGCGTTGATGACCCAATCGAGATCTTCTTCGCCCTCATCAGGTCCGCCAGGGCCACCCTTAGTGGCTCGGAAGAGCTGGGGGTGCCAATCGATGTTATCGTTGTTCCTCGCCGCTGTCTCCTCTCTCTGCCTGTCTTCGATCTTCGCCTTTGCTGTTGTAGCTGTCTCCTGGTCCTTGCGCTTGACGGCCTCGGTAACATCGTGCCATAGCCGCTGCGATTCGCGCTCGTCCTGCTCCTCGAGTGGTCGCGCTTTCGGTGGGGTGTGCCGTGTCTTTGCCGCATCGAAGAAGAGCTCCTTCTTGCCGGTCTAGCAAACGTTAGTGAAACCTCCGTTGAGATGTCTGGGGTGTGCCTCACTGTCAAGTCCTTGATATACATGTCTTCGTTCCATGACCCGGACAGCTCGTACAAGTTCTTGCCGTTCTTGTCTCTAATGTAGCCGCCGATGGCGTTATAGGCGCCGCTGAAGTAGCCCTTGGTCTTGAACTCGACATCAGCGACCATGCCGGTCTCAGGGCACTTGACGTAGGCGTGGTCGCCGAGCTCGTACTTCATAGTGCCGAACAGTATTCCGCGCACGTAGATGTTGGGCTGTGTAATGAAGCTGTCCACGGTCAGTCATTGCATTGTATGCGCGGATCCACCTACAATCGCTCTCCAGTGTTCAAAAACCTCAGGACTGCAATGCCCTCCATCATACTTGCAGCTGAGTTGCCAAGAAATTTGCTCCTCGGCTTCAGTGTGCCGTCGATCCGAATATGGTGCTCGGGCGCCATGAAGAAGTAGCTGGACTTGGGCGGGTGGTGCGAAGTCTGTTCGGAGATGTAGTAGCCCTTGGTACCGTCTGGGTAGTCCCAGTAGCCGGTGAAGATCTCACCCAGGATTGGGTTCAATGGCTTCTTCACGCCTCTGCCTCACATCAGTCAATGTCTTCGGGCATGCTCGGGTGCAGGGTCGCGTACGGGGGCTTGATGTGCCATCCACTGAGGTAGAACTTGGTCACTGCGACGAAGCGCTCGACGGGATCGTCGATCTTGGTCAGAGGGAGGAGAGTCTCGGGGTGGGCCATGAAGCTGTTCGTCTGTCAGCCTCCACTCGGTCGCGGGTACTCCGGAGCTGCTCCTCTCACTTTGTAATGCGCTCCAGCATCGATCGCGGCTCGAGAATGAAGGTCGGCAGAGTGACTCGGCTCAGGTCGGCTCCAGGGCGCAGCTGGGAGATGATGTGCGAGAGCACTGTGAGAAAGTCCTATGTCAGCCAACCTTTCTCTCGTACCGGAGTCTCTTCTGGTGCCTGGAGACGTACTGCTGCCCTGCTCCGCGTCGACGACCGTCTCATCCTCCTTTGTGACTTCCTCGCCGTGGTCCCGCGGACCGTCTAGGGAAGACCGCGCGCTGCCTATATGGATTCAAAAAAAGGAGGTTAGCTTTGATTCCTTCCCGCAAACAGACCCTGAAGATCCGTATAGCCCTTCGCAGACAATGACGCACCTGTCAGCGAGTTCTTGCGCCGGTGGACTCCAGGAAGGTGCGGCATGGCGGCAGATGGTCGTATGCAGATTCGACAAGAAATTAAGCTGTCTGGGGATTTGTATGGCAGAGCTGGCCGAGGGCCGGGTGGACACAAGTACAAACAAGCCTTGCAGCTGTGACGCGGTCCAGAGTACGGGAGTGAGCTGCGCGCCTCCAACAATGACGATGCGGCGGACGATCAAAAATTAGTGAGAGACCGAGGACCCCGCAATGGCGTCGAGCAAGAGCAACAGCAACAACAGGCGAGCACGTCAGGGCGACATTGATGGAGTAAGAGGAATGCAAGCAGGATTTGAGCGTTTAGGCTTCTCCGGTACCTCGAGGTCAGCTATTGATCAAGACTGCCCAGGTTGGGGCGGTGCACGTGGAGGCCGATCAAGGTTGCTGCCCCGCGCGTGCCGGTCGTACAAACAACCCCCAGTGACGAAGCTCGGAACAGGCACGCTTCCACGCCGAGATGACTGATGATGGGATTCACACATTTGCATGCTGACTGTCATTGAGGTATGGCCTATGCAAGCTGCCTCACCCTCTGAATCTGCTCGTCGTCCCTCCAGTCGCTTTTGATGACCGTGACGCCCGCCTCCTCGTACCCTTTATAGACGTCGTCCAGCGCACTGGGGTCGACGGCCTTGGTAGCCTCGCCGACAACCCAAGTCCTGAAGCCGTTCTTCTGCGCATCGAGCGCCGTGAAGCGCACGCAGTAGTCGGCCGCCAGACCCGCGACAAACACGTCCGTGATACCCGCCTGCTTCAGCGTATCTGCCAGATCGCTCTGCGAGCACGGGCTGGGGAACGGGTCTGCAAACGCCGAGTACATCTCCACGCGCTTGTCCATGCCCTTCTTCACGATCTTGTCGAATTTGCGGGCGTTCAGCTCGGGCAGCAGCTCCGCACCCTTGCTGTTCTGCACGCAGTGGTCGGGCCAGAGCTGTGTGTCCTGTGTCTCAGCTGGGTTCAGCGGGTTCTTGATAGTCGCCTTCGACACGAACGGCTTGTTGTTGGGCGCATCGTGGTTCGAGGCGAACGAGATGTGGTCGGTCGGGTGCCAGTCCTGGGTTGCGACGCGCAGGGCGAAGGGTAGGTCGAGCAGGTCGTTGATGGCGGGCACGATGTCGCGCCCCCCAGTGACTGCGAGTGCACCGTTCTGCTAATCAGCATCGCACCAGCATGCTACTTGATCATACTCACTGGAGGACAAAAGTCTTCCTGCACGTCTACAGCGACGAACGCGGGCTTGAACGACATGTTACTGGGCTGGCTATGGGATGAGTGCGCGGTCGTGGTGGTGTCTACGACAGCTGCATCAGTGCAAGCGACAGAGGAAGTGGTTAGCAGGCATCAAAGCATCACCCGCACGTCTAGATAGGGTCGAGTGAAGGCGACAGGCCCTCGCCCATGGTAGCCTATACACAATCGGGCCAGGCACGGGGCTGGGGAAGAAGCCTTGCAGTCCTGGAGATGCAGCCCGCAAGCTCATGCGCAAATCAAAGCTGTGCTGGGTGGGACGTGCACGCCAAGCCCCAGCTCGTATGACCGACGATGCAGAACGTCAATTCATCGCTCACCAAGCTCGCCCGCTCGCCCACCCCTCCACTCCACCCCAATTGCTCGCGCCATGTTCCTCCAGCGCTCTGCCATTGCCGCCGCCAGGCGCGCGGCCCCCGCCGCCATCGCCCGCCGCACCTTCACCACCACCTTTGTGCGCCGTAAGGGACCCCCAGGAGCGTGACCACGGCGACCCATTGACTCTTGCGCAGGCGACGCGAAGCCCGATGCCACCCACGAGAAGGAGGCCGGCCACTCCGCCAACGCCCCGAGCGTCCTCGAGGGCTTCAAGAAGCTCGACTGTACGTGCGCCGTTTTTTTGCGGCCGGGCTATGACATCGCGTCACCCACCGCACGGGCGCGATCAATTGCTGATGCTGTGCAGCGATCAAGTCCATGGAGGACCTCATCCCCGAGGGTGCTAAGCCCGGTACCGTTCCCACCGACGCCGAGCAGTCGACCGGTCTCGAGCGTCTCGAAATCCTCGGAAAGATGCAGGGCATCGATATCTTCGACATGAGGCCCCTCGACGCCAGCCGTCTTGGTACACCCACCCACTCCATACAACATACTCGGCATGCTGATAACTGCAGGCACCCCGGAGGACCCCATCGTCGTCAACTCTGCCGGTAACGAGCAGTACGTCGGTTGCACCGGCTACCCTGTCGACTCGCACGGCGTCCTATGGATCACCGTACGACACCCAGTCCCCATCACACGCCCGAATGCTAACTCTCCCAGCTCACTCGCGACGAGCCCCAGTCTCGCTGCATGGAGTGCGGATCCACCTACAAGATGCACTACGTCGGCCCCGCCGAGGACCCCCACTCGCACGACCACGGCCACGACCACCACGGTGCGTCTAATATTCACTTTTCAACCAATAGCATGCATGGAGTGCTGACAGTGAGCAGAGAACCCCTACCCCAGGCCAAAGAACATGGCCGACTTCCTCAAGCCCGAGTACATGCACATCTAAACTCGAGATATCCGGAATCGATAGAATTGGTCTTGTATCTATACGGTCCATGTAGCATAGTTGGTTGGGAGGGGTGCTTCAGACCTAGACACGAAAGTTTACTTTGTCTTGACGTGCTTCCTACGCTGCTGTATTGCTCACCCTTAAATCTGGTCTACACTGCACTTTGGGTTTGATAGAGCATACTCACAGCTCCGTACCTCACGACACCTCCCATGATGTCTGAATCGGGCGAGACGAGGCATGTGCCTCACAGTCACAGCGTCTGGACCGCTCCAATGCCGTTACACTCTTCTCACACATGTTCATTACGCCCAGTCTCTTGCAACATTCTAATTTGCCAGGTCACGGACATGACTACAATGGTCAAATCCACATTTGCAATACCAGCTCTCAGTCTATCCCGCAAGGACTTAGCGATAGATCAATATTATAGTCGTCAAGATTCACACACAAACGCCTTCACTTGATCTAGAACAGCCAAGCAAGATCGTAACTTGAAATACCTCATCACAAGAGCCGTCGTCTATGTAATTAGACTAGTCGACTCCATGTTGTTACCACCTGCATCCGTACCGAGGACTCTCTTACCAGTCTATACACAGCCAGCGCTGAAGCTGGCGAGGCTGCCGAAAGCCGGACAAAGTAGGAAAGTCAATATCACACTATCAGAGCGATACCTCCTAATCCAAGACATCCCCTTTCATCGAAGCTACCGTCCCCACCTTCACTAAAACGTCTACTGTCATTCTGTGCTCGCGCAACGACTGGGGCTCACCCGACCGATCACAGCTAGAGGAAGTTTTTCAGTGTAGCTGCACATGGTAGCTTCGCTGAAACGTCAGCTTTGCAGCACTTGCTAACTGAAGAGCTGCGCGTGCTCGAGCTGATGGGACAAGGCTGGTGCTTAGGTCTAGATGCTGGTGGTAGCTACGGTCAGGATTGCCAGTGTACATCTCAAGGAGTGATGCAGTAGAGGGCTGCAAGTGGCATGGGTCCAGCGTCGTTGATTAGAGGAGCTACTTGCCGGGTAAAGGCTTGTCAGCGGTCGCATTCTGATGATAGCGACTGCTGTGACATCGTGTGCTTAGTTGGGGTTATATGAATGAGTGAGAGGGGAGGGGGGGGGGGGGCATGGAGAGGATGGCAGCGACTTGTGAGCAAGCCACCGGCAGCCATGACCAGAATAAGCGTCATGTCTCAGTCTGCCCGTCTTCCAGCCCGAGATACCAGCTACTATCTGTGCGTACTTGTGCGTATTGTCGTTCGTTGTTGGGAAGATGACGGAATCGTGAGCAGAAGTGAGTGCGCGGTAGCAATGGGACTTAGGTACCTGGCAAGGCGGGCGTGTGAGAGCAGCGTCAAGGCAAGACTCGTAGCGGAAAGACGGTCTTCTCTAGGCGTAATGATCGTTGCAGACCTTGGATGTCGTGCATTGTGTTGTGTGATGGTAAGGAAGGACACATAAAGGGAAAAGGCGAGGGAGAAATCTTCTAGAAAGTCGCCATCAGAGAGGCAGCTGCACTGTAGGGAACAGCCGTGCTACGTTACGATTACCGACTGCTATCGACTGCTGGGAGGTTTACGAGCGCGAAGCACTTCTGTTGTCGGCTCTGCGTCTCACGAGATAGTGCAAGAAGGGTTCGGGGCTGATCGACTTCCAATCGGTCGATTGCGTGACGAAACATCTATGCCCCCTTAAGCGCGATAGTGCCCAGAATCACAGCCTCGATATCACTCCTATCATCCTTCTTCCCCGCATCACCATTGATCCCTCTCGCGCCCTTCTTTCCACCCTTCGCACAGGTGATCTTGTACGTCTTCTTGATCCTATGGACTTCCGCTGCTTCACCTAGTTCGCTCCCATCTTCGGACAGATCTACGCTCGTGCCCTCGACAGCAGAGCCCAGATGCTGGCTCACGCTCTCCTGTGTGATGCTGCTGTCAACACTGCCGTCTGCCTTGATCGGGAGCTTGACTGCGACCAGGTTGGTAGTTTTGTCGGTCAGGCCGAAGGTTTTGTAGGACTCGCCGATGTTGTTGTTGGGCGAGAGGCGGAAGACGAGCTCTGAGTGTGGTGTGCGAGTCTTGTGTGTGGAGTTGAGGAAGGCGTGGAGTGCCAGGAAGGTTGCCGTGAGAAGGTGCTGGGGTGTGAGGATCTGGTGGGGCTGTTAGTATAAGACGGAATGTGACTGCGTGCACGGTGAAGCTGCGAGCAACATTAAGAAGTGGAAGACTCTGAAAGAATGCGATGCAGTAAGAGCTTGAGAAACAGTAAGAGGGGCGTCAGGGATCCGCAGGACGGAACGTTGATGTGATTCTACAGGTGTGTAGTCTGCATGCTTGGCTTTGCCGGTCTAGCAGCGCTCGCGTTGGCAACGCCTGTGGTGATGGCGAAGAGGGCGGTGTCGGAAACCATGGCACAGCTGTCACGCCACGCAGTCGCTCGATCCAGACTGCGCAGATCGACTGAGCTGATGGAGAATATCTGCAGGAGCACGGTGCGAACTTTGCCCATCGTGAGACGGCTAGCCACGCTCTCCGGTCGGAGGAAACTACTCCGTGAAAGATCCACGATATCAAGATGTGAAGGATGCAGTTGTGCATGCATAGACCAGGCTGTGGAGTGTGCATGGCCAAGGTGTACAACACCCATGCAAAGCTGCAGACTGTCGATAGTTTGCTCGTACGAGTGACATGCGCACGACGATCATGATGACTGTCCAGCTACAAATCGTCGCAGTCATAGACATAGTTCAAGGTGATCGACAGCGTGGTGTCCTGGTGTAGCGCTACCGGAACCCAAGCATCCGGATCGTCCTTGATGCCAAGTCAATCCTCATCAGATAGAGGGACATCGTGGAGCAAAAAGCAAGAATGGCCAGAACAGCGCCACAGCCGCGAGCAAAATTAACGTGCCATCTTGACGTGCCAACGTGCCGATCTCACCACGTTGTGAACATGCGTTGTGGCGCCGATGGTGAAGCTGGACGTTGATTGAAGGCTCGTGCCAGAGCAATAGACTTTTAAGTTTGGACCCAAGGCTGACCAGAGGGCAGACGCGCACGACTCGAAAAATGGGGCTGTAGCTGGGGTCGAAGAATCGTAAAGCTTAAGCATCGAGATAGGGAATGAAATGGTCGTGTGACGAGACGTGCGTCGAGACGTGCGCTCGTGAAAAAAAGAGCAACGAGATTGACGAGTGCAGGGGTAGGAATAGGGACAGTGGAGACTGCACTCACCATGGCAGCATCGAGAAATGCATAGTCGAACTCTGGGTTTGCGGCCAGCAATTGACTGCGCAGAAAGTCTGCGTTCCTGACGTGCTTGAACAGTGCAACCTGCACGGGGTAGGCCTCGTAGTGTGGCAGCGTGAAGGTCCGTACCGCAGCCATGGTGCGATTCCTCGTTCGATGTGGCTAAGTCCAAAACTAGCTCTTTGCAAACGTCGCTGCCAGATTAAGTTGAGGGGTTTCCTTGCTTTTGGAGTATCGTCGACGATGATGCTCAGAACTGAGGCGACTAGCTGCCGAGGTGCACCACGTAGTCCAGAACGGCGACGATCAGGCCAGGATTTGTTGGAGTTGGGGTGTGAGTCTGCATCTCGCTCGCCGTTTTGGGAGATGGCGGGGGTGCATTTCGAATGATTTGGGCTTGGCGAGGTGGTTAGTCTGGCAACGGTAGCGGAGAGCACTGCCGGTGGTGCATGCAGCGAATCAAGGCGCTGAGGGGAATAATTGAATGGACGGCGATCAGAAGCACGATGGAGGCAAGTCGAGCGCTTGTCAGGGTGTCAGTGAAGCAAACGCTGGGTCGTGACAACGTTAGCTCCAGCGCTGCTCAAGCGCGTTAGCTCACCAGCGTTGAGATGAAGCGTCGGCCAGAAGTGAGTGGCGCATGGACTGTGGACTGCGATCACGGGAATTGATCCGCGTCCCCTTCGCCGAGCACCTCAATTCTCGCTGGGGGCAGCGGGCAGAGCCATAACAATCGCTTCTTATTGCCTGTGAGGGTCGCTGCACTGAAGTCACAAAGATTGGAGCCGGTCATGGTGAATATCAACTGACGCAGCAGACACGGGCCAGTCAGCATCCGGTTGCTCGCGCGTGAGGCGCAACTCGGAAGATACCGCACTCGCATCCATCATGGCATCCGGCACGAAGCGCATGTCCGACGACGATGCGAGTCTCGCCAACACCAGCAAGATCCAGCGCATCGAGCACGGCGGCCATGGAGGGTCGCAGTACACGCAGGCGCACCAGGCCAGTGTGAGCCCGCACCAGCGGCTGACCGCCAGCAACCACGACTTCTCGGGGAGTGTGAAGCGCAAGCTCGCAGACTCGAAGCGGACGGGACAGGCATGCGACAGGTGCAAGGTAAGAATGCGCTCTCCCATACCAATTGCATGTACCTGGCGGTACTGGGAGCGCGCAATGCTTCAGACCGTCCAACTGCCCACAGTGTTTTGCGCAGTGTTGCGCTCCTCGACGCGCGCCGGCCGAGGCTCAGGCCGACCGCGACGGGCGCACCGCAACACCACGTTCTTCGTATAGCAACGCCTGCTGACCGCACCAGATACGCAAGATTCGCTGCGATGGCCGCCCTGAAGGCTGCACGCCCTGCGAGCAGAACCGCACGCAATGCCGCACCACCGACCGCATCACAGGCAAGGCCACTGTACGCGGGCACGCCGAGGCCATGGAGACGGAAAACAGCTACCTCCGCGCCCACATCGCCGACCTGCAGGCCCAGCTGAAGGAGATGGGCGTTGAGCCACGACCGCCGCCTGCCTACGGGAGCATGCCATGGCCCGCCCCAGCGTCCACCGCCGCCGACACGCCTGACTGGAGCGCTCAGCGGCGGCCGAGCGCGTCCCCCATGCCTGGCTATGCGCCTGCGGGCGACAAGGTCAACTTCCACTCGCTGCCCCAGTTCAAGTACGGCTCCATCGGCGACAACTACCTGGGCGTGGCCTCGGGCGACTCGCTGCTCAGTCACATAAGAGGGACGACGCTGTCAGTCTTCGGCACCGAGATCGACATCACCGACTTTGTCGAGGAGGGCCCCGAGTACGAGAGCTCGCCCATGTCGTACCAGACGCTGGTCAAGATCACCATGCACAGCCAGCACGTCGAACCTGTGCGGTTGCCCCAGTACGAGACACTCAAAGAATGGGCGACCTGGTATCTGCGCTCGCTGAACCCGTACACCATGCTTGTGCACAAGCCGGCCTTTATGGAGCTCATCTGGCGGTTCGGCAAGGACCCCAACTTCACGCCGACCGCACCCGAGCAAGTCATGGTCCATATGATGCTTGCCACCATCAAGTACCAGATCGCAGCACGTAACAGCCAGCAGACCTCCCTGATGGACGAATCACATGCACACTACATGTACGCCTGCAGCTTCTACAAGGAGCTTCTCCTCGGGCAACACGAGCTTGCCGATATTCAGGCCTTGGCCATGATTTGCCATCACCTGCGCAACTTCCCTAAACCCGGCGCTGCATGGATCATGACGTCTCTCACATACCTGTTCGCACTAGAGTTGGGCCTGCATCGATCGGTGAAGAACTGGGACTCGGCGTCTGGCAAGAAGTTCACCGAGCTGGAGATCGAGATGCGCAAGCGCATCTTCTGGACCATGAATGCGCTGCAGATGAACTTGGCCGGCAAGCTGGGGAGGCCAATGCCAATCAGCAACGATGACATCGATGTTGAGTACCCTGAGCCTTTGAATGATTGCCTGCCTGGCGAGGAGGCAAACTTAAGCCCCTTCCACCAGTGCTCGTTCCAAGTGGGCATACAGATTGCCAAGTATACTTACTGGGAACTCGATTTGTACAAGACCATATACGCCGTCAAGTACACACCACGCTCATATGTCGAGTCACTGAAACGACTCGAGGCTGGCATCCAGAAATGGAAGGAAGAGCTTCCGTACGAGCTGCGAGACCCGGCTCGAGCTTCACAAGATGACCGCATCTTCGCGCTATACCTTGAGTATTGGTACCAGGAGTTCCAGCTTCTGCTGCACCATCCAGCAGTCTGCAGGTCTGTCGATCCTGCGATTCTCTCTTCGAATCTGGACAAGTGCATGGAGGCATCGCAAAAGATGCTGCACAATTGCACTGAGATGATGCACAAGAAGAGTCTCGATATCGTTTGGATCAATACAGTGGTGTACATCGCCGCGGCGTTTACTCATCTGTTCATCTCATCAGTGCGCAAAGATCATCTTTCACCAGGAGATATGACAAGGCTTAAGGGAGACATGGCTACATGGACCAACGTCCTCGGCGAGTGTGGTCAACTTTCAGGTAAGTGCCGCGACATGGAGGTAAGCAGTAATCCACTCACCAAACCTACAGGCACTGGCGACAGGATGAAGAAAGCGATCTCCAAGATCGTGGACCAGGCTCTAGGCGAAATCAACGATAGCATTGTCAAACGCACCGCGACCGAATCGCTGGCTCGTGTAGCTATGCATACGAAGCAACAACCAAACCCACCACCTCCGGTCTACGACACAAGCAACTACAACGAACAGCAATACAACACAAGCACCACAGGCGCCGCCGACCCTACACTCGCCCAAGGCTCTGGTTATACCAACCTTGCCGACAATAGTAGTATGACTATGCCCTACAATCTCGGCACACAGATGCCTGTCACTCAGCAAACCACCGCATACGAGCAACAACCATACCTCAAAGTCGAGGATGAGACCAGTATGAATCCCACACAAGCCGCCGCCTTGGTTTCAGCCACAACATCACAGCCTTCACCGAACGCCTACACTTACCCACAAAGCCTCCCACAAGTCACCAATACGCATCAACCTACATATGTCGCCAACAACTACAGCCCGCAAGACTGGCGCCAGTGGACACAAACGTATATGCAGCAACCCGTGGGACCGCAGGGAGAGTACCTCAATACAGCCACGACGCTCATGGCGCTCGGCGGACGTGATGGCGGCAACGAAGAAGCTGCACATGGAGGGCATGCGCAGCATATGGAGCAGGCGCACCTTGGACATTTTCATTGGCCCGGAGTCGCATTTCCAGGAGCCGCGAACGGGGGCCATCATCAGTGATGAAAGTCTGAAGGAGTGAAGGAGGACTGACCTCAGAGACGTCGAGCACTATTTCGCGGAGCGAAAGCAGTAGGCGCATCCACTTCAGTCAGCATTTTGAAAAGCAGCGATGTATCGAGTCACGACAAAACCAGTATCCCAAATAATATCTAATAAGAGGCGGAGGCCAGCAGTCGCACAGCATGGCTATGCGCGATGCGGTAATGGACGAGAATGAAAGTCGCACGAGGCACGAGTACGAGCGACGTGTCTACGATAGAACCAGCAACGGCAGTAGGAAGCAAAGAATCCAATGTGTGGCTACTCAATCCCATCAGCGTGATATCCGTTGCGTGCTACTCCCTCGGTTGAACTACCTGAAATACCCGCTCATTCGACATGCACGTCAAATTAACGATTTTTAAACGGACGACTACAACGGCACCACCCTGGTGCCACCCGCACTATGGCCCCGACGCTAGCACAGAATAGGAAGCTACGAGGCTTCAACTCGTCGCCCCTGCCAAGCCAGCCTCGTAGCTTCCTGATTGCGATTGGTAGATAACGCCCGTCAAGCTTTCTTCGTAGTAGAAGTGGAGCGCCGCTCCTCTCCTTCTTCTTTGGTTGCAAGCTTGGTGATGCTTGACAGCAGAGGAGCATTATCGTTGGCTAATCAAGATGCGCGTGCAGATCAACATCCGCGGTGTAGAACCGAGATGAACGACTATCCGGGCCGCTGGTAGATACCCAAAAGTATATATCACCGTAATACCGCAGAGATGTTGCCAGTGGCGCCTCTCTTCTGTACTCACAAGAGCCACCGCGTCCAACAGCAAGGCAAGAAGCACACGCTTCCCGCTGCCTACCTCTCGCTGCTTCAGTCCTTCACGACTCAGCATCCATAACATCAATATGAGGACCACCACATCCGTTGCGGCGCTCGCCTTTGCGCTGCTCCAGGGCACGAATGCTTTCAATGCCGCCAAGTCACGCGACTTCAATCTGCTTGCGGACATGGGCATCAACCCCGATGGCACTTCCATCGAGACTGCGACTGCGGCCAACATCGCTAGGAGCCTGCACATTGGCACCACAGTCAAAGAGTCCGTCGTCAACGTTGCTACCAGGCAAGCAGCGTCTCCGTACCCCGAGAAGATCGCCGAGGAGTACGTGTCTCTGAAGCTCGATCAATTTGGCAAGAGCAAGGAGACCTTCAACAACAGATTCTGGGTCGCTGAATCTGGCTACAAGGCTGGCGGACCGGTCTTCATATACGATGTGGGTGAGGCCGACGCTAGCGGCAGCTGGCAGTTCAGGTTGCAGAATGAGACGAGCTTCTTCAAGCAGATCGTCGACCAGTTCGGTGGTGTCGGTATTGTCTGGGAGCACCGCTTCTGTAGGTCCATCATACATTTGCGAAGGATGTTCGTTGCTAACGCATGGATCAGACGGTAACTCAACACCTGCGCCTATCAACCTCGACACTCCGCCCGAGACCTTCAAGTACCTCACGACCGAGCAATCTCTCGCAGATGTTGTTCAATTTGCCAAGCAGTTCAAGAGGAAGAACATCAACGCCACCTTGACTCCCGACAAGACTCCTTGGATCTTCGTTGGAGGATCGTACCCAGCTATGCGTGCTGCTTTCATGCGCAACATGTATCCCGACACGATCTACGCGAGCTATGCTTCCTCAGCGCCTGTCGAGGCTAGCGTTGACCAGTCCTTCTACTTCGAGCCCGTCTACCGCGGAATGAACAAGTACGGCTTTGGCAACTGCACCCAGGACATCAAGGCTGCCATCAAATACATTGACCACACTTTTGACACGGACCGTTCAGCATCTGCCAAGCTCAAGGAGCAATTCCTAGGCAAGGGTGCGGCGTCGAACGCTCACGCTACCTTTGCTGATGCGCTTACCACCATCTTCTACCTTTGGCAGTCGTACGGCGTTGATGGCGGCTCTGGATCTCTCCGCAGCTTCTGCGATTACATCGAGACCGACCCTAAGACTAACACCACCGCCCCCGCTGAGGGCTGGTCCAAGTCCAAGGGCGCAAAATACGTGGTCGACCGCTGGGCCACGTGGAAGACGTTCACCCCTCTTGTCAACAGCTACATGGAGACCGAATGCTCTGGCAAGCAAAACGTTACAGGCACCTGCAACTTGAACAACCGTTTTACAGATCCTGCTTCAATCAGCTGGACTTGGCAATACTGCACCCAGTGGGGATACTTCCAGTCCGCCAACCTTGGCCCCAACCAGATTGTCTCAAAGTACAACTCCCTTGAGCACCAGAAGGACATCTGCCACCGCCAGTTCCCCAACGCTCCTCGCAGCCTGCTGCCTGAGTGGCCCAACACAGACCGCACGAACAAGGTTTTCGGCGGCTGGGACATTCGCCCAAGCAACACTTACTGGTCTGGCGGCGAGTTCGACCCCTGGCGCACACTCAGCCCGCTCAGTACTGAGCCCTTCGCGCCCAAGGTCAACTCTTTCACCGATGCGCCCAAGTGCGGTGCTGCTACTAGCAAGAGGGACCTGTTTGGCTACACCATGGCGAATGCGCAGCACTGTTACGATTTCAGGACATACTTCCCCGATGGCGCGATCAGCAGGAAGTACTTCACTGATGCACTGAGTGGGTGGTTGAAGTGCTACAAGCCTAAGGGCGGCTATGGTCACTCTAAGAGGTGGACAGCGTAGGAGCGCACCTGGAGTGAAGACGACATCATCGGGATGAGAGGGAACGGGAACAATCATGAATACTACGAACTTGAGCACCACGAATAATTATATTGTTATGGCAGCCTGAGGGCGCGCCTTCCGTTTGTGGATGTACTTACCTTCACTTTCACTTTTCTTGGCGGGGCTAGTTGACTGCGTGCAGCTTTCTCCTTCGCGCTCCCTCACATACTCACCACAAACACAGCACGTCACCTTACTTCATGCAGATAGCAGCCCGCCAACATCATGCCTCCCGGAAGCGACAAGGTTGCAGGGCAGCTTGCCATTGTCCAGCTCAGCGACGCACCGCCTCGACGCCTCTGCCCCATCTGTCCGACCTTCCTCGACCTGCCAGCCGGGATCAGGAACGCGATCCACGACTGCCTCTTCCCTCATTTCACTCGCCTGTCGACAACGCACATTAATCTGATGTACGACTTGGACTCGACCACAGATATGTCATAAGTCCGGCTGCAAGCTGACAAGCTTCTATTTGCGACCGGTCATCACTCCGAAGTCGGCCGCGAGTGGTTCCGCATGTATCGAGCGCCAACGTCTTCAGGCTTGCAGCAAACCATCCTTAACATCCATCAAGCCATACTGGCCTTCGCCCACGACCTCATGATGACACATCCACAGCACTGCCACACGCCATCTCCAACGATTTGGATGGAAAGTAACTTTCGCCTTGTCCGTGCCGACTTCACGTTTCCGGATGGCATGACCGAGAGAGTGCCGAACGAGGGAAAGGACTGGGGGATGGTCTTGAAGCGCTGGATGCATGGACGGGACTGAAACCGCGTACTTAACGAGATGGAGGATGAGACCGGGACTAAGCATGAGCTCGAGGGCTATATTCTGTCAGATATTGCGAGGTGGCTCAGGTGATGTTTGGAGTACGAGCCCGATCCTTTGGAAAATGCATCAGAGGCAGTAGAGAATCGTGAGGCGCCGAGAGGGAATCGTCGTACTAGGCGCGCGGGACGGCGCAACAGATGAGACATGCTCGTTCAGGTCGGCCTTTGCCCGATCTATAATACAATATCTATTTCCTCTTTCGAGATGACTGATTGCATTGCGCGTGTTCTGAGATGGGATCTACAACATTCCTATCGTGCGGTCCTTGACGTGACGTCAGTGCAGCGCGCCTGCCTTCACTGTGAGTGCACGGGCAAACAAGTCTGCCTGGACCTCCCGGCCTTTGCTCCCCTTTCTATTCCACTCGCATCACCGTCCTGTAGACCGAGCGCTCATAAACCAATTCCCATATCCCAGCATGGCCGTCAGCCCCGCATATATGGCGCAGTCAGCGATTGCCTTCCTCGACCTACCTGCAGAGATCAGGAACACAATCTACCACCACCTATTCCCGGAGGGTCGTTCGGCAGTGCAGCTCCTGAAGCGCAACGGCGGCAAGGGCTACATCCAGATGACCGATCGTCTTGGCGTATTGTCTACATGTAGCCAGATCTACAAAGAAACAACGAGCGTTCTCCTTGCGCCAGGCCGACTCGTTGTGGTCCAGCCTAAGACATTTCAAGAGCTGATCCGGAAGCTTTGGATGGATGGTGAAGAGGATGAGATATACTACGACAGCGACGAGGTGGAGTCTTTCGACAACTACATCCTTCAGTACATGATTCCTGAGGGAGGCATCCGCCTCAACTACGATCTTGACAGTCACCGCCTGGTCAGGAAGGCGCCTACACTGATGTATACCGAGCATTGGCTGCGCGAGATGTGCATTATGAATCCTGCTGGCGCTCATATCACAGCACTAATGAGGACGATATCGGCGAAATCTGCCTTTGGCAACTTCCATCCACTGCAAGCATGGATCAACGACGGACATGCCAACCCTACTCGCTGGGGCGAGGGCGTCGACTTCAGGTCCGAGATAATTCTGGCGTTTGACAGCAGCGCCTGGAGTCTTTCAGATGTCGGAATCGATGCGACTGCTTTCCTACGTGCGACGCGCAGGCTGCAGAAGCCCGATATGGTGTATGTGAAAGTCAAGTCTTGGGCAAGCTGCAGGTGGGCAATGCAGCCTTGGACGGTCAGTGACATCCAGGCGAGGGTCTTGCTGTTCATGTGGCACCTAATCCAGGACTATCCAGACGCACGAAAGGGACTGTGTCCAACAATCTGGCTTGATGGAACGCTTTGGCCGGTAAAGGCAGAGTTCAACGACACCGAAGTTCGCACTGTCGAAGACAGATGGATGCCACAATATCACGGACACACGGCTTCGGCTCATGCAGCACGCGTGGTGGAGATCCTCCGGCGTATGGGCGATCCTGGTAATAGCGGACCTGAAGATGAATCGGACTCAGAGGGGGACGTGGATTTCGTGTTCGACATGGACTTCGACCAGGCTTCTCTGCTTGGGATTGCTGCGGATCTTGCTCAGCTCATCAACGACAACTATTGCATGATGCTCTGGTGAACGGTACGACGATGACGTCACGATTAGTCTCTGAAGCACTGTTATGGCGCAGGAAAAGCAGGATATGATAACAGCATCTCATTGTAGCTAACAGAGAATCAATTTGCCTTCCAAGTTTTGACCACTACCGAATCGTCTGCAAGATGATGTTGCCATCAGACTACTTTGGAAGACAGCACTTAAAGTCGCTTCCATACGGACAGAATCCAGTCTGCCAAGTTCCTCCAGAACAACCTTGGCTGGTATACTTGCAGGTTCCTACAAAAATCGTCAGTGCCTCTCATATATGTCAGAGAATGGCATACGACCCACCTTTACCCTTAGTGCCGCATCTGTAGGGTTCATGCCAATCGCAACACTTGTTATTTTCTCCGCCAGGACAGAGGTCCGTAGAAACGGCGCCCACAGGCGCGACGTTGCGACAGTTGTCTGGAGACATGCAGGTCCCCACTGCGCATGATTCACCGACTGCGAGGACGGTAGGTGCGGATAACAAAGCCGTGAGGAGTACGTAAAGCGTGGAGGCATGCATAGTAATTGTGATAGTGAGTTTACTTGATGTTTAGTGCGGATGTTTGAGCTCGAGTGCACGATTACCCAGAGCTTTATATATGTTCTCCGGATACGCGTGCTCGTTGAAGTACTTCGCATTGAATGCGAACCCATATTGCGGTTCTGCATGAACATATATCGATTCATGCACTCCCCGCATTTTCAGCTGGGGTCGTGTAACCTCAACTCAGCTTGTCTTCTGAACTTAGGGCCTAGAATACTTATCGCGCATTGGCATAATTCTAGACATACTCAGTGCGTGGAGGTACTCACAATATTGATCGTGGACATGGGTGGAGCGAGTAAGGCCGCACCTTCACCTTTACTTACCGCCTGCGCACGTGCCAGCAAGAATGGCAGGCGCGCCCACCAGGGTCCTTCCGCTCTTACGGATCGCCAGGGTCTTCCCACAAACACCAACCGACCGCCTCAACCGACGCAAAGAGTCCGGCTCTTGCTCCCACGCACCATGGATGACAGCGCGGCCGGGAGGCCCTCAGCGCACTCGCGACAGCCGGTCATGTCGTTCTTCGATCTACCACCAGAGATTCGCAATATCATCTACAAGTCGCTCTTTCCCAAAGGTCGGGCGGCCGCACAACTACTCGCCAGACGCAGCGGTGGTGGATACATCCGCATGAGCGACCGTTTTACGCTACTAGAGACCTGCCGACAGATCTACGAAGAAGTTACCTCGCTCCTCCAGGGACAGCAGAGATTCGTGGTTAAGCAACCTAAGACCCTATCGGAGCTGATGGATTCCACCGACGGCGATGGCAACTTCATGATCGAGAGGAACATTGCTGATTGCACCATTCCTGAAGGGGCCGTTGACTTGCATTACGATCTTGATCGCCAAGTTGTCAACAGCGGAGGAGTTTCTATGTTCCACATCAACCGGGCACTTCGCCGAACCTTTGCAGCTTACAAGGATATTCGAATCACTGCCTCGATATCGGTCACCGGTAGCCTCCAACGACTCGGACAATGGACGCAGAGTGGTCGGGACCATATCCCGGACATTGACCATCAAGCCATCGACTATACCACTTGGATTGTGCTGCGAGTCCCGTGGCCAAGCTGCGACGACGGCGGCAATTTCGAGGTTGATGTCGCAGAACTGGCCTCGGCCACAGACGACCTATTTTGGTTCACCCAAATGCGCACTATCGTGTACCATAGGTATGATGAGGAGAACACAACACCGGGAGACGATCAAGATTTGCAGAACATCAAAGCTGGGCTATTACTGTTCATACACACACTCATCAAGAAGTCTCCGGATGGCAATTGTCCGAAGATATGGATGAACAGGGATCTGCGTGTCGTTTTTGCAGACATGGAATCCGGATACGACTCTATCGAGCGCGTGACGAACAAGAATGCCGCTTGCTCTTGGCATCGAACCTACGAATACCTACTCGCCGCAGATCTTGTTCGGTACTATCACAACATGGGAGACCACAAGCCTCATGGAATAGCGCTCAAGAGCGTGGCCAAGACACTCGCAGACTATCTCCACGAGGCGATCTACTGAAGTCAAGTATGGGGCCGCGACTACCTCCACACAGTGGCGTCAAGAACTCTCTCGTCGTATCGTCAGTGAACCCAAGGTGGAGTCTGTGTCGCGTTGAGTACCTCCGGACGCAGTTTCGTATGCTTCCTTGAGTTTTGCTAGTCGCTGCAGGGTGATCGCGCGCCACACCTGTAGATCCTGCCCGTGGGGCATAATCGTGCCATCACGAGGATGGGGATGACAGCTCGTTTGTGGAAGTAGCAGGTCAGTCAGGTCTTCGATCTGTCCATTATGCATCTCTTCCTCTTCGGTAATGTCCTCTTCTATATCGTCATTGAAGCCCATGCCATCTTCGTCGATCCAGCCATACTCTGATTCTGGACTGATTCTCTCTTCTTCAACCTCCTCTTCCCTCAGCGCACCGAGTACACCCTGTCTCTCATTCCACTCCACCAAATTCGCAGCATTTTCACATCTCGCATCACTCCGCAAGATCGAAACCGCAAGCCAGGTGACTGGATTCTCGAACTGGCCTCTTGGGCCAACCTCGCCTCGGGCCCCATAACTGCCACCATACTCTTTCGGCCAGTCCAGGTACCGAAAGCGCAGCAGCGTTCGTTTCAGCTCCTCGCTCCTGTCGTGGATCCTGTCAAGATCGATGGACTTTCCAATACTTTCGATCTTGACAAACTACTCCCGGACTAGATCCTACCAGACCTGGATAACCTTCTGCTGCACTCCAAATCGCCACTCAGGCCTTGCATGATCGTTCGCAGACTCTTCTTGCGGTCTATAAGGCTGCCGAAATTGCTGGCGTAGAGCGTACAGGTGAGGTCGGACCACCCACGATCAACAGGCACTGCAAAAGGAGGATCCAGAGCAAGTTCGGTGTTGATGAAGTCGTAAGCGGGTCGCAGATCGGCCGGAAGGTCGTGCGGGATGGTGATGTGCCATGGCCGGCAAGTCAGGTCGTCGTCACTATCCATTACGGGTCGAGGTTTGGGTATTTGGTAGGAGTCTTGGTGGGTGGTCAGACAGGCGAGCTGGGGAGCCGAGCTGAACATAGCCAGCCATTATTCCCTGGTGTGCCTTCCCAACGATACAGTACCGTGGTTGATGGCTCAGCTGCCTACAGATCTCCCGTGGTACTAGAAGTCTGGGTTAAGCAGGGTCTCTACGAATAACTTAGTCGTCGTAAACGAACACATGTTTCCGTACACTGTGAGAGAAGACAAAAGAGACAAAGGAGTGGTAGAAGACTCCAACCTCGCTTCGAGGGTATCTCGGCTATCAGCAAGTGGCTGTGACGTGCAGCGGCTACCGCGCCGTGCGCGCGCATCACTTGTGCCTGACAGGCTGAATCCGCGGACCCTGGACCCTGAAGTCGGGCGCCTCAGGCGCCTCACTCGCACCTGCTCCAACCATCACGGGTGGCAGCTTCACATGCATCCATCACACCCTGCCCCCACGCCGATCGGTGTCCTTGGTGTTACACGGCCTGAACCAATCGACGTCATCCGCCGCTATCTGCACAAGGACCCATCATGCGCAACACTCGCATGGCGTGCAAACCAGACGGCGCAAACCGTCCACGCCTGTAAGACTCAGGTCCACCTTCCGCCAGTGTCACACCCACAGCCCTGGTGTCCCGCCCTCAGCACCTTAGTGCGGGACTATCCTCTGGTGTTCAGGCGGACGTCTCCACAAGGTCACACCAATCCGGAGCCGCTGCTGCAAAGTGCGGTGTAGTCTACAAGGTGAAGATAGATAATGGAATGGAGAACCAGCCCCGCCTCTTTCATTGTTGACCTCACCGACATCAACCATGGCACTCACGAAAACGGTACCGAGTAACCTCAAGTCAGATATTACGGAGCCTGACTCAACCTCATAATCCAAACCCACCTGCGCCAGCAAGGCTGATTGCTTGCACTCTTTCAAATTCCACCTACGGCCGCAAGCAGCAATCAGCCACAGCCACCATGTCGCAACAAGACTACTTTTCATATCACCCGCAGACGCCTGCAAACGACAGCAGAAGCAGAACATCAAGCAGGCCGGCGCTGCCTGAGCGCAAAAGCTCAAGAGCCATGCACGACATTATTCCACCCTGGGCAGGAATGCCTGCAACACCACCAAGCTGCCGCACAGTGAGCTACTCGCGCTGGTCGCGCTTCACAGCATCCGGGTCCAGCACACCAAATGGCGAACTGAAAGCCTCCAAGCTCTGCACAAATCGCGGCACAAGCCCAACATACAACCCACCAGCAAATGAATGGACCTATCTAGGCGCAGAGCAACCACTGCGATGCGGAAAGCCAGAAGCGCAGCGAAGCAGACATCGTCGCCAGCAAAGCGCAAATCAGTACTCGCAACAAAGCTCAGGCACATGTCCCAGTCTTTCCTCTACAGCCACCAGCACAGCCAGCATCAGCAGCCAAACCGAGCCCATGGAGTTCCGACGCCGCGACGTGCAGCGCGCAAGCATGACTTCGCAGCTGACAGAGTCGTTCAAAGCGTCACCTGTCAAGGGCGGCTTAGACCAACGTCAGCCTCAAGGAATGCTCGGCCTGATAGCGAAGCTTGGCCTGAACGCTGAGGATTGCGAGGAGTTGCCTTCCGCATTTGACGACTCCGAGGATGAGGATGAGGACGAAATTGATATGGATGACCTGAAGCCGGTGAAATCGGCGATGGCGAAGAAGGGCGGTGTTCCACATCCTGTCATTGATGACACCGCGATGGCACGGTGACGCCGGCGTTCGAGGGGAGCATGTCTCGCGTGTGACAGCTTTTGCATTTCGGTTTAGCGGTATTGTTTGCATTATTGGGTTCACCAGCATACAGACACACATTTGAATTTGCATGTGTCAGGCGTTCAGGAATATACCATGGGAAGACACCCGCAGGAGCGGAGGAGTATGCAGCTAGCCCCAAGCTTGGGCCATAATTCAATTCAATGACGATGTTAATCACCATCACTCAACTTTCTCTCTACCTCGTACCTTTTGATCGCAAGTCAACGCAACACGACCACAATGGAGCGCCAGATAATATACCACACCCGCTCACTCTCGCAGCGCATCATACAATCCTCCACCCGCCCTCTCCGCACCTCTTCAATTGCTTCACGCCCAGCGACAGCTTCAACTACTTCACCATGCGCGAACCTCAGACCCGCCTCAAGGCGCAGCATCCACACCACCTCCCCAGTCTTAATGCAATCGCGTCCGCCCAAATCCCGCGACCGTGGCCCCAAGAGCGACGAAGACACGCAAACAGACTTTAATGCACTTGACGTGCTAAGAAACACTGCTGCGCCGGCGACTAGCATTGATGCGACGACAAGTGATGGGTTTGCGCTGAATAATCAGATGAGGGTGTCTAGTTGTGGGCTGTTGCTTGTTGGCGGGGAGGCGTTTAGGTGGAGACCGTGGGAGGGGCCGTCGCAAGATGGGATGAGGTTGAGGAATAAGAAGGGGCAGTGGGAGATTGCGGAGGGCGGGTGGGGGGTGTTGGAGTTGGTGTGGCCAAAGCCTGGTACGTCGACACTCTTGCGCAGACCGCACAACGTGGACTTGGACTACATACTTCATGCTCGATACCTATGAGCGTGGTGCGACACAGCTTGGGCAAGGCACTGGCAAAAGGACGAGTGCTAACAACGTACAGATATCCTCATCATTGGCACCGGCCCTTCTGTCCTTCCCCTTGCGCCCGCGGTTCGAACGTACCTCAATGGTCTTGGTATACGGTTGGAAGTCCAGGATACACGGAATGCGGCGGCGCAGTTCAACTTGCTTGCGACGGAAAGAGGCGTTGGTCAAGTTGCGGCGGCGCTGATTCCCACAGGATGGAGAGATGGTACGGGGATTGTGTCTGATGAATAGATGGCGGGCTGCGAAAGACATACCCCTGGTCAAAAATGGCGGTCACGACAGATTTGTAGCATACTGTACAAAACAAGCATAATGGATAATGAATCAGGCGCATGTGGGGACCAGAGCGTTTGCCTGCTTGCTACTTCTGGTTGACAGCAAACAGGAACCTCAAGAACTTCTTCATCTGGGCGCATGACTTCATCCTCGCCTACGAATTTCGCGTCAAATCAACTTCCAGGTACAACGCAATCTTTAAGGGCCCCTTCATCGACGAGTCCTCAGACGAGGAAGTTGCAAGCGCCGGCGCAGAACCCACAACAGCCCAAGATGCAACAGAAGGAGCCTCAACGAGCGCGCCCACCGACCAGACAACAAGCACCGCTCCATCAGCCCCCGATGATCCACCTTTGCAGCTCGCTACCAGAACTACGCGCCCACCTGTTCTCCTTGCCAATCTACCAAGCCAGATCATGACCGAAGAAGAGATCGCGGAAGCACAAGCAGGCATACAAGCATCTCAGATCCACTACGAGCCCTCTCACGCAGCAGACACAGTTCATCCCGTACATCCCATCCAGCTCAACGGCTTCCAGTCCTCGAACGCCACTACACCGAGTACCAGGGCGGCGAGCACCCCAGACCCCAGAGCACCAACCCGCTCAAGTAATTGGCGATCGACCGTCCCCGACCTGGAAACGATAGCAGGATTTGCTCCGCTTCGTCCTCCACCGCCTATAATGACCGAGGCGGAGATCGAGACCCTCCTCGCGCCAGTGAAGACTGAGCTAGAGAAGCTGAAGGGGACGAGAATGCCGCCGGACAACGGGCGGGTGGCGGGTAAAACCGCGATGCAAGTCCTCAGAGATCGATTGCTACCTATAGGACGATACATCATGCAAATACTAGACAACATCGAGGAACATCGGCGAGGCGCTACAGAGACAGAGGTCTGTCGATACATCGCCGAGCACTACTCGCCGCAAGATCTCACGCCGGTCGACGGACTGGGGATCACGGAGATATACCGCAACACCATCTACCTCGAGAAGACACGTTATGAGCAGTGGCTAGCAGAGGTAGAGGAAGAGTCGCGTAGGGTTAAGGCTGAAGAGGAGGAGGAAGCGCGCAGGCCCGAGGCTCTTGAGGATAGGTTTGTTGATGAGAGCGAGGAGGTGCCTAGGTTGGTTGAATGGGATGTGTGGAGGGCACCTGGTGAGGAGAGGTTCCGGCCTGTGCCGCTTCTGGGGAAAGTTATTCCGGGGCTGGAGATTGATGGCACGGATGATGAGGGGGATGTTGGGATGGCGGATAGTTGTTCTTGGTGGGATGGTGTGAGGTGGCCGTGGGGGCAGCCGGAGGGTGGTTAGTTGGAGGGTTGGAGCTTGGTGTTGGTGTTACTTAGGTTTCCGATGGTTTCGATGTCTCCTTCCCCTTCACTTCGTCACTTCACAGAGGTGATACTTATGCGCTAGTAATTCCGTGTGTCACTGTGTGTGCGGTCTACTTTACGTTCTTCTCTCCTGCCTTTCACTTCTTTCCTCTTGTCGCCCGCGTCGTCTCTGCCACCTTCTCTTGCTTGCTCTTCGTAAAACAACCTCTTGACTCCCGCACGGCCCGACACATGCTGACGATCTCCATTCTGTTCCTGTGGCTAGTTCTCGTGTGCTGGATCCTCGTAGTTTGGTCACGCGGTTGCAGTTGATACGTTCCTTACGTTCGCAGCATCTGGCACAGGTACGTGTTTTTCTCCAGACTCCTGCGCAGTTGCTGACTATAACAGCGCTCCAACCCCAACAAAGCCACCGAGGCAGTGGCTTTGAGTCACATCGTGATTACCTCCCAGCATTATGGTCACGCTCATCGAAGTACTCAGCAGCACCGATGCACCGGTGCAAAAGATGATACTGCCTGATCTCGATGTCGCCGATACTATCGCGCTCACTCCCACCTACATAGATCTCCACGCCGAGCTGCCGGCGGTGCTCAAGGCTACGGCGTACAGTATCAATGAGCTCTTTCGAATTCTACTTCCGCGACCCGCAAAAGTTCAGACTGGTACAACCAAGGTGTGGTGCAGTCGTCACTGGAATGTGCTTTTCAGAGTGGATGTAACGATTGAGCAGGCTGCGAACAGATCTGATGATGTTAGTGACGACTGAGGAGAGCGAGGAGCTTACATGATTCCCCGAGGAAGAATATTATCAATTTTAGCCATATAATGAAGATGAGGAAGCTAAAGAAGATGAGGACCACGAGGACGATGAGGACGAGGACCCGGAAGAGGTTCTATATCAGCGATCCAATGTGCGCATTTGGATGATGCGATCACCAGCACCTGCTATCCAACAGCTTTTCGACGATAGAGTGGTAATATTGGGTCTTTGCTTTCTCACTTGGAACAAGACGTATGCTCTCTTTCCATGACGTGTTTTATAAGCGAGTGAGCCGTACAAGCGAGTGAGCCACCCCACCAATTTCCTGTACCCTCTACACTTGTATCAACTATGAATCTACCAAATCTACCTTAAAACACCTTAGATGAGGCTGATATATATCTTGCGATATCAGCTCTTAATACAGACCAAATTAAGACTAAGAGGCGTGCTGCAGGCACGTTTGGGGTCTCTCGCGCAACGCTCCACCGCTGACGCGTTGGCACGCTTGCCCGACGCGATTGCTAGCCCAACTCAAAAAAGCTTACCTAGCTAGAAGAGGAGGTGATTGTCAAATATATACTTGACCTTGACTTACGTGGATTTGCACCTACGTACGCGGCCGTACGCGACATGGCTGATAGACTGCTGGCTGCGCGCGGCGCTGGTCAGGTTGGCGTCCACTGGCCGCGCAACTTTGTTAAGCGTACAGAGAGTCTTATAACGCGTTTCAACCAAGCGTACAACAGGCAGAGAGCTCTGTGCGAGAATCCTGTCCTTATCTAAGGCTGGTTTAAGCTTGTAGAGCAGACAAAGGCCAAGTACAGTATCTGCAACAAAGACGTCTATAACTTTAATAAGGCTGGCTTTATAATAGGCAAGATTACGACGCAGCTTGTTGTAACAGGATCAGAGAGGAGAGGCAGGCCAAAGACAGTTCAGCCTAGCGACTGTGAGTGGGTGACAGTGATAGCAGCTATTAACGCTGCTGGCTGGTTAGTCCTACTGTTCCTGATCTTTGCCAGCAAGTACCATCTCTCTGCCTAGTACGAGGAGCTAGAGATCCCACGCGACTGGGCAATTGCAGTTAGCAACAATAGCTAGACAACTAATGAGCTTAGAGTAGAGTAGCTAAACCACTTTAATGCTTACACTAAGGCTTGTATAGTAGGAGCGCGTCGCCTACTTGTCCTTAACAGCCACGAGAGTCATCAGTCTCTCAAATTCCAGGAGCTTTGCAAGGAGAACAATATCTACACGCTCTGTATGCTACCGCACTTATCTCACTTACTCTAGCCTCTAGACGTTGGCTGCTTCTCGCCGTTGAAGCGCGCGTACAGTCGCAAGGTAGAGAGCCTAGTCCGCAACTACATTAACTACATTACTAAGCTTAAGTTTCTGCTAGCTATTAAGGTTGCCTTTAATAGAGCGTTTACTCTAGCTAACATCTCTTTAGCCTTCTAAGGGGCAGGCCTAATACCTCTTTAGCTAGATGCTGTTCTCTTAAAGTTAGACGTACAGCTATATACGCCTACTCCTCTAGCTCTTTTAGAGGCTCTCTAGGAGGCTTATACCCTACGCAATATACGCAAGCTTAAGGCTTAATTAACTCTAATTTGTAAGCGTGTACACTAGCACAAGAGCTTGTTACTAGCCTCTATTAATAGAGCAATAGACTAGCTTAAGAAAGGAGCTAAGGTAATAATCCTCTTAGCTAAGCTAATAAAGGAAAGGATTACTAGCCTTAAGAGGGCTAAAAAGGTAGCGTTAAAGCATAGGAAGCGCAAAAAAAAGCGTATATAGAAGCATAGAGTGTTAACAAAGGGGGCTAGGGAGGATATACTTGCTTAACGTAAGGCTAATTAGCAGCTTGCTTGTGAGGAGCGTCAGGGAGGAGAGCAATTAGGCCTCAGCCGTCAGGCTCTAGCGCGCTGCAAGAGGTGCAGGGAGACTAGGCACAACTTACAGACATGCAAAAAAGAGACTCTAGCTACTACCTAATCTACTCTGTTAATTTCTCAGTATTGCACTGTTGCGTTGTTGAGGTATACGCGTGTAGAGGCGCGCAAAGTTGGTGGGGTGGCTCACTCGCTTGTACGGCTCACTCGCTTATAAAACACGTTACATCATATTCATTAAATCGAACGCGTATCTCCTCATAAGGACGGGCGACGACATCATCCCCGACTTGCTTGTGTAAGTTGGCCTGGAGACCCAAAAGGTATCCTGGGCTCAACAGCAGTCTACAACGTCACAGCAAGATGGCAGTGGCTGCCGCAGTCTATTTCTTGGACATGGAGATGATGATCTTAAGGAGTCGACTAGATGCCGTCGCATCGGCGACAAACACACGTGGATGATTGAACATGACATTTCAGGTCTAACACCTACTGAGCCAGTCGATGTTCTCAAATCAACAACGTTCCGACTGTGTGTCTCAAAGTCGAAGCGGGGAGCGCCGGAGGTCTTGAGCTACCGTATTGTCTACAACTCTGCGATCTGCCATCCCGTTACACGGTACTCCTACTTGACGGTTGCCGGTCACTACACGAACTCTAGAGGTAGCAGACAAGAAGGCCGACATGGAAATTGGGAATAGACGTCTTACATCGGGCGCAAATGCGAAGAACTTTGGGATTCGCTCAATGAGTTGACTTTGGTCGAATTATGAAAGATGCCACTTGATCAGCAACCATCTCAGTTTGCGGGCCTGATAAAGGTAATCGAAGGTAATCGAAGGTGCAGCAGCCCTTAGGGGAACGTTCGACTTGCCAAATACTTGATCCTTTTACGAGGACGAGGTCATTGCATTCTTAGATCAGGCTTGGAAAGTCCAACAGGAGATTGACGAGCGGAGGGGGCTATCGACAGCAAAAACTATCTGCATTCGGATGACAAGGACGAGAAGGACGCGAAACATCTTCTCAAGAACCTGCTCAAGCTGGTGAAGGGCCAGAGCTCCCGCTGAGGGGATCGGAAAGACTGGCCCATTGACTAGTAGAGGCTGAAGGCCTCCAGGGTCTGGTCATGAATCGTGTGTGACATCGACGGGTCACTATTAGAGTCACTCGTTTTGCGTTTCATTTGAGGACCCGGAAGTCCTCCAGAGTTGCCGAATGGCCAAAGGGTACAGTGACGGTGTTTTCATATGGTACCCTTGGTGCGCTCATAGTTTATGATACAGTCGAGATTCAGAGTGCGAGATCCGAAGGGACGAACAGAAGGAGGCGGAGCGAGAGATTGGTGGATTGAAGGAGTGGGCCGCAATATGAATCGACGATTGGATATCTGAGACAGTCTCAATTGAGTTCTGGCCTGCAATGGAGGGCGGGAATGCGAGGAGGACACTGGCTCAGAATTAACACCGATCAAGCATCTTAGAGACTTTGCAGGGCATACACTGGTCCTTGAGTCTAAAGTCCAGGCCATAGAGTCGTCAATCAGTTTGTGGGTCTGTGGCACATCGGCGAGCCTGCCATACAGTGGCCAAATCGTTTCGAACGGCGGGGATACCTATTGACTATTGAGCGCCCCGGGCCTTGAGATTGGACCAGAACTCCAGTATCGGTGTTTTGAGGTCGTGTGAATGCTCCCAAGCGTGACTGCGCCTCCGGAAGACATCCGGTGTTGGCTCATAATGCGGTCGTCAAGCATCGGCGGTTTGATACGACGGAGATGCGCACAAGCGCTGTCCATGGGAAAATGCGGTTGCGCACGCGAACACGAAGCCGATGAAGCAGCCGTCAAGATCGAAGATGTGGTTGCGCGACACATCGGCGAGCAACACCGCATATCATCAGTGGTCGAAAGCCGTTTCAAATCATTCCTAATCACTGTCGATTATGCCCTGCGTCAAACTTTCCACTCTACGAGTGTGTGACTTCTGTCGAGCGGAATGCGGCTGAAACAGCGAATGCGAGGTCTAGGTTCGAATCGCAAATGATGGATCGTGGACAGGACGACGGGGAAACTCGTCGAGGGGCATAAAGCGTCGTCAATGGCAGAAAGACCGGGGCAAATCACATTTACTGGAAGATCATTCTTACCCCAGCTCCATATTGCTTTTGCGCCTGTACTCACTGACAGCTGACAGGAGAAGGTCGAGCGACAGACCCTGCAGAAGTCCCTGGCTCCCATTAAGCTGGTCTCGACATTGCTTCTGGCGCCCAGTCGCGTGCAATTCCCACAAAGAGCGAGAGGCTCAGTGCACCAGTGATTGCGACTCGCGCATCTCCTCTCTAATTGAAGCCAGAGTCATGATGTGGGATACTCAAGGTGAGGCGACAGTGTCGAGTATCGCCAAGTCGAAAGGATCAAGTAGGTTTGCAGGGGATGTTCTTACCCTTGAGCATGGCAATGCTTGCTGTTTCCGACCCTCATCATGTTCAGCAGCAGTCACCATCCACAACGTATTGTCATGAACGTCGAAAACAGGAATTGTAGCTGGTGTCGGAGGTCGCGGAGAAGGGCTCGCCCAGATGCGGTGACGTATGATTGAAGGACTTGCCTGTGTGCAGGCTTGTTTAGAGGCTGTGCTCTACGGAGCAGAACGCCGACCTATCAGGATTTCGTCCTCACCTTTTTGCAGTACTGAAACTCGACCAGCGACGTTGACCTGCACGGTCTAGATCAGCAGGGGCGCGTTCATGCAACGCTGCCGAGAAGTCGCCGTCCACGTCGTTACCAGTCGATCGCCTTCGACAGACGTCGACGTCGCCTGCTAATATTGCAGGAAGTATGCGTGTAAAGTCGGCGGTAGCTTTTCCGCCGATATGCAGGTCCCGGCGCCCAAGGCACCCAGGGCTTGTGGCTTGCGCAATTGGCCAGAGGGACTCGCCGATACGAAGACACGAACATCGCAGGGGCTATTTTGAGTTTTGACAGCGACAGTGTCGGACTGACAGCTGCAAAAGATAGTGGTGATGCAGGCGATCATGTAGACCTCAGGCCAGGACCCTGGATGTGGCTTCATTGCTTTTTCGCGCCCTAACAACGTTCAGGAACACTCACCATCCGGAACAAGCCATCGCAACATACGATCTGGATGGGCGACCGCGCACAACTCCAAAATGCGCTCGCTACTTCGCGTTGGGTTTATTGGGCACTGGGATCAGCGCGCGGATCAGTGCATTAGCGACGGCACTATCTTCGGCCCTTCACGACTACCGCCATAGCCTGGCCAATCACAGCACTCGGAGCTTCAGAACGTGCTTCTTGACGGCTGCGGAAGGCGGGATGGCTCGCGCGGTACCGCGTGGATCATAAGCCGTGCCGTCGAGCTAATGCTATCATCTGTGGGTGGGTGTCGCGATGGGCGCTGCATTTCGTATCGTTGGCCGGCGGCCGATGCGAGACGTTAAGAAGCCAACGCCCGGTACGCAGATTTCATCATGAACCCATTGTTTATCGACGACGCAAAATGGGACCTCCACTACCGGAACGATTGAGAGGGACGACGGCTACGCTTGGTGCTTTGAGCATCGTGACGACGATTTTGAGGTGCTATGTCAGGGTCAAGGTCATCAAGAAGTGGGGTTGGGATGACACCTTTATCGTCCTTGCGTTCGTGAGTGCTCAGATCTTTGTGCGTGCTTCGTGACCATCACTGACGACATATACGGACAACCCATATGTGGTACACCATCACACTCCTCACCGGTATACACTACGGCACCGGCCAACGGACGGCAGACATCTCTGTTGCGGACTCAGTTCACGCTATGCGTTGTTGGTGGCTCTGCTTCCTTGCCTACGCTTCGACTATCACGTTTGCTAAACTCTCGCTGAGCTTCTTCTTCCTTCGCCTGACATCAATCATCACGCTACACCGCATCGCCACTATCATCATTACCACAGCCGCCGTAGCAATCGGTGTGACCTACTTCTTCCTTTCGCTGTTTCAGTGTGCACCTGTCGACTTCTTCTGGACGCGTATGCAGGGCGCCACTGATGGGAAGTGCATCAACATGGAAGTCATCGTCGGCATGACATACCTCTACGGGTCCATCGCAGCTGCCACGGATATCGGCTTCGGTGTCCTCCTCGGAGCGCTGGTATGGAGGCTCAACGTTGAACGCAGGACAAAGGTCCTCATTGCGCCTTTGTTGGGCATGGCATGCATCGCCAGCTACGCCGCCTTAGTGCGCATGCCATACATTGAGAACTTCAAGTCCGATGACTTCCTTTACGGCACTGTCGATATCTCCCTCTGGTCGACAGTCGAGGTCGGCATCTCAGTCATCGCCGCCAATCTCGCCACACTGCGCCCGCTCATTCAGCATGTCGGCGAAAAAGCACGTTCGATCACGTCTCGCGTCCGTGGCATCTCGGTGCAGGAGATAACACCAGTCAACAGTAACGAGACCAGCGAGCACGAGCTCCCTCACTACGATGATCACAAAATCAAATTGTCGAGCCCCAAGATTTCAACTAGAGTGATTGCACTCCCTTCAGAAGCCGCTGCAGGCAGACAGGCGGATGGAGAGAGCACAATCAGCCTTACGCGGTCGATACGACACCCCGAGGTGTGCTGAGCATGCACGTAGGAAGGCGTGAGAGTAACGACGAAACGACGAAACCAAAACTACATGTTGTAATACTAGCGTTTTTCTTCTGTACACTACGATACACAGCTCGCAATCGAGCTTTTCGTTCACTACTTCATTATCTTTGGTAGGTACTGGCTGGCAAAGACAGGTATACACATGACACTGTAGGTTGGAGTTGCCGCTCTAAGCGTAACAGTGCTTCTATTACAATAAATGACACTCGAATTGTCTTAACAATCACGCCGTCGCATACAACGTGCCGTGCCTTCATCAACTTGCGTGTCATCGTCATCACTAGAGGTAGTCTGCCGCTTCCGATCGGCGTCAGTACCAGCTGCGGCCAATTCCCCATTTTCCCATGCCTCTAATTGCCTCTGCGCCTCTGACTGTCTCCGCTCCTCGTCTCGTCCCAGTCGGAGAAAATGCTGTTTATACTTGTTGTTCTATGCATTGGCCTTTACGTCCTTCGCCTTGTCCAATGGACACGCTACTGTCACTGCCAGCATTTCGCCCTTCAGAAGCTTATTGCATTGATCTTTCGACAGCCACAGAAGGTCGCAGATTGCATAGATCCGCTCAGCAAAAGTCAGGCGCTGATTGAATCTGTGCACATTCTCCAAGGCATCGTCGTCATGCACACCCAGCACACTTGTTCCGCACATACGCAACCTCACAGTAAGAGGTTGCGATAGAAGAGGAAGAGAGCAATGCTTATTTACTAGTACTGCGGTCAAAAAATTCGAAAGTTTCTTATTCTATCTATCTTACCAGGAGATCTACTTACGCTTGCGGCAGATGAACTTGCCCTTGGCATCACGCCGTGGCCCAGACTTCTTACGCTCAGGGTTGGACTTGGACGCAATCTCCTCAGTTCCTGACTCCGACTCCGAATTCGACTCCGAAGCAGGCTCTGGTGAGGACTCAGGCGTGGCCTTAGGACGAATAAACTTACCATTGACATCACGCAGAGGTCCGGACTTCTTAGCCTTCGGCAGTGGAGTTTGCTTAACAGGCTCAGGAAAAGGATACTTACGTGTTGAACCATCGTTGCGCTTTGTGCGCTTCGGCGGAGGTGCTTCGATCTCTTCGATCTCTGAGTCAGAGGATGCTAGCGCCTCCGGCTGGTAGGTCTTGCGCTTCCAAGACTTTGCAGGTGGTGTGTTGACCTCTGGCTTCGAAGGTTCCGGGGTCGATGTCGGTTGTTGCTTGCGCTTCGATGCCTCGCATTCCGCCTTGGTAGCGTGGCGTGAAGTCTTGACGCCCTTCGCTGCGGCCTTCTCGATCTTGTGCTTGCGAATAGGAGAGGGCGATGGTGACGACGTCTCAGATCCACTATCTTCACAGTCTTCTGACGCACCGTCTTCAGAGTCCTCGGATATGTCTTCGCCAGAATGCTCAGACTCCTCCTCAGGAGTTCGCTCAGACTGAATATCGCCAGAGTGTTCAGAGACATCTTCCTCACCGTCGTCTTGGTGTCCGTCAATCTCCTTATCATCTTCAACGTCGTCATCGTCACCCTGGCCCTTATCATCGTCAATATTCGTTTCCGGCTTCTTGTCGGTCCAGGCATCATTCTCGGATCCTTCGTCGCTGTCTGAGTTCTCAGCGTCTGAAAGCCGCCCAGACTCATGATCATAGCCTGCTTCCTGAATGTCGTCTTCATTAGATCCGCCGTTGCGGATCATCCACTCAGCAAGCAGATCCTTGGTCGTATGCGGGCGCTTAGCCTTCAGGGCTGGTTGCTCATCTTCTGAGTCCGTCTCTGTCAGATCAATCAGGCGCTTGCGTGTGGCCGACTTTGTCTTTGTATTGGTCGTCGTCGTTGTTGTAGTTGCCGCTCCCTTATTCGCAGATGCCTTCTTCGTCATTGTGGAAGGAGCGAGCTGTGTTTCCCGCGCTGATGCCTTCGTTCCTGCGCGATATGTAGCAAGCAAAGTCTCCCGCTTCTTGCGCATCTTCTCGGCCTTCTCCTTATCGACGCGAGTCTCTCGGAAGCGAGCGCGTCCAGTATTAGCTACAAGGCGAGGGATGAAAGCCTCTGATGAGGCTGCACGCTTGGGTTGCTTGGTCTTGGGTGTGGCCTCAGGCGACTTTGGTGATATCGGCGATGGGGTCGAAGAAACTGGAGAGGGGGAGGACGGCGCTGGGGGCGATTCTGAGGAAGCAGGCGCGATCACGGGCGAAGTCAATGGGGCGGATGTCGGTACCGACACTGTGCCACGAGACTCTCGTTGTTTGGGTTGTGGCTTCAATGATGGTTGTGGGATTGGAGTGGGGACTCGCAGAACGGCAGCAATGACCTGCTGAGGCTCGTCATCAATCTCGATATCAGAACTATACCCAGCTTGGGTAATGCTAGGATCCGACTGACGTCGGTGAACTGCCTCTTCATCCTCGTCATATGCATCGTGCGAGGTGTTGGCCGGGCAAGTCTTTGGCTTCGTGCGTGGCTTTGCTGGCGCAGGGCGCTTGGTCGTTTGCTTCGTCTTTGTCTTGCGTTGAGGGGGTTGAACTTCCTCATGCTCGTCTTGATGGTTGGCGTCGTTCCTACCGGGCATCGAATGATGCGGATCCTCCGTGCGGCCGTGTATGATCCACTTCTGGCGCTTTTGATTTTGTACCTGCATCGTGGCGGCGCCAGACATCTTCAGCTTTGGCGCACCAACCAAGGCCTCAAGTCCTTCGCCCTTCATGAGCTGATCGCAGGCAAACTTGGAGTACTTGAGCATGGCGCAGACGTGGTAGATGCGTTGTTGAAAGGTCATGTTGTGAGAGGCCTTCAATTTCTTCATTGCCTCTTCGCAATACATGTTAGTGGATTCAGGGCCTTCGTTGTGCAAGCGCTCTGCGATATCAAGCATGTGCCAGCATACCTTCTCCATGGCAAGAAGATTGTAGTAGCTCCCGGGGCCACCCAACCAGCGCTTGACGTACGATTTCCCATTCTTGTTGTCCTTGCACTCCGAACAGTCTTGAAAGGCTTCAAACATGTCAAGAACATATTCGGCACGCTTCTTTTGTGTTGTAGGAATGGAAGGATCATCAGACGGCGCTTCCCAAGCACTCTCGATGTAACGCGAGGGCATAGCTGCTTCAGCATCTTCTAAGCTAACAAACGACAAGTCTGCAAGCTGTGGCGTCTGCTCCGGTGTTGATGTGCGAGAAGAACGGCTACGACGCCCCCGGATGGTACGAGATCGCGGGGAGAATTCTGCATTCGGCACACCGTGCGGAAACGCGGTAATCGTCGGTGAGAACTCAACAGAGGGCTGAATGTACACTTCCGGCCCCGCGTTGTGCAGAAGATGTATCCGTTCATCTGATAGCAAATCCTGCTGTAAAGGTTCGGCCGTCTGTTGAGGGTTTGCAAGTGCCTCTTGGTCCGGAAAGTCCTGGAACAGTTCATCAGTGGGAGACTCGAACGGTGACTGCAATGCCGGGCCGGGCACTTCGCCGACATTTCCCCATTGATGAGAAGACTCCATCTGCTGGAATCGTGGCGTGTGTGGCTGTGACTGGTAGAGTTGTGTCTGCTGGCTCTTGAATGCCTGCCACTGTTGCTGTTCCTCGAATGTAGCTAGCACAATCTGAGGAGACGGCTGGGCCTGATTCAACATCGTCTCACGTTCAATCGTGAGATTCGGCATCTTTGGCATTATCGGATGAGCCGACTCGATGGACAAGCCAAAGTTCTCGCCAAATTGCTCAACCATGAATTGCGAGACCGGCTGATCGACAGGACCAAAGTCTACGAATGCAGCGTCAAGATTCTTGTCTGCGAACAGCTCGAGATTATCGTTGAAGAAGTCTTGGTGAGGAATTTGAAGGTCGTCGAATCCTTGAGGGCTAACGTGAGTAGACGGGTCGTTACGAGTGTTGGAATGAGGCACGGCCATAGCTTGGCCGGTCAGATGCGCGGGCTCCGCGCCGAAGACATCGGACCCGTTGTCAAACAGGTGCTGATCGGCAATGATACGGATGTCCTGGCCGTTGTCGTCGAATGCATTGTTATTGAATGCATCGAAATCGAACAAGTCGTGAACTGGGTTGTTCATCGGGTCCATGATTATGTGTTGGGTGTCAGTTGATCAAAAGAGTAAGTCTAATGGAAGGTATCTACCTGGGAGGAATTAGAAAGTCCTTAAGAAGGATTAATGCTGCTTTCTGGTGAAAGGTTAAAATGTATATCAATCAACCTCTGAGGGAGAGTTGGGGCCGTTTCTAGCCAGGCCTGTAGCCTTGGAGGTCGAGAAGACGATGATGCGAGCAGATAGCGAATGAAATGAACGAACAGAGTTTGTGCTGTAGAACGTATCGAGTAGCATGTCCGGGGTGCGGCCTGATCATAGTATATGAGTGACTTGCACGCAGAATGAGCTCACAGTGCGGCCTTGTGAGTCGACTGCGGTTGATCACACTGTGTTTGGAACAAGAACCGATACGAACCGAGCACGCATTGTGCGTGTAAAGACGCGCGGGGCAACTGTATAAGGCGTCGCACTGTGGGGACACATCTCGATCGCAAAGGGTGAATGATCGATGGTCTCGCTCTGCATGACAGCAACAATATTCGAGCCCTGCATACGCTTGACTCGCTGAGCTGCGGTTCGTCCTGGAAATGCTGCTGGAGACCTCGTAGATCTTGAGAGCCAGACAAGTGCAGACGACCCCGGGATAGTCGTTGCTGCAAAGGAGGTATTGAGTGACTCAGGTGTGGCGATTCTTCCCCTCATCTGCCCCAGGTCCGAGAAGAAACACGTGAAGCACTACACGACGGCGGTAGTCCACCGCAAGCTCTATATAGATGGAGACTTCGTCAACTGGGCACCGCTGACTGCAAGCTCGGTCAATGAGACCAGTGAGCATCTCCACGACAGCCCTACGAGTTAAGTATTGGCTGAATCTTTGGTTGCATTGACTTACTGCAAGTCTCCAGCATGCAGCCTCGATAGTTGTGTTGTCGAAATGCGATTTCGAATCAAGAGAACAATTGGCCCAGGCCCGGAAGCAATATGAACCCGGCTCCCCCAGAAAATCGTCTTCGATCGCATGTATGAGCAAGCGTACTGCATTTGCCCTGTCTTCTGAAGAATTTGGCAGGGTTTCGCCATTGCCCGGCGGCCTCCAGTAGACTGCCGACTTTCTTGCAAGAGTCCTGATACAATCGGCCGCATTTGCGTGAGAGTCAAATTTCAGTTCAACTGTTAAGACGTCCGAAGACGGTGTGAACATGGCAGGGTCGAGCCGTCCAATGTGATCGGATCGTACCGGTACGGGCTTGGGATTCCGTCTTGACAGGTCTGTATCTGTAGAGCGCGAGCGCTTGTGCAAGAGCCAAGGGAATGCTAGATCTCTTATGCTTTCGACTGCATTGGCTCGAGAGAACGGACCTTTCAACACTTGTTACCTGGTGCTCCTGAGAGGAAGTGCCTTGCACCTGGCAGCTGCCATGGTATATCTGGACGAAGAAAGCGCAACTAGGTATAGCCGAGACGCGCACTAGTGAACACGAGTGTCACTGAGGGCCGAGAAGATGAGCGAAAATCAGCAAGGCGCACGTCGTGCAAACGCGTTGTCGCGCAATAAGGATGGATGTGAGGTCAACGCGTTCCTAGAATCGCGTACCTGGGCGTTTATGATTTCAGCGGCTCACGTGACCTTGACGAAACACCTGACATTCCGTAACGCCGATGCAACAGCGTTCAGTCGCCCTTCAACATTTGGGAAATATTTTCCATTCAAAGTCGTAATTTATTGCGAGCATTTCTTGCCGCGACTATCTACAGGTCTTTCATCAAATCTCCAATGGCGTCAGCACCGTCACCCCCGCCTCTGAGGTCTTTGTTTGTAGCCTGGATCAACACCCGCCTGTAGCTTGTCAGACTTGGAGTTCCGTTGTTGGTGACCTCCAATATCAAGTGGAGTAGCTGCCCCTGCTGCACCGGTTTCCTGCTCATCAATTCGACCGCACATTTCTCCGGTGGTGGCAGCGTTACCTGAACAATCTTGCCCTCAGCATCGCGCTTCTCGATCTCTAATTCCGAAACTTCTGCATCTATCCACCATTGTGTCGCCGTGGGCTCGCGATAGTGCCACCACTTGTATGTGAGCTTCCCGCCGTCAGGGTCGTATGTACCGCTGGCGTCCAGAATGACCGAGGTGCCAGCTTCGGCATCGATGCGCACGGGCGTAAGATTCTTAGTACCATTTAGATGAACCACAGGGTGATGGTTGGCTTTGCCAAAGTCAGACTCCATACTCCACTTGATCCTCGCTGCAAAGTCGTTCTGGAAAGCGTTGCGCCAGCGCCAGATGGTCGAATGATTTGAGGTGTAAGTCTTGCCGTCAAGGCCCGTAACACGATCGACTGCGTCGCTGTAGTGATTGCTGTTCAAGCCGGCGCCGCTGACGTCTGTGCGAGCATAGCGACCTCCCCATGAGCCGTACTCGGGACACTCCGGAACACCGAGCCCGTTCTGAATGAGATAAAGGAATGTCGGCGTGTCTCCTTCAGGGATGAAGAGATAGTCGGGGTACGCACTTCCGAGGGGGCCGATCTGGATGTTCTCCTTGATCCAGCTCTTCTCCATCTTTGAGAAATCCGGTCCGCCTTGATCGAATCCGTAATACTTTTCTCCTGAGATGCCAGTCCAGGCAGCCATGCCATATTGGTTCCAACCGTGCACCGATGCAATGTAGAAAACATCAGGGAAGTTATTACGGATCCATGAACCGGTGTCATCTTGATCAGAGATTGCATACACGCGTATACGTGACAGAAGACGCTGGGAGTCTTCAGGCGAGAACTTGTCATCGATCTTGACCAATGCCTGTGCGAGGGTGTTGGTGCCGCCCCAACACAGAATCCACAGAGGCTGCGTGGAAGGAGCAACGATACGATCGTAGAGTAGCTGACCCCCGGCGGACAGCGGAATATCCTGTCCTACTGCTGACATCCCATAAGTCTATGAACCAATCAGTATTATGATCAGCCTGGTTTAAGATCACACCCACCTCAGCACCCTTCTTGATCAACCCTCTCAGACGCTCTGCAGTTGGATATGGCCAGTCGGGGTGAACATGCTTGTTCAAATTCTCGACAGCTCCTGCGTACGCGTCGATGATCTTCTCCATATCTTGCGGACACACTTTGTTCTTCATCCATGTGCTTGTGCATGCCACCAAGCCCTCGGTCTCGAACTGATTGGCATATAGCAAGTAGCGGCATAGCGACTCGGCATCATCAGGTTCATTGGAGATATCTGACAGGATGAAAACGCGGGGCTTCTGTGGAAACGTCTGAAGCCTGTCGGTAGCCATGATGATGTGGCCTGAAGTCAGAGCAGAATGTAAGGGGAGAGAGATCAATGGAGGCTCAACGGCTGAAGCTCGATCTTTTCAAGCCGTCGCACTGTTGTGCGAAGCCAAAGTCACACAAAAACATCCCGAAGAAGCGCCTCGCAGGTACAAAGTGGGGCGTTGTTGCGGTGTCCCTTGTCGATGCATCTGGATGGGTTAGGCACAACTTCGGCTGCGCTTGGGTTGCGGGGCTCCCGAGGGGCTCTTGTGTGCACCCTTACAACAACACCCAACATGTCGTCTCTCGGCACTCATGTCAGAGCGATGAAGATTGACGTCCATGCGTAAGAGGAAATTACACATGAGAAGGCCCTGAGGATCGTTCTGGGATTAAAGCCGAACGACGTTGCCCGGCCATGCCTGCGCCACGTCTATGCCTATTCGAGACAGCTCAGCCTTGCTTGGCTGACGCTTATGACGGATTCTTCAAAAACACCATAGGAATTGACGATCATCACCAAGGTGAACAGATGGCCGCAATCTCAGGCGTCCAGCAGTAAGGCTGTGTAAGGCGTGCCTCTTACACGTAAGCCAAGAACACGCTCACCATGTATAACGGATGAAGTATATAGCCAGACTGCGCTGACTGGGCAACTTGTCTCTCCCAATCATCAGCACTGACCCAAGAACAAACTATCCATCAAGAACCATGGTATCAATTCAGTCCAGAGTCCACGAGGCAGCTTCTCAACATGCCCAGCTCCTCCAAGGTCTTGCAGAAACAGATCAAGCGCCCTCTCAACTCCAACAGCAAGATGCCTACCTCAAAGACTTGAAAGCGCAGGAAGCAAGCACGACGAAGCGTGTCGAAGACCTCCGTAAGAAGACGAATCTCGAGTTAAAAGACCACAAGAAATACTCCGAGTCCACATTCAACCGCTTCGCCCACAAAGCAACTGGCCGCAAAGAACGCTTCGCCGAGAAGGCTGGAAAAGAGGAGCGCGAGTACTTCGACGCCATTCAAGCGCAGAAGACCGCCGAAGATGAGCTCGCATACATACGCCAGCTGAAAACCGAAGCCGAAGCACAACGGCAAAAGTTCGACAGCGACTCTACGCGTCACAAACACCTGCAGCAGCAACTCGACCATCTTTACAACTCCATCTTCGCTGGCCAGACGCCTGAGTTCCCGGAAGAAGACCGCAGAGAAGAGGCCTGCAATGTCGCATCTCAACACGTACAGTCCATCCACCAAGAGCTCGAGAAGGAACGACACGTCCTCTTTCTGCTACGTCAAACAAGCACGAAGTTGAGCGAAGCGCGCCACTTCCTCGACGACGCGCACGGTATGTCGCAGTGGGATATGTTTGGCGGCGGCACCATGGCCTCGATGCAGAAACGCAGCTTGCTCGAGCGCGCAGAGTCCAGCATTCAGCAAGTCCGGATGCTGCAACAACAACTGCGGCAAGTTGCACCTCATCTGCCCAGCCTCGGCCAGCTCAACATTGCCTCTGGAAGCATTTGGGGCGATGTTGTCTTTGACAATATCTTCAGTGACATGGACATGCATGACAAGATCAAAAACTCGGAGGTGCAGGTTGATCGTGCTGGGCACAAGTGTGGTGATATGGTCAGGCAAAGTGAGCAGAGGGAGCAGAAACTGCTGGGTGATGTGAGAACTGCGAACGAGCAGCTAAGGAACGCCCGCATTGAACTGCAGAAAGCGCGAGAAGAAGCTTTCAAGGGTGTGCTGGAGGGCCATGGAGGTGTGCAGCAGCAGTCGTGGCGGGGAGAAACCTACCAGCCTCCAGCAGGTGCGCCGCCGGGCTATGATGCTGCTCCACCGGCGTACTCTACCTGAATTTTGATTCGCAATATACCATAGCCTTTTTGTCTTGATACAATCTTACATTTCCACATCGTGTCTGTTGGTTCCTACCCTTCTCGATGATGATGCAGCTCAGCTATCAAACAAAAGGTGCGCACATTGACGTCTTCTAGCCTTTGCCTCGTCACGAACGATTTTGCATCTTCTCACCCAATGACCACTTCACTCAACCTTTCGTAACCGCCTCGCTGTCGAACTGACTCGAGTCGCAGCTGTTGCACGAGTGCTCGCTCGGCCGGACGCCTAAGGGTCCACCAGCATGCGCTACCAGCCGCAGTCGATGGCATCCCTAGACTCGAAGCCTCACTAGACCTTCCTCAACCCTCCCTTTCCTCTGCCTCCTTGTCTAAGGAAAGTACCCCTGATGACGACAAGCGTCGTGGTAGGGCTCAGGGTGGATCGCCCATCGAGAGCACGAAACCATGGTGTTGCAGTCCGTGCTCGATGACCGCATTGCTGCTGACAGCATGCGCGTCCATACAGCGGACATGTACGCACAGCGGCCCCTCAAATATCGGCGAGCGCCTCTGTGTACAGAGCAACATGTCAATTAATTGCTGTTGTCCTTCACGACCATATCTGTAGACCATGGATCCTCTCCTTTCTGTCGCCGACGACGCCATCGCCAACTCACGAACGCCGACTCCTCCGCCGAATCCTCCTGGACGCCTCTGGGCTATCAGTGACATCCACCTCTCCTTCAAAGGCAATCGCGAAGCTCTCGAGAAGCTGCAGCCTCGGCTGAATGACGGCCTCATTCTCTGCGGCGACGTGGGCGAGAGCGCAGACCATTGCAGACAAGCCTTCGAGAAAGCCACATCTTGCTTCAGGCGTGTCTTCTGGGTCCCAGGCAATCACGAGCTGTATACGCTTCCTTCCCAGAAGGACCACGGTCCACGCGGCGAGAAGAAGTACATGGAATGTGTGGATATTGCACGCGAGTACGGGATATGGACACCAGAAGACGAGTTCACGATCTGGGAGGGCGAGGGCGGACCAGCGCTCATTGCGCCCATCTTCACGCTGTATGACTACAGCTTTCGGCCCAATGATGTTGAGCTGAAAGACGCGTTGGACTGGGCGAGAGAGGAGGACATTGAGGCAACGGACGAGCATCTCCTACACCCAGACCCATACCCATCGCGAATTGCATGGTGCAATGCGCTCCTCGAGAAGACTGAGAAGAAGCTCGAAGCTGCAATCGCTGCGCACCCAGATATACCTCTCATCCTCATCAACCACTGGCCGTTGCGAGAGGATCTGGTCAAGCTGTTCCGCGTACCACGCTTCTCGTTGTGGTGCGGCACGAAGAAGACAGAAGATTGGCACAAACGATTCAACGCCAAAGTCGTCGTCAGCGGACACCTACATATCAGGCGGACGGACTACATCGATAATACGAGGTTCGAGGAGGTCAGCCTGGGCTACCCACGACAATGGCAAGAGTGTCAAGAGCGAGGGTTGAATATCAACGACCTCCTGCGCGAGATACTGCCTGGGCCTGAGATGCCTGAAGTGAAGCTGGAGACATTATGGCGAAGATACGGTTGAGGGTGTTCCACTCACAGGATGTGGGCAGCACTATCCGCACTGCCAGCTTCATAAGCATCAGCATCTCCTCACACACCAATCTCTATATCTCGCGATGCTCGCCGCATTCCCGGCATCCTTAGCAGGGTGGTTAAGCGTGGTTCGCTACGACAACGGCTGCGGCCGCGCACGCGGATACGAAATCGCAGGAACGCGTGCTTTAACCTGCCGCCGGAAGATTTCTTCGACCTCTACCTATCTCCAGGACACAGAGCAGCTTTCCAATCGCTGCATTGCCATCTCTCACGTTCAGAATATCGGCGCAGCTGCCATGCTCAAATCCCTGCTATATCTGTGCACCTTCCCCATCAGTTACAGACTAGCGTCGGTACGCGGGCCAATCCTTTCGGCAGTCCTCTCCCACGCCCAGACAAGCCCGGATCCCATTTGACCATCGCAGACAGGAGACGCATGACCAGTCGCCCTCGATATTAAGAGCGCCGATCTTATCGAGGCGTTTCCTGGAGCAGGTGTAAGCCTCGGTACAGATTGTGCACGATGTTGACAATCAAGACCTGTTCCTTACATGCGCGGGAACAACATCCACGCTACCTCTGTATAGTCCCGACAACTCAATGCTTGATCCTTGTCATACGAGGCAAGCATCCAATCGACGTGAACACTGGTGGCCATGTGGGTTGCTAGCATGAATTGACGTGCAGACTGACAGCGGGAGCAACACCAAGATAGGAAGAAACGGATGCTGGGAGCGACACCGCCGGGGAGCACACCGGCTCGCGAGGAGACGACAACAGATTTCAAATGGTATAAGAGGCGTGGCAGACCTCATGAGATGTGAAAAGCAGCCAGCTCTACCAGGTTCTCGGCCCACATTGAACCGTGCTTGACCGCAGATCCACATTCTCGCCGACGACCGCAACAAAGAAAAAAGGACACTTGGATTCTTATCATCGTGGACTGCCCTCAAGATGCTCTTCAACGTTCAGTCTCTGGCTCTCCAGCTCCTCGCTGCCGCAACCTGCATCTCTGCTTTGCCTACTAGTGTCGAGAAGCGCGCAGTCATCAATCACGATGCGGTCGTTGGCTTTGCTCAAGCTGTCCCTTCTGGCACTGTCGGCACATTGATGCTGAAGTACAAGCCGTACCTCAAGGTCTTCAATGGCTGCGTCCCCTTCCCGGCTGTTGACGCCGCAGGTAACACTGGGTAAGTCCATAATTCCGCACAGCGTCTTAGTCCCAACCTGACTATCACCGAAGTGGCGGTCTTGATACCACCGGAGGATCGAACAGTGGATGCTCGTCCTCCACCGGTCAGGTGTATGCTCGTGCCGGCACCTACAGCGGCAAGTTCGGCATCATGTACAGCTGGTACATGCCCAAGGACTCGCCCTCCTCTGGTCTCGGCCACCGTCACGATTGGGAGAATATCGTTGTCTGGCTCTCTGCTCAATCGACATCCGCGTCTATCACTGGTGTTGCCATCTCCGCCCACGGTGACTACCAGAAGGACTCTTCTCCGGATCTGCAGGGCACCAGCCCCAAGATTGGATACATCAGTTACTTCCCTGTCAACCATCAACTCATTGCTACAAGCGATCTCGGCGGTCAGCAACCGCTCATTGCTTGGGACAGTATGACTGCTGCGGCCAGGACGGCTATCGAGAACACTGTAAGTGATGTGCTTCAACGCTTGCGAAGTCTCACTAATGCATCTTCAGGATTTTGGGTCTGCGACTCCCAGCTTCAGGGACAGCAACTTCCAAAGCTACCTTGCGGATGCCTACTTTTGAGTTCACTACTGGCGCGACCGAGTTTGGTTACCATGGAGTCGAGCTGGTACGTTTGGCACCTTGGAGTCGGCAACAAGGATAAAGAACAATGAATAATTTCACTCCAACTTTTGTGACCATTCTCCCTGAGCTACGGCACAACTAACAATGTAGGTCTGCCAACCCTTTCTTCGCTGAGCTGCATTGTTCAGGCCTTTGACATTCATACTGGATATGAGTGGGTCTCAATCTGCTAGAACCTCGCAGGTGGCTTGCGTGACAATTTCAGTCCTTGGCTCAGTAACTGCACACAGCCTGGTTCCTTATGGTGCTTCCACGCTGGCAAGCTGGTTTGACGGCGACTCAGGAGAGCGACAATTGACTGGAAACAGCTCGAGCAAGAATCAGGAGCGAGCGCCGCGGCGCAAGAAGAAGCGAGGGTTGATTAAGACGGATGTTTTGTCCCTGCATTGATAAGTACTGAAAACTGTATCAGCAGAATCGCGCAACCAGCGCGTCACAGGTCCAGCAGCACCAACAGCACCAACAGCACCAAGTCGTGCAGGCTCAAGAACACGCTCAAGGCTCGGGGCAGCAGCAAGCCCTTCTCACTCGCCCTGGCTCCACTCAGACTCTCTGAAATCCGTCTCAGTATGACCAGCAATCTCCAAAGTATGCTCCTACCGCTTCTTCCGAGAGCGCTGAGTCCATCGCAGATGAGCAAGATCTTGACGAGAGCGGAGCAATGCCAGCGCAGGTCGGACATGGATCAGCGGACCAGTCTTCTCTCAAGGCACTTCCATCTGAAACTGACGGCTCTTCAGAGTGGAAGCGCGGAGTGAAGTCGGTACTCTCCCAAGAGTTGGCAGAGAAGATGGATGATCTGCTTGAGCACTTCCTCTCTGAGTAGACTCGTGAGGCGTTCCTACAGCATCACGATGGATCATGAATGCCGCAAGCAAATGATCCCACTCTCCCGCAAAACGAGGCAGCAAAGTTAGAGTGCGCAAAGAGAATCGCTCGAGCTTTCGTCAGCATCGAGCATGCGGTCGGTTCTAACAACGAAAATGCGTTCAACACTCGTTGGACGCCTTCGCAGCTTCGTATTCCTCCTTACGACATGACCCTTATTGTTTTGCGTTGCCTGGAGTTTATGGATCTGCTGATCGAGCTACACAAGAGAGGTCCTTCGGTACTACGATGCTTCGACAAGCAGTACTCGGCTCTCTTTGCAAGCATGAAGTAGTGGAATTTTGCCGAACGCATGGATCCCACCACTTGATTCTATTGTGGTCAGGTTAACATGTTGGCTTGTGGCCTCGATGCCGTTTTGGCAACTGCTTGAGAATCTGAGATTGATGGCATGAGCAGTTTGCATTATCAATGAGAGGGCGCCCGCAGACGTAATGATCAGACTCCACTACATTATCGTGTCTTGTATAAAGCGCGGTTTCTTCGACCGTAATTCCCGTTTGAGTGTATAACACTTTTTGCGTACTCAGACACTCCTGCCTGCCTGTGGTGCCGCGAGTGCAGCGTCACGTCCTCAATGCAACAATCTCGCACATCAGGTGATTCAACATGCTCCGGTTCGCGAGACGTTCATAAACCTCGCACCTAATCAGTGGTGTTTGGCATCGACTGTTGCGCCTTTGGAAAGCGGCACTTGTTCTCTATCCGTGGCGCGGAATACTGCCTCCACGTTCGTGTGCAACAACGCTAGGATCCGTGTCACCTTCGAGATGGCTTTTCACAGTCGACCAGAACGCATCGATGCTTGTCGACATGCACGAGCCAGGTGTCCCTGCGCACCCGCGTGCACGGACACCAACGCGTGGTGTCGGTGCAGGATATCAAGCTCACACCCTTCGAGCTGCGGTACACCACCACAGCAACCGCGACAACCAAATTGCATCAACTACACACCGCGCCAACTCATCGAGTCGCACTGGACCCTCTTGTACTTTCATTTCGGTCCACATTTTCACCACTTTCCCGGGCACCTTACCCATCGCCCTCTACTAGCCGGGCTGGTTTTGACGCCGAACACCACAACGAGGTGTGTACTCCGAGTAACGCAACCACCAATCTTGATACGGCTCACCATGACGCCCCATCAGAGCGGCTACAATAGCCATAGCCAAGGCTCTTCGTTCGATGCGTCCCGATGGTGCAACAACCATGAGCACCCTCGGAAACCGCCGAATCGCATTCATGGTATGTATGAATCTGGCTTTTCAAATCAGTCACTAACATCATTAGGTACTGCTCAGCCTGACTGGCAAGGTCTGGGTGATAGACGACGGGCACATGCTCCACAACCTCCTGTCGGCATACAGCCGACCCAGCAATCCAAGGAGCTCATCATGATGGATGCACAAGACCTCCGGCATATTGATGCTCAGCTGCGTCAGTCCAATGAGTTCGCTCGTCTCGGAACATCTGCAGATCTCAGGCAGATGCTGAATCCGCCTTTCCAATCACCTCCGCAGCAAGCTCCCTCCGACGCAGATCATCTCAGTTACGAACCTACATCACAGGCAACCCACGGTATTGATGCTACTAGGCCGGATGATATCAGTGTGCGACTCCTCGAGCTGGTGCGGTCGCAGGGCATATCGCTGAACGGCACCTTGGCCCTTTCGGCGCACCGCCACACTTCCCAGTCCCACCGACCACCACTAACTCCTCAAGCGGAGTATGCGGCTCAATTTCCTGAGGTTCTCCAGCTGGTAGTCTCCAGCAATGGCTCTGGACCCGTCGTCCATCGAGAGCAGTTCCTGTCTTGTTTCAGTGCACAACGCATCACCTACATGCAGGGTCAGCTCGCTTCATCAATTCCTTACCATGAGGTGTTCAAGGGTCAACACCCGCTCCGTTGGGCTGTGCTTGCGCATGCGCTCCAGTATGCTGCTCCGCCACGTCAAGTCATGGCTGATTTTGGAGGCTCCCCAGCTCCCTTCTGGCTCCCGTCTCAAGCTGACTACAGCCTCTGGGACGCTCGCGATGCAGAGGTACTGCAGGCTGCATGCTTGAATAACGGGATTGGTGTGTCTTGGGGCTCGCTAGATCAGATGGGCTCCCAGGCGCAGCTGGTGCTCGGTCAACCGCCTCTGCTAGCACCTCATGGTACCCAGCGGATTCAGGATCCCCCATCGCAGGGGATGCCACCACCAGCACTGAACCACCTGCTCTTCCAGCTGGAATTTCAAGCTTACCAGTACTGCCCGGCAGAAGGTATACGGGAGCTCGTCTCGTCGCGAGGCGATGATCGCATCGAACCGGCGGACGAATCTGTTCAGATTAGTCAGTCTATGGAGTCTTTGGAGGAATGGACGCCTCTGGAACCAGATACGCCAGACGAGCCATTGTCGCAGGATGGCCCCCTCGACCAGGAAGCTTTCGCTCCAATCCCGCTAAGCTTCCACCCGTCAGCACATAGCGCGAGCCTACAGCAGACGGAAGCCGCAACTAGCCTTCCCTTACCCGCTCAAGAGGCCTCCGAAGCGCAGCAGAATGGAGAAGCGGCTGCTGACCCTGAACCTTCGAGCAACGCCGCAACTGCTACTACCCAGTTTGCGCAGACTCAAGAACCTCAGCAATCGCCAGCTGCGCAGGACTCGCGGGCGACGAAGGCGCCACGGAAGAAGGCCCTAAAGCGAATCGTGTTCGACCCATTGGCGATCTTGCGCCCTCGCAGCGACGACGACGCCAAGATTCGACTGGCGACAGAGGAAGATCGGGTCGCTTTCACTGCCGATATCTCATGGTTCAAGCCTGCGGATCCTCAGGCGTTCCATAAGATACCTGAGACCGATGAGGAACTGGAGCTATTCGTGGTTTACATGCTGGAATGCATGATGGACACGAGCAAAGCCGAAGATAAGAAGGGACCCAGGTCCTCTTTCGACAATCGATGGTCGAAGAAGGCCTTCAAGGAGAAAGGTTGGCCAGTATCTCTCGAGGCGATGGAGGTAATCTGTTGGATCATCGTGAAGATGGCTTGGCGATATCATCGCGACGGTCCTGCTTTCCTGAACCTTTTCGACAGGCTCCACCAAGATAAGGCAGAGAAGAACCAGGACCTCACCTTCTTCCAGCGCATCAGCGTCATCAGCACAGTCCTGCTGATTTCTAAGTCTCGAGTCGACACGTGCTGCAAGCACGAGAACCTTGGAAGCCTGGTTGCCTTTCCCCTGAGCATTCTGGCGGATTGCAAGGCTAATCGTCCCTTCAATGAACTACGCACGGCGACGCTTGCGGCTGGCACAGAGGCATTGAAAAAGAAGGCCGAGAAAGAGGCTAAGGAGGCCGCTGCCAAGCAGGCTGTGAAGGAAGTTACTGGTGACGACCAAGGTGCGTCGGCTGATGCTGACGAGGCTACTCTTCAGGGCGGGTCGGAACAGGAGGTGGAAGAGGAGGGAAATGAGGTTGAAGGCGAGGAAGAAGTGGAGAAGGACGAGGAATATGATGCAGACGCAGATGCGGATGATGATGAGAACCAGGACGACGATGGACGCGATGACGAGGACGGCAACAACAGAGCCGAGAACAGCACAGGTTCTAGCCAGCCTGGAGCAAATCCAAGTGAGGAGACTGACCGCGACAATGGAGGTCAGTCAGGACGCGCAGGCGATGCGGACACCAGCACAGGCGCCTCGAAGTCTTCACATGCGAACAGCCATTACCACCAAGCTCATGCCGAGCAGGCCCCAACAGCAGCCCCAACGACAGAAGTCGACACCCGAGGACCCTCGAAGCTGTCTGCAAAGGGCCTCACTACACCATCCGCAGGAGCATTGCTCCAAGCGCAACCGTCGACAGCACGCGCGACTACAGCTTCACCACAACACGCTCCAGCAGCTACATCAGGTCATAGTCGTAAGCGCTCGGTAAAAGATCTTCTCGAGCCAACGAGATCATCAAAGCCCTCAACATCGAATAACAAGGTCCGCCGCGGACCTATTGGGGTATTCCCAGCGGCACGCACGTCGACACGAAACGGTACGCAGGTGTCCTTCCATTCAATGGGTCACTTGGCATCAATCGATGCTACGCTAGGCAGTGGTCCGTCGCCGCGAGTGTTTGCTGCATCCAAATCCAAGGCCAGCCGCAAGCGCTCTGCCACTTCCGAGCACCTTGGATCCAAGTTGCCGTCTGCACCAAAGCGCTCTTGCAACGCTTCACACGCCAATTCGAACGACCGTACGACGTATGGTACGCGGCGCACCATCACTGGACCTACAGTGCCTCCGCCAATACGCACAATGGCTCCGCTTACATCTTCACCGGCGCCGCCTACACCTCTACTGACACCGCCCACGAAGCGCCGCGCCAATGAGACCGGCCTGAGCGACATCAACACCCGCGAGAAGAGCGCTCGATCGGTCGACCGCCAAATCATCGCTCCCAAGCGTCGCCCCGTTCCACCGTCCAGCGAAGGCTGAAATGTATACGGCGTAGAAGCAAGCCTCGGAGAGGAAGCTTCGGTCTGATTCTTCAACGCTGGACTTGATCGGGAACTGAGCCGCGGAGGTCTGAGTCAATGGCGTTTGGCTCATACTGCGACAAACCCGCATCTTGTGTTTATTAAGCAAGCCTGCTGGATGGCTGCATGCCGGGAGAACTGGCTGGAGGAAGGGAAGTCGGATATTGTGTACACATGGATGCGACCATAAAGGTCTTGCCGAGAGTAGTGGGGGAGTGATTATGGCAAGCAATCTTGCCTGGCCGCGAGGATGGTACGTACTGCAATGAAGTCAATGAGCCAATCGATGTCTTTCCAAACCTTCTTTATGATCTCGTGTCTCTACGTCTTCTGGTCGGTCCTCCAGCAATCATAACTGAATGAATCTTTAGCGCCAGCAATGCGAGACCAGGTGCGTTAATCTCGTGCATGCTCCACGCAATGTACTAAGATGCTGAGAAGAGACCATCTCATGTTACTTCCAGGCTTTTTTCTACCGGAGTGGGACGTGAGGTCCTTTGTTCCATTGTGCGCAACCACTCTGACCAAACATGCTTCCCACTTCTCCCTGAATGAGGTGCAACACATGTGGAAAGCTCTGAGGATGGTGGGAACTGTGACGTACCGCAGATTCTGTCGTTGGAATGAGACAGAGAGCTGTTGCGAGTAGCCATTGTTTGCGCTTTCACTGCACTTTGTGGGATGGCGAATGCTCACGTACCCTGAACGGATGCGTGACCTCGAGTCCGATGACCTTGTCAATCACTGGATCCAGCACGAGAAGACCACCTCCTCCAGAGCATCAATTATCTGGGTTCCTGTATCGAATATATATGACGTTCGCCGGTAGCTATCCACTATCCTTGCATCTGCACGCGACTTTCGCTGCAAGCCGGCGACACCACGCAATATTTCACTCTTTGATCGTCTGGTATTCTTCCAGCTGGCGCCGCGCTGAAGACGCCACGATTCGTAAACTCCTAAAATGTGTTGCCGTGACGTCACGCGGTACTGCGCACGCCATTCGCGCATCATGTGACTCGCGCCTGCACTGCGACCGGCCCGCACCTTACCACTACGAGTCAATTCAGTCTGTGCGGTGCTGCCCCGTCCGTGCCCCGGTTCACTCCATGCAAAAGGGCGACGACATCAACGTTGAGTGTAAACACCACCGAGATACCTTTCTGCGTCCTGGTCTCAACTTCGAGCTCGCAGGGTCACTTCTCACAACACTTCCTTTCTATTTCGCAACTCCCTTACCATCGCTCTCATGCCCCAAGGTATAACGACAACCGACATGGCGCGTACGGCGCATGTTTACACTGAAATTTCCTCTTACGGGAATGCACCGCTAAGTAATATACCGTGCGCGGTGCACGGTGCATGAGTAGATTGCCCTGCGCGTACTTCGTCGTCAACCCTGATTACCTCTCGAGCTCGTCTACACCCAGCGCGACGCCCGCTAGTCCCTCCGCAAACACTCCTACCACCGCAACCACCAACCTCAGCCTCATGTAAGCCAGCAACTGCCCCTGGCTTACTTGCGAGGCATACTTACACTGCCACTAGCCAAGCTCACTCAATCTGTATACAACCAATTACATCCAGCATCAGCATGTCGTCGCGTCCAAGCACCGCTCCCATTTATGGTCAATTTAAAGGTACGGTGGCATTCAAGATTCCACATCAACGGGTAAGCTGGCCATTCCAGCGTCGACTTCGGGCGTTGTCCAGGCCAATATGTCAAGTTCCGCGCCAGGCTCACGTACTAGCACCTTTGTAGCTCAGCCTGGCAACGGCCCACCTTCAACTTTCATCCAAATCGTGACTCAACTTCGACAGACCACCTCACACGGGCTTGATCCTTCCTCTGGGTATGGTCTAGTTGCCAGTGTCTTTCCCGCCCCGCAACTTGTGAACCCGCCATTCCTCGGTCAGCCTGCAACTGCGTTGCTATCTCCGCTGCTTCCAAGAGTTTATCAAGCGCACACTTATGCACTATCCCGCACAACTTGAGACTCACCAACCGACTCAAGCCCAGTCGTCCGCGCTGCGCTTGGTCTACACGCCTCTGATCATCAGGAAGGCGGTTCCAGCACCCGCAACTGTACAGCGCACGCTGACTTCGATTGCTGCAGGTCAAGCCTACCGAGCTAACCGAGCTATTTCATGGTACCCTCTTCAAATCGATGATACTATTCCACGGAATGAGGCCGAGTGTTTTTTGTACGTCGTTACGTTCTTGTCTTCGTTGACAGAGGTACGCGAGTGTGTAGATGAAGAGCGCAGGCCATTTCCGAAACACTGGACGGATCTCGCAGAGCAAGCTCGCCTCTATTTTCAAGAAGATGACATGACCAATGCTGCTTGGGACCTGCTCGACATCATGATAGCCCTCCACCTTTTCGACCCGTCAGCGTTGAAGACACGCAAGCCTGCGGATATCGCGGAGAGCCAGCAGGACGAAGGTATGTCATTCCAGGAGCGTGCCGGGAAGATCTGTAACGTGCTCCGCCTGTCGAAGCATCGAAGCGCAATGATCGTCGCCGGCGACTCTGTGGAGGCGTTCCTGGCCTTGGTCAGCAAGAAGGAGAGGGTTCCGCAAATAACAAGCTGCGCTCGTCGAACCCGAAGACTCTCAGGGCCCGGCTCAAGGCCGCCGAAGATGCTCTGGCAAATACGACCGCAAATCCTTCGAACAGTCGCCACGACAGCAGCTGCAGTCGCAGCAGCTCTAACGAGTGGAGCCAGCGATTCCAACAGCGGTGCACCAGCCGACGTAGGTAAAGCTGCCATTCCTGACTCTGCGCCTACGATAGCCACTGGACCCGAACGGCCTTCGTCCACCACAAAGTCCAAGCCTAGAAGCAAGACTCGACAGTGTGCATCTAAGAGCGGGACCCATAATGGACAAAACGGTGGAGGACGCCAGGGACTTGATACTGATGGTAGCCGCAAGGCTCAAAATCCCGTCCACGCCAAGGTTACCTCCACCTCTGAAGGCGCAATTGCCGGAAGCAATGTGCACCACAGCGTTCAAACCTTCGGGAACTCACAGCCCTCAGATGACTCGGACTCGGTAAAGAAATCCAGCAACGCGTCGGGCCTACCGATACCACACCTGGCACCGGCCAAGATTTCGAGACCGAATTTGCGGCATGGAGCACTCACCAAGCAGAACTGCAGAGGTCAGCCGAGGACTCCGATATCGCGCGCACGTTCGACGACTTCAATCAAGTCTGCGCTGTCGACAACGATCTCACGGCTCTTCGCGGTGATGACGACTTGGCGTGGATCCTTGCCTACAATGCTGCTCATCCTCTGACTGAAACTCCACAACGATGCGTCGCTGTACAATAACACCATCGAAGCCTCGTCATACTCCAATGCTGTGCGAGACAGAGAAGCGTTCGTCAAGCGCCGCGAAGGAACGAGCGATTCTCAGCCGCCACCAGGTACTGGTCACGACCCATCTTTCGGCGCAGAGTCGTCTCTGAGCGCAGAGGTCAGCAGCTGCGCTTATGACCTTCAGAACATGGACGATCAAGCCGAGTTCTCCAAGTTTTTACATGATCCATTTGCAGATGAGACAGCCAACCTTTCTGCTGCTCCCAAGCGTGTGAATCAGGCAGTTTTCGATGGGGGTGAAGATCAGAGCCTTCCGGTTTCGCCCAAGAAGCGTCCGCGCCGCAAGCGGAGTTCGACATTTGAGGAGCCTGTTGACAATTTCGTCAACTCTATGCTACGTGGAAACACCGCGCCCCGCACCTTCAAAAGAAGAAGCCCTCGTCGCTTTTGAGCATTGCCCATCATCGTCTTTCTTAGCTCTTGCGCATACATTGTCTTCTTTCCACACCGGTCTTATTTGGCGTTGGCGATGGGGCGCAATTCAGCATTGTCTCTTCTTTGGCAGCGACTTGGCATCAACTCGGCCGTTGCACATTTTGAGTTCTTATGAGTATTTTCTTGAATCCTTGTACGAATGTTTGGAAGGAATTTTGACGGCTGAGATTTGCTCGGCAGGGCGGATGTACGGTCTTCGCTGGTGAGCACAAGCGTAGTAATCCGGCCGCGCGAAAGCTACGCATGATGATAGCGCGGTAATTCAATCCATTCTTGATGAATCGTCTGCGACGTGGCCCGTATCACGGTATTATTGGAGACGGGTACAGAGGATGAAACCATCCTGCCCTTCCAATTTTCAAGATCCATGACGTCATCGTCGCTCGTTTTTGTGGCCTTTATCGTCAAGCACACGCTTCCCTTCCTTGTTCACAGTACCTGCGCATTACATTCGCGCTCAGCATCTCCGAGTACCCGCGTTACTCTCCGCATCCTTGGAAATGGAGTGCTGCTCCTGATGTTCCATGCGGTCAACAAACCATCGGCAGAGTGACCGTGAAATCTCCGTGAAACACCGACGGTCGGGGGACGAGAGTGTTCTGATCGGCGAATGCGAAGGCACTACCCCGCGTTATATATGAAGTACGCTCGTATCACGAGTTTCGGGAGAAGTTACCCATGGCCAAGCAATCACAGCTGCAAGCACAAGGCGAGTGATGGTCCCTGTTGCAGCCCTCGGGGTTCCCATTACCCCAGACCCACGTGGAGTAGCGCGCTTGCACGATACATGGGAAGGCAGCTCATATCGCTGTCCGGTAAGACAGCCTTTCATACCGTTTGGCAGCAAGGTTCTTTGTGTTTTTCGCGAGGTGGGATTCGCCAAAGACCCCTCAGATTGAGTGTCCCTACCAAATCACTATCACCGTTCATTTGGAAATTTGGTGTGATGCGAATACGAATTGCTTTTTGCCAATACCCTGAACCATGAGAGGTTTTATCGGGAGAGGGAAAGAGCTATAAGTTGCGCTGTAAGGACCAGTATGCAGTCGATCTCCCAGCAGCAACATCTTTGAGCCTCTACCATCAACACCATCTTGGTCTCCACTATGCGGTTCCTCAGCTTCTTTGGCGGCAGCCTCTTGATAGCCTCGTCTCTTGCTCAGGTTGTACCTGTTGTCTCTCCCATTGGTGTCTCAGCCTCATCGTTCAACATCGACGATGTGTCACTGACGAGCAGCCGCTTCATGGACAACCAGAACCGCACATTGAGCTATCTCAAATCTATCGACATTAATCGGCTGCTCTACGTCTTCCGTTCCACCCACAAGCTATCGACCAACGGCGCAACTCCAAACGGAGGATGGGATGCTCCTGACTTCCCATTCAGGAGTCATGTGCAGGGCCACTTCCTCACTGCTTGGTCTCAATGCTATGCGCAGTTGAAGGATACCACATGCAGGGACCGTGCGACATCTTTCGTTGCCGAGCTTCTCAAATGCCAGAACAACAACGCTGCTGCAGGTTTTGCCGCCGGTTACGTCTCTGGTTTTCCCGAATCAGAGTTCACCAAGCTCGAGAGCGGTACACTCTCGAACGGCAATGTGCCGTACTACGCCATTCATAAGACGCTCGCTGGTCTGTTGGACGTTTATCGATGGATCGGAGATCAGAATGCAAAGACTGTTCTGCTTGCTTTCGCTGGATGGGTCGACCAGCGTACAAGCAAGCTCACCACTGATCAGATGCAGAAGATCATGCAGACAGAGTTCGGTGGTATGAACGAGGTCATGGCAGACATCTACCACCAGACCGGTGACAAGAAGTGGCTGACAGTCGCTCAACGCTTCGATCATGCCGCGGTCTTCAATCCTCTGGCATCTAACCAAGATCAGCTGAGCGGCCTTCATGCGAATACGCAAGTGCCGAAGTGGATCGGTGCCGCGAGAGAGTACAAGGCTACAGGCACAACTCGTTATGCGGATATTGCAAGGAATGCGTGGGCTTTTACAGTCAACGCCCACACATATGCTATTGGCGCCAACAGCCAGGCGGAACACTTCCGTGCGCCCAATGCGATCGCCGCATACCTCACCAAGGATACTGCCGAGGGTTGCAATACCTACAACATGCTCAAGCTGACCCGAGAGTTGTTTGCCATGGATCCTACCAACACCAAATACTTCGACTTCTACGAGCAAGCTTTGATCAACCACATGCTTGGCCAGCAGGACCCTCATCAAGCGCACGGCCACATCACGTACTTCACCTCACTCAATGCTGGTGGCCAGCGCGGTGTGGGTCCGGCATGGGGCGGAGGCACCTGGTCGACTGACTATGACACTCACTGGTGCTGCCAAGGTACCGGTCTCGAGACGAACACCAAGATGCAGGACTCGATCTACTTCTATGACAGCTCGAACCTGTATGTCAACCTGTTCATTCCTTCCACGCTCAACTGGAAGGCCAAGAGCGTCTCGGTGCGCCAGTCCACCACCTTCCCGGCAGGCGACACAACTACATTAACTGTCACTGGGAGCGGCAACTGGGCGATGAAGATTCGCATCCCCACCTGGAGTAAGGGCGCCTCCATCGCTGTCAACGGTGCGACGCAGTCCATCGCCGCCAACCCTGGAAGCTACGCAACGCTGTCGCGCACCTGGAAGTCCGGCGACACAGTCACCATTAAACTGCCAATGAGTTTGCGCGTCCTTCCTGCAAACGATAATAAGAGTGTTGGTGCGCTCGCGTATGGCCCATCGATCTTGTCTGGCAACTACGGCACAAGCACGCTCTCGGCGAACCCTAAGCTCGACCTTGGCTCGGTGAAGCGTGTGGGTACTTCTGGTCTGTCTTTCACAGGTACGGCGGATGGTAAGTCGGTCAACATTGGGCCTTTCTACGATGCACAGAGTTTCAACTATGCTGTGTACTGGGCGACGAGTGGGTCTTTGCCAAGCTGAAGGTATCATGTTTTCGTGAAACGGAGCACCTCAGAGGCCACCTGCGCCTTGGGAGATGTTGCGAGTAGGATAGCATATTTCATAGCCTATTTGAAATGACACGGGCTCCTCCTTTCATCGTGGCTACGTTCCTCGTTTGCATCTGCGCTACGTCTTGAAGTTTGGGAATGCTTTCCGTAGAGTCTTGCACGCCGACAGGAGCACTTACCAAGGGATATTTGGTGCTCTGACCAAAGTTGTGCCGAAAAATACACGGTGCTGCTTCTTGATCTTTGCACTCCTCCGCTAGCGGTTCATTGTATCCATCGTAAGTACTAGCGCCATGCCTCAGAAGACGAATTCCGACTGCTTTGGGCTGCAGTGTTTGCAACATGATTCATTAGACCTTATTGTCGGTCTGTAGCTCATTTCGAAGTTGCAGACTTCGAAGCACCGCACGAGTTCACAGCTGGTTTCACTTCGCAGTTGGGAACAATGTTTGGAAAGTAGCGTAAATTCAAGATTCTACCTTCAGAGTTTTATATGCACCGTGCCCGCGATACCGGTCCAACGTCCGCCATCAAGGCTAACAATATATACAATAAGAAATGATGTTGGTTGACCATCAAGTTGTCGTGCCTGCTCTTAGAGCCAGGCTGCTCACAGCGAGCGATTTAGGAGCCAGTGACGGTGTACTTGGAGTTACCGCCGGCGTTACCCCAGCCCTCGGTGGAGAGAGTCTGGTAGTTGTGGGTGCCGAGCTTCATGCCGTGGGAGGCCCAGGCGTCGAAGTGGCACTTGGTGGTGACTGTTCCGCTGCCGGGACGCTTGTTGACACGGTTGGAGATGTACTGGGTGAAGGTGGTCGTGCCGACGATGGAAGGCTGGTTGACCTGGGTGTGCTTCCAGATGTCGTAGGAGGAGCCGTCGCAGGTGACGGAGCCGACCTTGGTGCCCTGAGCGGATCCAGCACCGTTGGAGGTGTACTCCTGGATGTAGTACTCGACAAGAGGGTTCTGGGTCCAGCCGTAGACGGAGACGAGGACGGTACCGGCCTGGGCCTGGGTGGAGCCGGAGAAGTTGATCTTGCGGGTGGTGCCAGTCTTCCAGCCCTTGCCGACGACGAAGTCACCAGCGTTGGAGAAGGAGACGGAGTAGCCGTTGTTGGTGGGCTGGAAGTTGACGTTGCCAGAGGTCTTGTAGTTCTGGTTGTAGTCCTGGCGCTTGACGAGGTCGGTAGCGTTGTTGAGCTCGAAGTCGGGGAGGTCAGCGACGGGAGCAGGGGCAGCGAAGGCAGCACCGGCTACGGAGAGCGCGGCAGCGATGGTGGAGAAGGCAACCATTTTGATTGTTGGTATTGGAAGAAGTGAATGTGTAGTAAAGAGTGGAAGTGAATGTAGTTGGAGTTGGATGAGGACCAAGACAGTCAAGACTTGGGATCTATATATACAGAAAGCTTGACCACCGGATAAGATGTTGAGATTGTCGATCTCCCTTGATTATATTGCTGGTGTCACGGCTCCTTACTGCCATGTTTCCCGGCGATTCGAACTACATTGAGATTAATGAGTTTGTTAAGCTTGGACTCCACTGTTTGTATGACCACAGTCTTACCGAGAGCCACGCATAGACAGAACAGCGATTAAAGGTGGGGAAAGGACCGAAATTGTGGCGTTTGTTCGCCGCTGCAATGCCTTCCAGACGTTTGCAAATGTTTCAAAACAGTACCACCGGTAAAATGCATCGTCCAAACTTGACCTCAGGACTTGAGGCTACAGCCGCGAAATATATTGCGTTAGGGGGTAACAATGAGACAGCTGACGATGTCCATCATACAACTTACGTTGATGTTCACCATGGACTCGGTTCTTGAACCGGTGGCTAACCGATTTGGCTGTCAATTGCAGAATACGTGATGTCCGTGACAGCTCATTCGCCCTAAGGTGATATGAAACGTCAACCGGACCAGCGCTAAGGCGACTTCTGCCGCCCCTGCACCGCGACTCTCCCCACTTGGCGAGGCTTACTGCTCCTCGGCAGGAGCTTGAAGCGACCTCAGGCATCCGCAAACAGGTTCGTGAAGGCCCTTGCACTGTTTGATCCAGACTCTTCATGCAACCGGCAACCATGCGCATTCGTGCAAAAGCAATCTCTTTTGTGCAGTCGACTCGACTCGTATGATGCACTGACGACTCCAGATTAGCGAGCACTTTCTTCCGACGCAGCCCAGCCCTCGTCCTTACGATTGATCCCTCTCTTCCTTGTTGCTCCACAGCCACGTCAGGCTTCAATGCTGGCGTCCATGACTGCGTCACTTCAAGATGCTGCCTTCCTTGCGCATTGCGTAATGTCGACACTCGACACGACATCATAAGGAACGAGGATCGCGACGTCGTTGTTCTTAACGTTGGAAATTTCGACGTTTTGACGGCTGTTGGGCGACGGCTCCCTGTCAGCGGCTGTCAGGGGCTCAGCTCGGCCCTTCCCACGAATTTCGCTTCATGCAAACGCCTGGGCACTGCCGCAGCTGTTTTCCTTGGATTCCGGGTGTATACTTCCATCTGTTTCTTGACTATTAGGTGTCGAGCGGAATCCGAGAAACGCGTGAAGTCGATAGAGGTTGATCGCCAAGTGGTGCCTGGTGCTTGGTGTTCGCTTGAGGGCTTGGTCCTGCAGGCGGCGCTCTTTCGTCCCCGCACCCCAAGAAAAGTGGAGCGCCTGATTATCGACAGTCGAGATATAACAACAACAAGCAACGTTGTTGATATGAGGATGTTTTGAAGTATTAGGCACAGATAAATCCCTCCGACCAATCGATCGTGGCATTGTTGTTGTCCTTGTATTTCGAAAAGGATCAATTGATTCACCCCGCCATCAACATGCTCGACCACTTCGGCCTCTTCTCGCCCGCTGCATCTTTTGACGACGTCCTCAAATTCTACGATGCCGCTCTTGCGCCTCTCGGCTACAAGCGCAAAGTCTTTGTACCCGACACATTGGTTGGCTATGCTGCCGATGGCATGAACTTTGACTTCTGGGTTCACAAGAAGGATGATCAAGTCAGAACGCCAGTACACTTCGCTTTCCGAGCTCAGAGCCACGATCAGGTCGATCGGTTCCACGCAGAAGGATTGAAGGCTGGAGGTATCGACAATGGAAAGCCGGGTATCAGAGAGATCTACCATCCAAATTACTATGGTGCTTTCGTGAAGGACCCTTGTGGGTAAGTGCGCAAGTCAACATCTACATACTTAGTGTCTTGCGTTGTGCAAAGAACAGAGATTGACAACTTGCAGCAACAGTGTCGAGGTTGTGATCCATAGTCCTTGCTCCTGTTGAGTCAAGGGGAGATCGTGCATGACACAAAAGTCTGCGTGTAGATTGACAATGGAGCCATTCTTGACGTTTCATTCGCCTCAAATTGTGGAATTCATGAGTCTTGTCATTGTTTGGCGCGCTATTCTTGGGTACTCCTGTGTTATGTTGGCGTTGATGATTTTTTGAAGATGTTGGTGTTGGTTCAGATTCCAGAAAATGAACCACGTTTCGTCCCCACCGCAGTCACTTCAGGTGCAGACCAATGTCTCAGGATTCAATGATCTACTATACAAACTCAATACAATAAGGGACGGCGAAGCTTGCGTTATGGCGCTGTCAGCGATGTGAGGCCTCTTCCTTGACAGAGACTGAGAGTCTCTATGTCAACCGAGTGAGGCCTTACGGACAACTTGACGGACTTCATGACTGTGATCTTGGCGCGACTATTTGGCCTGGAACAACAGGCCTAGTAGACTCTCCGTTGCGATGACTATGTCTACCCGTCAACGGTTACCAACAAGGTGCTATGAAAAGCGATCCTGAAAGAAGTGCGACGAGCCTTCACAGATCTGTGATGATGGCCAGTCTCTTGCAGCCTTTGGACAACGGTATATATGCGAGCCTATGATTGAACGAGTGGTACTGGCGATTTCAAGCCTGCTCCCCGAAGGGCGAGCGGCGGCGCGTGAGAGTTGTTGCTCATCTGTTGTTGGCTTGACGGCCTTCGTAGATGACGCGCCGCGCCATTTCGCGGATCTGCTCAGACTTGGGATGGCCAATGTATACCTAGCTTTGTCCCATCATCCGAAATACACGTTATTCTTCGGCCGGAAGTTGCGATGATGGACTCCAAAGTGGAGAAGGTTGGGCAGACCAAAGGCTGCTGCCCTGAGGATTGTGATTGGTTGGGCTGCCAGTGGCGCCTGCCTCGCCACTGCGCCTCACCGGCACGTCTCACCTCGTCTACAACTCTGAACTTTCATCAGCCTCGGTCCGGGTCAGCATTCCCGGCGTCTAAGAAATCAACTGTGTTATGACCTCGACAACTATCCGTCGATGCCTCTGCAAGTTCGCTCGCCGCTTGCTGTCACCCTCGCGGCCAGAGAGCGCACTTAAGTCCGTGATCTTGCGCCCAAACGTCGCAGCGTGTCACAACATCTCTACCGCGGAGTAACACTTACCAACATGGTGCATGCCGCCCTATTGCTCCCTGAGGTGGTAGCTGCCATCTTAAACGCTGGGAGTGAAGAGACTGGCCTTCTTTACAACTGCCTCCTTGTCAATCATCTGTTCCTCGAGGAAGCAAGGCGAACTCTATGGTCCCAGTGCGATTCTACCAGTGGAGTGCACCCTGATATCCACGACATCGGTGCAATGGTGTTGCGCAACGACATAGGCCTGGAGCGTGCACAGGTATACGCCAACTTGATTCGAGAAACCTCCTTCCACTACGGGAACTCTCTGAGCGAGCATACCTATGTCGACCAAACGAGCTGGCACACGGTGCTTTGCCAGCTGAAGTTTCCCCAGTTGGTGTCTGTTTGGTTCTGGCACACTGACCACGGAGCGACACTCAACACCGAGGATGTAATACTACACTATGCGGAGTGCAGTCTCCGTAAGCTTTGCGTGGATGCTTGTGGTCAGCTTTCGGACAGTTTCTTCGATAGGATGGCCGAAAGGTGCTCCAGGATGGACTTTCTGCTCTTGCGCCCGTCCAAGGTCACAGCTTCTCCAGCCGCGGTGGTCCGGATGCTGACAAGGATGCCCAACATCGACTCGCTCGATCTGGAGAGAGGCTTCGAGGATGTTGTTTCTCCAGAGATGGTCAAAGTTATTGCTTCCTTCCCTGGCCTCGACCAGGTGGTTCTTCCATACGTCAAGGACGACTTTCTACTCAAGCTCCAGTCAGATCCAGACGTTCACTTCTTTCCCAAGCTCAGATACCTGTATGTTGGCGCCACGGCAGAGAGTTTGCGACTGTATCATCGAGTGGCCCCTAGCATCGAGGCACTAGGCTTAACAAACGAGACGTTAGAGCGTACGAATGATGTATTGACTGGTGCATCAAGATTCCATCACCTCACATCTTTCACTGCTCAACTCAGCGCTAGCTCAGTCATCCGCGGCGAAGAGCTTATCCACTTGGCTCAGGGCTGCCAGGGCCTTCAAGAACTCAAGATCGGCATAGATGGCTGGTACGAGACCAAGCCATCCGCGACGAGCATTACAGATGAGCTCATGGAGAAGCTAGCTCTATGTCTTCTCAACCTAAAGGTTCTTTACCTGCTGTTCGAACCAGCCGGTCAAGATATGCCCGGGTGCATTTCAACCGTCCGAGCTTTGGGCCACCATTGTAAGCGACTAGAAGAGATGGTATTTTCGTGCCGACCCGATTGGTCATTGATCGCATCTCTGCCGCAAGGTGAGGGTCTACATTTGGCTGCTAAGCTTGAGCAATTACAGCCTGTAGTCACTGACCACATGGAAATGTGCCTTACTAGCGATGAGTTCAATGAGCTGTTGAAAATCTGGCGCGAAAATGCGAAGACGTGGTTGCCGCAGGTCAACTTCATGATGATACGTCACGCTGATGACAGGGAGGAGGCGTTTGAGGAGGTACTTGCTCCTGCAGACGAAGATAATAATCCCGACGATGGTGGCAGTCCCATCGATGCATCGGAAGAAGGGGAATTGTCGTGAGCCGAGTCATCATTCAGCGCCATTAACAAAAGCATTCCGTGAATGGCACAGTGTCGGAGGGAAGTTGGACGCGTCGAAGAGTGGGGCGCACGAACGAACCCCGCCTCTTCGCACCTCCTGCAGCGCCGCTGAAGCATCGCCAAACAACACGCGACTATATCCTATTCCGCCACAAAGACCTCCCTAAACGACGCGCTTGGACATGGTTTCGGCACTTCCGCTTTTCCAGAATGCCTGAGCAGGTCCGCTGATCACCTGACGTCATCGAAGCCCTTGCCCCTCTCCAAGCTACCATTGTGAATTTCCGCCTCACTCTGCCGCTGGATACATCTGCATCAGTCGACGACAAGCTTGGGGCTGTTGTTCGACAACACGCGACATTATCGCCATGCATCGAGCATTGCTACTACCAGAGATCGTCCAGGCAATCGTAAGAGCTGGCAAGATCGAACCTGGTCTGCTCTACAGCTGCCTGTTCGTCAACAAAATCTTCTCACATGAAGCCTGTAGGATTTTGTGGAAAGGCTGCTACGGTATCTTCGGAGTTGGGCATGTGTCACCGACAGTTCGTGATCTTGGGCGTATGGTATCGAATCCTGCAATTGGTCGCGAGCGTGCACAAATATACGCGAATTACATTCGAGTGCTCATATTCGACCCTGCAAGTCATTTTGGGTGGGATTCAAGCAGTCCTCCTCCTCAGGATCGAGAAGATGCCGCGTGGCATTCACAACTGTGCCAACTCGAATATCCTCTGCTCGAAGATCTGAGCATCTGGAGATCCAGATCGGCTGAGAAGCTCAATACGGAGAGCGCTATCCTGCACTACTTCCACTCTGGGCTCAGAGACCTGCGCGTAGATGCGAGCGCTCCTCTCACAGATCGTTTTCTCGACAAACTCAGTTGTCTATGTCCTTACTTGCAACAACTCGATGTGGACTTCAAGGACGCCACAATCTCGAAAGAGGGTTTCGCTCGCTTCTCCACGCAGATGCTGCGTTTGGAAGGCATTCACGTGGCCTCGCTGGAAAACGGTTGGTCAGCCGAAGCATTTTCAGCCATAGCCAGATACGAGCGACTGAAGCTTCTTCATGTGCCACACCTACACGATGACTGGTTCGACGGTCTCGATGCCTCTTCTTCTTTTTCGGCCCTGAAACAACTATACACACTTGGCACAAAGGGCAGAGCCCTACTCCGATTACACTCCGCAAGTCCGGGCCTCGAGGTGATCCATCTATACAACACCGGCCTCGAAGGCCCGGAAGATGTCCTCTTGGCAGTCTCCAAATACCATCTACTCACGTCCTTCAAATATCTGCCAAATTTCAACACAGCTATCTCAGGAGAGGATCTGGTGATGTTGGCTCGAGGGTGTCTCAATCTTACCACTTTGATCATTGGGCAGATCCCCACTTTTCCCTTTGGAGATAATCTAGGCTCGACTCCTCTACTTGTCGACGTTGACGACAATGTCATTTCCTCGATCGCTCAGAGCTTACCTTCATTGAAGAACTTTGAACTCATTGGCAGATACGAGTCGTATCCAAGCCTGAATGGCATAATGTCGGTGCTCAATCAGTGTTGCCCCCTGCTGGAGGGACTCGAGATATCCTGTGGGTCCGATTGGATTACTCTCACCCATGTCGATCCGCAGCAATGGTCATTTATGAATCTCACGACACTCACTCTCGCTCCTTCAGCGCACATGGATGAGATTCTGTCCGACTTGGACATCCAAGCCCTACGTCAGTGCTTCAAGTCTTTCGCTCCCGGGTGGTTTCCCGCGCTGCAGTTCTTCAACATCATCGATGCGGACGACTGCGAACAAGATTTGCTCGACTTCATGTATGAGTTGGCGGACGAACGAGAGAACGGCGGTGACAAAGTTGATACGAATGAAGAACAAATCGGACGCGTTGCATATTAACGAAGTCAGCGCGCTCGTTGCTTGAATTCAAATCGAGGCGTAGCGCCAAGGATCAGACCGAAGCTTGGGTCTAGGAAGGACTCAATTACGACAACTCGATGAATGCACCATGCTGTCGCCCCTTCAAGTTTGAATGCGGTCCGGCATCGGGCGAAAGCTTTCTTGTTCCAACGACGTGGTCCTCCTGCAGCGTAACAAGATCAATTTCCTTGAGGCGCCTATTGTCCTTAGAGACGTTGTTCATTTTGGCACCTAAGGATTAAGCAATTACCGACACCATTGGGATTTGCAGCCTTCATTGCAGACCATTTGAGACTTGAGGTTCACGGCCACGTCGCGCATGAACTTGCTTATGGCTAGTCGCTCAGTGGCTTCGCTAGGTTGGAATGTGGCGCCCTTCGGCCCACACGTGGGTCAGGTACCTCGAACCACCGGCACGACCCTCAGGATGTCAATTCCAAGCTTCGCCATGTCTGGTTAAGCTTCCAGTACGACAAATGGCTGCGTCAAATCGGTCGCTTGTTGACGTGTTTAGGATACCAGGAGGTCTTGGCGTCGGCCGAAAACGGAAGCCTTCGTGTAGACTATTAGAAAAAGAACCTGTGCGGCGTATGGTGTCATCAGTAAGACAGAAAACGACAACGACACACTTACATCACTCAATCGCTTCAATTACCGGGAGAGCTCTATCTCAAACTTTGACCCGGGAAATATCAACACTGTTGGGCTCTGCGCATCTCGAAATGTTGTTCATACGACTCCGGCCGGGACCTTCTCCGACGCCCCAAACTTTCCAGAATCCGGAGTATGTGAACACTAGTGTATCTAGCCTGGACCCCACGCACGCCATCTCAGCCTCGATGCAGTAACAGCACTCCCATCGAATACACTTCCAAGCAAAGCCAACAGTCCACCCACGTGAACGCACATGAGAGGCCAGTCTGTGCTCCAGTACCTGCGTACAGTGAAGGCTACTCTGTAGGCGCTGCCCGTCGCTCAGCAACCCGTCCGCGCTACGACATCTAGATCAGCAAGTGCAGCTGTGGACGAGGCTTCATGGCGTTTCGGCGAGCAGCCTCAATATTCTGACGACAAATTGGGCGCGAGCACGCAAGCACGTCGTCAGTAGGAAGCATTACGAGGCGGTGATCTGGATGCGCCTCAAAGGCTGGATCAACTCAATCCCCTTGGCAGATGGGGTAGGCTGGAGAGGACGGTGATGTTGACAATGCCATGGTGCTATAAGTACCAGGAACTATTCTCTATAAATCTCCAGCAACATTCTCCTCTACACATCAGTCGCTACCATCACCGTCGCTTCAACCTTCACTGCACTTCCACCTTCACATCAAGTCTACCAGAGTCAGAACAACTAGTCAAAATGCGGTTCTCCATCCTCGCCGTTCCCGTCATCGCCGGTCTCGCTACCGCGCAGAACCCGTAAGCTCCAACATCACATTGTCCAACATCAACACTCTGACACACCCAGCGCCTCCGCTATCTCCAGCGCTCAATACGCAGCCTCCAGCATCCTAGCCTCCGCGTCGTCTCGCGCAGCTTCAGCCGTCTCAGCTGCTTCATCTCTCCACTCCAGTGCCTCACTCGTCGCTTCATCCGCGCGCTCAAGTGCCGCCAGCGCTGTGTCTTCACATGCTGCCAGCGCATCTAGCTACGCTGCCTCTGTCGCTTCCTCTGCTGCTTCCCGTGCTAGCGGAGCGGCCTCGTCGGCCGCGAGCCGTGCGTCTGGAGCCGCTTCGAGTGCTGCGTCGCGCGCTACTAGTGCTGCTGGTGGAGCGACTGGTACGGGTGCTTCTGCAAGCCGCTCTGCGAGCCGTACCAGCAGTGGTGTTGCGCAGTTCACTGGTGCTGCCGTGCCTGCTGCCGTCGAGGGGTATGTTGGTGTTGTTGCTGCTATGATTGGAGCTGCTGCGCTTTTGTAGACGTAGAGGATTGTGGAAGAGTGATCGATGTGATGATGAGTTCATGATCGGAATGGTTAGGACGGAATATATTGAGCTGTTTATGTATAGTATATATGGCGGGTGGGAACCACACTTGAAACAACGTCTTCATGGCCACAGTCACATCCCTTGCTAGACACCATCTTCACACTCCCACACTCCCCTGATACACACCGCAATACCCCTCCACATCCTCACTCATCTGATGAAACATCATCTGTGCAAGCTTTGCATCCTTCATCAGCCTCAACCCATGGGGATTCACAACCTGCAACATAGCACCAACAGCTCATTCGTACCCGCTGTCCATCACGCCAGCCTGAATCGTCGCCCCACTTCTCCACAACGAGCTCCTGACGAAAACCTGTCCCATGGCATCTAGATGCATGTTGACTGTCTCATTGAATTCGATTAGGTACGAGCCGGTTGTGAGATTCAGGAATGAGCCAGTGTCATTGTGTTGGAAGAGGATTGGTGAAGTATCTGCGGTCATGCGGTGCGTGTTGTTAAAATCCATGGTGCCTGGTTAGCTCCAGAGCATGGCGCGCTTTAAGGTGAGATGAACACCACAGGGCTGGGTTTGGTGGAGCAAAGAGGAGGTTGGTGATAATCTTGCGCGTTACGGCGGTGCGACCTGGGAGAATCATAAATAAGAATGAATTAGCAGTAGATAGATTGATCCATCATCAAGATCTTGGTGTGCCTGATCTGTGATAGTCTTGCGCTGATGTGGACAATTGAGGAGGTTGGGATTAGGGACTCAAAGATGTGGATACAAGGACCGACCGCACATCGTGGAGACACATTCAGGCCCGTGTAGGCCTTTGCGAGCGCGAAGCATTCTCATTGAATTGAACAACTTTACAAAGATTGCATTAAACGTCTATAGGTCTATGAGTTGCCACCCTTAGTGCCGTTGGTTGTGCAGTGCACCTGGCTCTCGATGCCACTGATACTTCCACAGCTGTACAGATCCGTGCCTGAAGGCGACTTAACATCAATGTTGCTGATGTTGATGTTCTTGCACACTGTCGGGCTCGAGCACTGCAAGTACCCAATCAGCGGGTCGTACTTCTTACTCGTTGTGCCCTTGAAGTTCTTAATTGTGACATCCTCAATCGTCAAATTGGACGGAAACTGGTTGCACAGCGTGATGTTCTTCTGCCCGTAGCACTGTGTGATTTCAATCGCATAGTCGACGTTGGAGACCGTCATACCGTCGTAGGTGATGTTCTTGACCTGGCCGGATCCACCGCCACCCTGCAGATCACCGGATAAGGCCGACGCAGCGCCCGGCCACACTTTGATGCGTGCGCCATCTGAAGCGTTGGACATGGAAATGTTGGCGACGTAGATGTTCTTGACGATGTCGACCTCGCCAACGTACTGACCAAGCGAGCCAACAGAGATGCCATGAGAACCATTGCAGACAAGATTCTGTATGACGATGTCGGTCGAGTTGGGCTTGAAGGAGACGCAATCGTCACCATTGTCGATGTGCGAGTTCTGAATGACGATGTTGCTACTGCGGTACGTGTCCCAGCCGTCGGTGTTCTTGGCCGGGTTCGAGGACGTGCTCCCACCGAAGATGTCGATGTTGGAGAATACGACATCTGTGGAGTTGGCGACCAGGTTGTACCACTGCGGGCTGTAGCGGAGCTTGAGGTCCTCAATTGAGCCGCCCTTCAAACCAATGGTGCCGAAAAGAATGGGACGAAGGATATAGATGTCCTTAGCGTAGAGATCATACCAGGCCTGACCATTGCCGTCAAGAGTTCCGCCACCATACACGTTGACATCCTCGCCACCAAGCTGAAAGAAAGTGGTGGCATTCTGGAAGGTTTGGTAGAAGGCGTTCTTCTGCCAGTAGTCGGTGTCGTTGGTGAACTTGATGGTTCCTTGGATGTCTGGAAGCAGTCTATCAGTATCGTAGCACTTTCCATCTTGATACAAGGCTTACCAAGATCAATGTGCTTGAGGAAGGTAAGATCAAGCGCAGTGCCAATAGTGTAGTTCTTGTCCTTCGGAAAGACAACGTGCCCACCATTGTTACAGCTCTTGATAGCACTTAGGATGTTCTTGGAGTCATCCTTTCCGTTGCCATTGGCCTTGACCGTGCAAGTCTTCTTGCGCGCAGGCGAAGCAGGAAATGGCTTGCCCGGGTGGTGAGGTGCGATGGGGTGGTTCGGTCGCTTCGAAGGAGTGACCTTGGAGTCGCGCTCCTCGACAGGCGAAGCAAGCGCTGCAGATGCAAGCGCGAATGCGAGAAGCTCAGATACACGCATCGTGACGGATGTGCTGTGATGTCCGGGTTCAGGAGATTGAGGGAGCCGATACCTCCTTCATCGTGCTGTCGCCTCTGCTTAATATACCCATCACGAGCATCATTTCGCCGCAACGTTCGCCCCACAATGTTTCGAACGGGAGATGAGGGCGGAGAAACTCTCCCCACAATGCGGTCCTCTGTACCGGGGTTCGTGGCGGGGAGCGTGGCTAGTGGGTGGCGCTAGCCCAGAAAGCTTAGCAGTTTGCAAGCACGCTCGGCACTTGGCGTCGTGATTCGTGGGAAATAATCAACCCCAGACCTGTCAATCTTCCCGACATCCACACCAAGCCGGCAGCTCGGACATGAACCTGGGGTATACCGCCGCGTTATCGTTCCTCGGCTAGGACCCTCGAATTGATGGACGTGTTCATGACGCCGGGACTGCTGACGACGCTCTCAGGAACGCGCTCGCTGGATTCCTCCAATCTGAGCAGCTGCAAGTGGGTGAAGGCCGAGGAGGCTTTCAATCACATCGCGCATCGAGGCTAGAATGAGAGTCGGCAGAAGCATTCCTCGAAAGAGCACTGAATCGGGTGTTCGCAATCCATGAGATCCTTGATGTCACATCGAACCCCTATGTGTTCTGCATGGTTTGGGCGCATTGATGGGACCTGACTGTGCGCCCAGTTGTACCGCTGATCAAGCCTGGCGGCACTGCCACATGCCTGCACGAAGATCTCTCAAGGGTTGTCAACATCAATCTACGATCCGGCAAGACTCACCACTGAATGTTGCAGTCACCAGCTGATTTCTACGGGTGCCTTGTACAACACCCTCAAGTTTTGGAAAAATCTAAACCGGCCGCCGGGAAAGCATGAACTACGAATCTCGGCCCGATGTCGCAATATTCTGGCGATGATGAGCATGACACCTTGCATATGACGGGCATCATGCCCTTACCAGCTTCATGGCTTGACGGAAGCGAGTGCACCAACGACCGGGACCCTGGATCCCCCTTAGACCTACCTCGCATCTCAGTGCGAAACCGAGAACACTGTGATCATCGGTAGAGTCGGCGTCTCGATCACTGTTCGTGGAGCACGTCTCCACGCCCCAGCTTTGGGTGGCTCTTGCATCGTACCACCGATACCCATGGTGTCGACGCACGAAGGTTAATCGAGTTGTGTCTACGATCTGACATGCAGTATTTGGACCCACTCCCCACCTTCCGCAGAGCCCCATGCGAGCACTCGAAACATTGTGTTACTGTCGACTGACCAGCACAGACGTGCGACAACAACGACCACGAAAGTCGATGACTACTTGTGTGTTTTAAAGGATGATGGAAAGGAGTCGACAATGTTCTTCTTGAGGGCAATTCGGAATTTGCTCGACGTCCCCACCTGCGCAGCTTTTGCATGCTCTGTCCGAAAAGCCGAATCTTTATCGTTACGACAATCGGCTCCAGTCCAACCAGGAACCTTGACTCCACACCACAAGGCTACGCGAGCTTCCATCGCGTGTAAGAAGCTGCAAGACATCAAATGGAGCGCGCAGGATGAACTGCATTAGAGCTATGATAGCACCGTGCGCAGTCAGGACCCGCCGCCAAGCAGATGCAGGACACGCAGAGTCGCATACAAAGCTGATCCATAGCAGACGACGTGGAGGGCTTGTCATCGAGAACTGATCGAAGTGCAGTGATTCGTACGCAGGACAAAAGCTGGCACGCAGTGAACATTTTCGGAAGATCCTGCGGGCCGAAGGACGTGACCTTGTCCTGATGCAAGCCACAACCTCGGGCTGGTCTCGCTATCGAGTGGAGCTCAAGAAAGAGCGCAGTCGCTGACAGCCGGCATGTCACGTGCCTACTCGGAATTTTAAACGGTCCGAAGAATACATGGCGAGCAGCAGTATGCAAGCCATCCGAGTATCTCTCGGTCGTTTCCAAGCAACGTGCTTGGTCCGATGTATGCATCGACAGCCTACGCCCACTGGATAAAGGATGATTGGAACTGAACCAGCCCATAAGAGCTCGCAATTGAACCATCAATTATACTCAGCGAAAACACCAACGTGCACAGGCCACGAAGACTGTTGCTTCGATATGTACAATCCCGAATTCTGACATCGGAAGGCTAGCGGAAGGCGAGAAGATGAAAGATGCAGGATGCGGCGACTGGCTACGTACAGCATGCAAGCCACCGATGTAATCTGATACTAATCACTGATCGTCTCGGCTGGCTTTCGTAGACGAAGGACAGATGACGGCGGACTGATGCGGTGTCAGGTCTGACGTAAGGCACAGAGGGATTCTGCTGCGACAGTCCAACGTACAGCGAATGCGGCGAAGGCAAGGCAAGTGGCATGATTCTAGTCAAGTGAGAATTTCCGGCAGTCGATGGGGATGATAGAAACTTTTGTGTTGATGAAATCTATGTAACTACAGCTTGGCTCGCCCAATAACATCACTACCCAGGCGCAATGCAAGAAATGCAACAGTGATACCAAACCCAACACACAACCATGAAAGTGAAAATGCTGACACAAATGCAATCGTACATATCACTAGCGACTCGCTGCCCGCGCAAGCGCTGGGGCGCGAGTGACAAAGTCGTGAGCCCTCAGTGGGGTCGACGGCAAGCGTAAGCGAGATCCTACTCAGCGCCACCAAAAGGCGACAGCTCCTCGTAGAGGTCGATGCTCATAGCGACATCCTGCTCGAAGCCGTAATGAGCATCGGCAGGGGCAACAGGCGAGTCCGTACTGGGGGTGGGGCTGCCGCCGAGCAAGGGCTCACCTGGGTCTTGCTCCAAGACGTATGCAGCATCACCACCAATGAACCCTTGGCTGAAAGACGAGGCAGGGGCTGCAGAGGTCGAAGGGTAGCTGCGTGGTGGAGAGACAAGGTGTGAAGCCATACCCAGCATAGGCGAGAGGGATGCATCGTCCCTGGGTGTGTAGTAGGGCATGGACATGTGGTTGTACGGCGAGTCGACACGGTTCGAGTATACTGAGCCGGGCGTGTAGACAGCGTTGTCCTCCCACTCGCTAGTGTAGCCAATATTGGAGTATGGGTCACTGCTAGGCGTGGGGCGGTGGAACATGCCAGCCTCGCGAGCGCGCTGGGAGCGACGCAGATTGGCGGTACGACGAGCAGCATGACCGCCCTTGGCACCTGAGGCTTGACGTTGGGGTTGGGGTTGTGTGTGATGCGAACGCTTGTTGGGGGCTTTCGAGCGGTAACGGGTGGTGGACTTCACACCTTCGACCAATGCGGCCTCCGTAAGGCGCCACATAAACCCCTTGATCGTCGCATCGGAAGGAGAATCGACTTTCTCGAAAGCCTGATAGTGTCAGCCGAGTCCTGTGAGGAGCATGAGGAAGAGGAAGGCAGTTCATGATGTAAGAGAGACGGAGCGGGAGGCCACAGCAGGCCAGTACTTACACCGTTCATGCTGAGGTTGTGCCGTATACTATTCTGCCACCCCTTTGTCTCGCTGTTCGTAGCCTTGTCGGTATGCCTCCTGAACCAGTCGTAGATGTCACGCAACACCATGGTATGATCTGGAGCATCAAGCAGGGCGCGATGGATGAGCTGCGCATACGGCTGCTCCTTGTCGATAGGGTACTCTTCCTCATAGCCGTTTGAGTAGGGCGTCGAGGCTCGAGACATGTCAGAGGAAGGGCTGTTGTAGTCGCGCTGGTCCTCATGCTTGATGTGTACGCCATAGTGCAAGTCCCAGTCGTCGTTCAGTCGTGAAAGCTCCGAAGTAGAGTGATCGGGCAGCGAAGGCGTCGAATGAAGCTGAGGCGGGGAGTGGAAGTAGGCTGCTGGTGGATAAGATGCTGCCATGTCATTAGGGCGGCTGGCGAAGTCGATGTTCTGGAAGATGCGAGGACTGGTGTAGTTGACTGGATACTTGAGGGCATGATTGGCATTGTATTGGATATCATTTAAGGCCAGTCGAGTGAACTGGTTGCAAGCGGTGTTTGGGTTGAAGAGTGAGGGTGTGCAGAAGGTATCTTGGATAAAACCATTGTGAAGAAGGTGCCCCTGAGCCGACCATTGCATGGCTTCAGGGTCGAATATCGTGGGTGCTTGCTGTGGAAGGTTGTTTTCGGAAGGCGCGAGTGCTTGGGTGGCAGTCGTCATGAGCATTGTCTCTTCGTAGGGCTGAGGAGATGTGGAAGGTGAGACTTGTTTTCGAATAGGAAGTTCGGTACTGGAGATGGCTTTCTGGTCTTCCTGTGGCCGGATGTATCCAGATGTCTCTGCAGGAAGAGAAAGGCGGGGCGAAGTCGAAAGTGGCATCACTGTTGAACTTCTGCCTAGTTGAGTAGTATGGAGTATCGAAAAGACGACGTTATGTGTTGGCCAACGGACTTGTGAGACGGAAGGACTGGCAAAGGTCGAATCTATCAAGAACCATAGAATGACGAGTCTGGAAGTGAAGCGCAATAAGACATTTGTATGCGTGCCAGGCACGGGCGTCGCGCATTGGGTAGAAAGTTCATTGTCACCCCACGGCTGCCAGCATAGCTTGATTCTGCGGGCATGTATGGCCGACTGGCAAACGAGGAGTCGAAGAGTAGCATGGATTCGCTGGATGGTAGGCGCAGAGATGGTGACACAACGCTGAAGTACCGGACGCGAAAGACATGAAGGTCATGGCTCCGGCCCGAGGCGGAGCTTGACGCCGCCTTACACTACCGCAGTGACAGATGCATTGCATACACAGTCCCACAACAGCAGCCAACAATCTTCCGGTTGGGTGCTCCACCAGCGGGAACATGCATGCCCAGGCTCCTCAGAGTGTAACACCACAACGGTCACGCATAAATATGTGGGTTGACCGCTCCAACACAGCTCTACTTTGAATAGCCTGCATAGCGCCCTTCACGATGCTATTGAGGGTGTCAGACCCTCCCTGCCGTCCTCGCCATGACTGGCTGGGGCGCAGGCAGCGCGGACACAGCCGCTTCCAGGCGCAATCATCGCAGGCAAGCAATAGACATTGGTTTCCATTTTGCTCACGTGCAAACTTAACGCAAAGAAGACGCATGCAGTGCTCGTTGATATGCATATTGATTCAGGCAGGTACCCTGCTGACCCAGCCTCGCCCCAGATGGGTGCTGGGGCGACCGCAGCAGCGTCCTGTTTGGAAGTGACGAAGAAGGACGTGACACAAGTATTGTCCGGTGAAAGCTTCATTGGCATTGCCTCATTTGCACTGACAGCGGCCGGACATGCATCTGATTGGGCGTCGACTTCGACGCATGCTTCACCGCTGGAGAGGTACATGCAGCGCCGGCATCCCACAGATCGTAGTTTCGTAGACGGTACCTGAATGTCCGGTCGCTCTTGTAGGACAGCCCCGTCGCTGGTCACCGCTACCACGTTGTCGCGTGTAATCGCATGGTGAAAGATGGAATGGGGATCTTGAGACTAGTGCCATAGACGTATGTCGATGCCGTTGCTACTGTGTAGCCATAACAACGCACATCTCGATAAAGTTGATAGCAAGCCGAGTGGCAGTCGGTTATTTTCGATAATAAATCTGCAGCGAGTCAGCATAAGCTATGTTGTCGTGCGGAACATACATACCTTTTTGAACTGGAAATGCAGTTGTAATATGCCCTGCGCGTCGTTAGCCAATGCCTTTTTGTGACGGTGCGCGTAGCGTCATTGGTGTAGCACGGGTGAGCTGTCAGACACTCACCTTATCGAAACTGCTCTTGAAGCCGCGCTCCCGTTTGGCGCTATAGTCCCACTCCTTGTCCACGATACGGAAGGCGATATCCTCGTAGGGCGGCCCAGCGATGAACCGGATGAGGCAAGTGTCGTCCTCCCCAGCCGGAGCAAAAGACTCGCCTCGTCTACGGCCGTTCTCGCGTTCGATCTTGTAAGTGGGGGCTTTTGCCTTGTCAATCAGGTCTGGATAGAAGATGTTGAACTTGTAGCCCTGAACCACCTTCGGTGGAGGGTTATCGTGGTCGTAGTGGGTCTGGTTGTACTTGTTCCACTCATAACCCATCTGCACACGGTTGAAATAGCGGGGCTTCCGGGGCTTGTACGTGCCAGCCCACTGCGGTCGCGCAGTCGTGACCTGTTCTTCGGCTGTAAAAACCTCCTCGCCCTCCTCCACGCCGCGTGCGACCTCTCGTTCGTAGAGAGCCATGGTCGCCTGCGAGTAGTCCTCCTTCTCAACGGGCGCGAAGCGTGAGACGCTGACGGTGGCCGCGCCGCTGCTGCCCGTCTCGTTGTTGATCGCTACCTGGTCTGGAGCTGCGTTCTGTGATGGAACGTAGCCAAGCTTCTGTATCCTCTTTCGTTCGTTGGCCTGGTGTTGTCAGTATGTGCAGGCCGTTTGACAAGGTGTGGCACTCACAATGTCCTCCAAGAACTTCTTCTCGTCCACCTGCTTCAGCGCTTTGTCTTCGGCGCTCAGCTTCAACGCTGGCTCTGGGTCGAGTGACACATCATAGTCCACTGTGGTGGATGATGTACTGCCCAACTTCTGTTGCAGCCTCTCTTGCACTGCCACTGCTGCTCCTGCCTGCTGCTTGCGTAGCGCCTGTAACCTCTCCTTGACAATCTCCTGCGAAACGCGTCGCAGCTTCGCCTTGGATTTCCATATGCGCAGGCTCCGCAACAGCTGCTCCCAATAATCGTAGTCGATGGGCTCGTCTGAGTCCAACTTCTTCTTGACCTGCACTTCTAGCGTCTCCAATTGTTCGTATGTCTTAGGCGCAAGGAGCTTGTCGATGTCGGCGGCGACCGAATTTGTGCTGCGCGAGTCGTGCGATGCTCTCGATTTGCGGCGGAGGTCTTTGCAGATGGTCTTCAGCGCCTGCGATAGTTAGCAATGGCCCCCTCATTAGAAGCACGTCTACTCACGCTCCAGTAGTCTCTGTTGCTGCGGTTGGTTTCCAGAGTCAAGTAATTCTCGATCTCCTTCTCCAGGTCTGACAGATCATCACTGCTCAGCCCTTCCAACACTCCCTCCGGGTCGACAACGTCCAGCTCATGGTCCTCGACCTCCTCCTCGTGTATCAATTTCGTTGGGTCGATAAAGCGCAACGTGACGGCGAGCCAGTCAATAGGCTTTGCGCGACCGCCTTTGACGCGCAGTGCAGCCCTTTTCTTTGCCTGCTGCAGCGCGAAGCGGTCTTCGTCGGCGACCCAGGCTTCTTCTGCGGCATTTGTTGACCGCTTTGACGCATTCTCGTGTGATCGCGAGTCGTTCGAGCGCTTCGCAGGTATTGTGGACGATGGCGGCGGTCGCTGGGGCGGTCGGTCGCGACCGTTCCGTTCCCAAGGCGGATGATTGCGCGACGACATGTTGTATAAATGATAGTGGTATGGTGTTGAGGCCTCGACTGCTGATCTCGAAAATGTTAGCCGCCGTGACGTACCTGCCGCGGCCGGCTGGACCCCTGTCGCGCCTGGCGCCTAACATCGGCAGCCCTGCACCGAGACCAGCGCGTCTTCAACGCGAGCTGCAGGCATCAAAGAATATATCTGGGCATTTCGTGACTACATGAGCTAATAATGCGCTCCGTAGAAATTTGTTATTCTTGCGCGAAAACCTGACCGCCGTCATGTCGTCCTGGCGCGTCTTGGAGCTCTCTGAGCAGCCGGACAGCGAGCCCACCCCCCAGCTACTCGTAAAGCCATCGTTCAAGACCGACTCCTACACAGTCTATCTCACGTGCCTCACCAACATCTGGAGTGAGCACGTCGGCCTGTCCGGTATCGTTGAGCGCGCTGCCGAGCAACAATCACCCATTGAAGTCAGCAAACAAGATAGCGCTCAACTGGTCATCCTTCTCGAAAACGTGGAAAAGTCCTTGGGCAGCTCAGAAGACGCCGAATGCCGACTCACTCGCGAAGGATCCGATGGTATCACCTTACACACTACCATTCGCCTGCCGGAGCCGCTTGACTCTCTCACATGGAAGTTCCATCTGCAAAAGCGCACCGCAATAACACTCAAGAACGAGCTAATCCTGCCGCTTCTTGTCTCGTCACACATCCAGTATGAACGCATCAACGACCTGATCACAACAATCGAGAACAAGGACAAAGCCATTACTCGCATGGTCGATCAATTCGAATCCAGCAATCTGGACCTTGCTGCAGCTTTCCCAAGCATAGGAGGCTTGAAAACAGGCCGCAAGTCGATCAAACGTGAACAAGCAGCCCGGCATCTACCCGCACTTAGACCCTTCCAGCGGGATGTTTGGAGAGAAGAAACGGCGCAATTGGCAGACTCGGATGTCACCACACTAGGCTTGTTCCAAGAGGCGCTTGTCCAGTGCACGCCAGATGTACCCTCGAGTCTACATGCAGATGAAGGTGCCGAGGACTGGTTGACAAATGTACCCAGCCGCCTGACTTTCGCCAAACCTGCGGTCAAGATCAAAGTCAGGGAACCTGCGCCTGTCTTCCAAGGACCGCCAAGGCATGGGCATGAGTCGAGTCCCGTGGATGATGACACAGAGGACGAATTTGAAGTGCATGCAAACTTCAAGGTACGATCCGCACGATGCGCTGGCTGCGCTGGATTTCTGCACCCAATAGCGACCGTTCGAGGAAAGCTAACCATAGAGTAGACACGCAACATCCCTCAAAAGACAGTTCAAGTGCCCGAACCAGCACCGCCATCAACCCAGCATGGTAAATCTGCAGATGACGAAGAGTCGACTGAAGATGATGATGACCTCGACGCACCATCACAGAGTCAAAGCCAGAGACAGGCCCGCCCAAGCGCCAAATCGCCTTCTCCTGAGCCACCGGCTGAGCCAGCAACATCTCCCCCGCCAGTCAGTAGGGCCAAGGCCAAGCCCAAAGGCTTTCGCATTGGGGGGAAAGCCAAAAAAGCTTCGCCAGACCCACCGCAGGAGAAGGACGCCACTCCCGAGGAGTCAGCTCGAGCCTCGATGCCACCGCCTTCGCAAGTCGAGTCCATCGAAGCGTCTCCAAAGAAGCCTCGCAGGGCGTTCAAGATTGGCGGAAAGAGCAAAGCCAGTCAAGACCCGGCCTCATCACAACACGAGATGACTGCATCACCCACGACAATTCGCTTTCGAGACGCGAACTCGCCGACCCCGAGATCGTCACCACCGCCGCTGCCGCAGGAGATGCAGAAGGAGGAGACGCCCATCGAGGAAGTGCATGAAGAGACACCAGAGGAGAAGGCAGAGCGGAAGAGAGCTGAGCTCAAACGCAGAAATGGGGAGCTTGCTAGGAAACAGGCGCAACACAAGAAGAAGAAACGCTTTTAGGATCTCCGCAGCCCGTTCAGCAGATGGCCGATCGAAATGGAACACAGCTCAAGAAGCACACTCAAGACAAATCCTTATTCAAAGTCGCTTGCTGAGTACTCGAACCATGAAGGCACTTAGATTGTTTGGTGTTGTTTATCGTCTGCTCTTTCACTTAGATCGAGCTGGTACCTGCTTCATCAACCCCACGTGGGTGCACCTTCCTTGTAAAATCGTCGCTGCACTTGTAAACACGCGTCATCTCTTGAATTGGTAGCCTTGGCCTTGAGCGCGTCGCGGGCGACAATCGCTACCCAGCATTATGTGCTTGTATCACTACCTCTACTTCTCAGCGTGTCAACACGGCGAACTCACGCTCATCTCCTACTGCGACAAGGCGAAGGGACTGAGCCTAGCTACTACGTGCGTACATTTACAGCGTCGCAAAACACATTGTTAACATCGTTCTAGGAACAGCCTTTCGCTGCGCAGCGTTGGCAACGCGTCTAAACGACGATCCACCCCGTTGTCATCACCATCTTCTGCAAGCAATAATTACGCTGCACATTCGCATAATCAGCAGCAACAACACTCCAACATGGCGACATTGTCACCTTCCAAGCCACGCGCGATGCGTGGCTGCGGTCCCACGCTGGTTCATCACGATCGGTCATCACCTCAGCGCGTTGCGTTCGTCCCACGTTCCGCGCTTCCAGAGCCTGGGTCTCAGAATCCCACGCAGGCCTCTCCATCTTCAATATCGTTGTCAGCAATGCAAGCAATACAAGCTCTCAAGGGCGATGATGCGCGTGACGATGCTTTTCTGCTCTCTGCAGAGCATTATCATCGAGGTAGGTTCTCACGTACCTTATCTGGCACATTTAACTTAGTTGCAATTGCTGATACCCTGCTAGAGCGCAGGGTCGACGCCGTATCTATTGCTATCACTTCAGTCCGCAGTGGTCGTGAATCTGACGAGGAGACTGTGCAAGGATCATCTGAGGCCAGCGTCGACATCATCACCGAGCGCGACGAACCTGCATATAGCGACGTCCGATCCGCCAGCCCTCGCAAGCCACTCCCTGCACAATGGTTCCCTCCGTCTCCATCGCATACGGTACCTTCATCTCAACGGGCCAGATTTCATGGCGACACGCAGGCTTCCCCTAGTGATTCACCTGTTGACCGCCGGCCTCTCCAAACAGCGCGCAGCTCGGTCGACTTCGGTAAGGCTCACTTAGATACGACTTCCTTCCTCACGAAAGAAGCCCTTGATGCCGTCGATGCCAATATCACATCTCCCACACTGCGCCGGAGCCCCAGCAAACTACAGCGCTCGCCGACTAAAGTTCCCGGAAACAGTCCAAAGGTCTCGCCCAAGGTCGAAAGCCTGCGCCACAGCAGTGCATCACCCTCAAAGCCCTCGCCACCTCGTGCCATGCACCTGGGAGTCCATGAGACAGCTGATCACAAGCGCGCTCCTAGTAGCATCGTCTCTACTGGAGCAACCTCATTTCACACTGCCTATGGCTCGCCGGTAAGAAGCTCTGCTTGCTCTCAGAGCAGCTTCTCATCAGCCGAAAATTTGAACGACAGTGTCTACTTTCACTGTTCTGACTACATTACTGATGTCGATGTTAAACAGGTCGATCGTTCTAATGATAAGGGAAAGGCCCCTGCTACACCATGTACCACAACCTCGCTTCGATCACGCATTTCGAGACCGGAGCTCAAGATTCGCATCCCGCCTCCAGATGCCACTCTTGACGCCGACCGAAGATCAGCGTCCACCCTCCCCTCTGCCACGAGCAGCACGGCGGTGAGTTTGGGGGAAAGCAACAGTCCAGGAATCGAGCATGCTGTTGGACAGCCTGTGGCGACAATGCAGTCACGCATCCCTCGTATGTCCATCAGCAAAGGAAGCAGCGTCCGGGCTCCGACTCTTAGTTCGACACTGAAGCAAACGAAGGCGACTCACGCACTGCGATCGCCGAAAATTTCAACGGGCAAGCCGGAGCAGAAGTTTGCAAAGACCTCCAAGGCAGTCGCGACGAGACCATTGCGTCAGGTACGAGCTGTTGATGGTACCGGGGCAACGCCAAATCTGTCCAATCGCAGGAGCCGCGACTTCAGCATACCCACAAGTGTCGCCAGCATAGCAACGACAAACACACAGCGTACGACACGCGCTGGGAATAACGACTTACCCACTTCGTATCTGCAAGACACGGCACTCGAGGGTGTTGGACCACCTGAAGACTCCGAAGATCTACCACTGCCACCGTCGCGTACAGCATCTCGAGCGACCAGCAGCTCCACTGTCAAAGCATCACAGATACCCAGAGATTTGGCGAAACCTGACCCTGCAACCGTGCAAGCTCCTGAGGTTCCAGATTTCCCTGGTATGTTTGACGACGCCCAAGAATTTTTGCCGCTGTTGCAAGTGCTCACATGTGTTAGGCAACGTCAACTCCAGTGATGCAGACGATGAGTATGACGACTCGACGACTTCTCTGCCGACTCGAGGTCGAAGCTCACAATATCAGCCTGCCGCTCGCCGCACGACTATTAGTGAGGTGTCCATGCAATCGAGCTCGACTTCGGATCTGCGCGCCACCGCCTCCGAGTTCGTTCCTACTGTGAAGGATGCATCGACTGGTGAGTGACCACATCCCAACTTTCGCACCCCAATGTTGACATGGCCCAACAGGCGTTGCACACATCCAGCCCCCTCCCAGTCTACCGGACCTGTACGCTCTCGATGGCTACGGCATCCCATGGTGTTATCATATGTACCCAGTACCATGGATCTTCCCAACGATGTTCAAAAAGATCCGGTCAAAGTCACCAAAGAAAATCAAATCCAAGAAGCAGCGCTCAACCATCGATCTCTCTGCTGCAGAACAAGAAGACAAGCCGGAGATGCATGGTCCCATGCGTTCAAAGACCGTCACAGGTGTCACAGATGCAACTGCTTCCGCGCTGAACGATTCAAGGAATGAGCCGGCTCCGCAACACCAAACCTTTGTTGGCGCATCCGAAGACAGATCTGCAACAGCCACGGAGTCTTATTCGAAGACCTCCGATGGCGCATTCTCATCGCAACTCGATGAGATTGAGCGCCAAGCTGCTCTTCAACCCAAGGCGAACATTGTGCAGCCACCGGGTGGTGACTTGACGACTATCCGTAACGTGTCCACGCAAGATGATCACGCTCAGGGTCCAACACAAGTGTACAGCACAGTGTCCGCTCGACGTCGTAACCAACGTCATGCGGACAATGGGCTGTACGGTGGTCGTGGCAATTTTGGAATGTCTCTCTATGCAACCGCTCCTTTTCCTATGCCTGTTCATCCCATGGGAAAGCCAATTGAACAGTCTGAAGGCAGTCGTGCCTACTTTGGGTACACGATTGGCAATCAGGGATGTGGTACAGTGGAGATCGACAAGGCCGCTGAGTACGGCGGTACTCTGGCCTGCAACACTTGCGAGCCGGATCACTGAGTATCGTACGGTACCTCATTGCAAGAACCGTCACAAGTTGAGTGCTGGAGGAATGTTATTGGTATCACGTGTATGCTTTCTGAGCACTATCGTGGGATATTGCGGGCTTGGATCTTCAGGGAGCAGGTAAGTGCATTCGTTTGATTATGATTGTATTGGATAGACAGCAGCAATAACAATTGTAAAGCCTTCACGAAAATGTGTTCTCGTAGGTCACTTCTGCTATGATTGAACCTATGCTGGCCCCCTATTGAGTTGCTCGTGTCATTTCCACATAGCTGCAGACGTCCGTGTGTCCGTCTCGTGAGGATTATGGCGCTCTAGGGGAGCAGCAGGTTCGATTTGCGAGGAGCAATTTACCTTTTAAACATGACTGCGCTTGCCGATGTCCTATCGTTACCTGGATTGCCATGACTGGACAACATCTCGTGGCTGTCCTGCGTATTGCTGCTCAACTCAGGATACTAGCACAGTGGAATGTAATACACTGTAGAGAAGCCTTCTCAAGGCGTTCGTTTGTGTAGATGCACATAGTATCTTGCTTGGGGAAGGGACAGGGGCGAGTTGTCCAGTGGAAAAGCCTTCCTGAAAGAAGTCTCGAGTTGTTGATTGGTACTATCACAAGATCAAGGTGAGGTTGCTGGGGTGTGGAGACTATTACTAAGGGCATGGGTGTTGATGTGAGATCTAGCGTCGTGAAGGAGAGGCGAAGCGGAGGCATTCTGGCGTGTGAAGCGGAAACCGTTCTGCGCAGATCAGTGGAGACTGACGTTTCCGGCTTTGCTTTCTTTACAAGGTTCTAATTTTCGATATCTATCTGCTCCGGGTACGGCAGAACTCTCCAGCCAATCTCCTCAATGTATTCCTCGTATCCAGCTCTTAGCTTGTATGTCTCAAGATTACACTTGTCCTGCGCGATTCGTTCCTCTCCATAAGCTTCAGCCATAGCTTGGAGGTACTTCTCTTGCATAATGATTGCCTGTAATAACTGCCCCTCTCTCTTCCGAAGGGCAGCCCGGTCCTGCAATGTCTGCAGTGTCAGGTAGTGGTGATACCCCAAAAGCTTCCTTCTGGTTTCAAATACAACAACAAGCAGCTGGTCGGCCTCGTCGAATCGTCCCAAATCTATCATGACACCAGCCAGATTTGCTTTCAGTCTGAGAGTGTCGGGATAGCTCTCGCCCCTTTTTCGGATAGAGGCCTCTGTTGCTTGCGTGAGCAAGTTCACAGCTTCCTGTACCTTGCCAACTCTGCCATAGGCTACTGCAAGGTTGCTCATGCTGCTTATGGTGTAGGGGCGGTCTTCTCCTCGAAACTTTCTGGTCCTTTCCAACACCACTTTGGAGGCCTCTAAGGCATCTTCGTGCCGTCTTTGTGCGTCGTACACCGTACTAAGACCGGTCATGCATCTTAGCAAATGTTCTTCCGAGCGGCATAAGGGACCGGCCTGCATGAACAGCTTCTCTACCTGGCCGTGTTTGCGCTGTTCTGAATAGACTGCAGCAAGGTTTAGCATGGCTTCTATAGTGCCACCGCGCTTCACACCGAGGTCCTCTCGGCAATCCTGGAGTATCGCCTCACTGAGCTTCTCTGCCTCATCTCATCTGCCTTGGTCGCGGAGTAGAGTACTTGCTGTACTACGACTTCGTATCGTCAGTTTGTCCACTGGGCCAAATAGCTGCCAGCGAGTGTTGAGGGATTTCTCATTCAGCGCCATGCCTTGTGCCGTTCGTCCTAGATGGTGGTCGTAACCAATTGCCCTGTCAAGTACGTAGGTCCACCGGGACTACCAGACCACTCAGCTCAAGCTTGACAGTGCTCAGCTTCGGTTGTCGAGATGGGGAGCGTTGGTCGGGCTCGATATGGTCTCGGAGACTGTCTCACTTCAACATCTGCAGGGCTCTGGCGTGAGCATCAGACACGCCGAGAACCTCCTCGGACAAGTCGTTGCGTTGTTCGAGAATGCTCGAGACATCGAATTGCAGTACAAGTAAGACAATGCACGAGATTCCTCGATCGAGTTGACGACGTTGGACTCATCGACCGATCTGGCCCCAGTGGCATTGCAGTTGCACACGAAGATGCAACGCCTTGTCCTAAAGTATCAGAAGAAAGCATGAGCTGTCCGTCAATGGACAGTGTCGGTCGTATTCTGATCAGACGAATCGGTCGCTCAGTTGGATCGAGTGGTCGGTGTCGAAAGATCTATGGTGATTCGCACTGATGGATTTCCGGACACGACATCGCGATCCACGCGGCTGCCATTCCCAGGAAATTGCGGCATTAGCTGCATCATGAATGTGTCCCTTGTTCCTGGCGCCAAGTCATGAGTTCAGCCAGGCTATACAATCGAGGACGCAACGTGATCAGCCAAGTCCGGATTAAGGCTGTGAGTCCTCTGTTATCTCTATTTGCTTGGAATCTGCGGGATTTGGTCGAAATGTTGCGCTCTCTCTCCGTCGTCAGTCTTGGGGCCTTCATCGAAGCCAAGACCCAGCTGAGTCCAGAGGCCACCCATCGACCAGGTTGCATAGTGGATGCCTGCGTTGCATACGTTAAGCGAATGTGCGCGCGTACGAGGAGTCGTGGTTGTTGAAGAGCAACTTTCAGAATTCGAAGCTCGACGCGTCACGCTAGGCTCCACTTGTCGCGTCACTTCTCTTGCTGATTGGCTACAGACCTTTCGCAGCTGCGATATGAACAGCCCTAACGCAGAGTATCACCAATGAGTACTCGGTCACTTCCGAAAGCCAAATCCAACATGTGTGTCTTGTTCAGTCCATTTGTAAGCTCGAGTTGGTCATCATATCCGAGTCGGAATGCCAGCCGGGATTGACGTCAAGCTTCCCCTCACCAGCTTTAGCTGCAACAGTTCAAAACAACCACATGCGCTCTTGCCACTACCGAAAGGATTTGTTCAGCACCGATTTCATCCTGCAGTCTGCGACGACTTAGCTACTTGATCACCACAGCTACGCGATGGCTACTACCGAGAAGATCGAAGTCCGGACCTACACTCTTCCACCAACAAAGCTCATACCGAACTCCCCACATGTCCTCATTCACTACCCAGGTCTTCTGACATCCCTAGTGAAAGACAAGAACTTCTCAACGAACCAAGTCTTCGACCTCTTCGCCTCCAACGGCTGGCAATCTCAATGGATCGCGCGCTACGGCCCAAACCAGAATTCGCACTACCACTCCGGCGCCCACGAATGCATGGCCGTGATCTCCGGCGGAAGCGCAAAGATCCGCTTTGGTGTCGCAGACTCCAAGGAGGACCGGGAGCAAGATCTCGGGCTAGGAACTGCAGGTCGAGACATTAATGAGGAGGGCAGAGAAGAAGGTGGCGTACTGCTTGATGCGGCTGTGGGGGACGTGTTCATCCTCCCGGCGGGTGTGGCGCACAAGACGCATAACCCGCTGCCCAAGACGGATGGGATCGAGTTTCATCAGCCACCGGATAAGAAAGATGAGGAGGGGAGTAAGAAGTTTTTCGACAGTATCCCGACTGTGGGTGAGTTCATGATGATGGGTGCATATCCTAGAGGCGCGGATTGGGATTTTGCGGTTGGAGGTGAGCATGAGGGGCATTTCGATGAAGTGTGGAATGTCGAAGTGCCAGAGCGGGATCCTGTCCTTGGGACAAGCGCCGAGGGTCTGACTGCGCTCTGGGCTGAAGAGGACAAGGCGAGGTTGTGAATGCCATTGAACTCGGGAGAGTCAGAACAAACTCTGATGGCCATCGAGCGAGGAGGTGATCCGTAGGGAGTGTTCGTGATGAAGACAGACATACTCAAAGCATGGGACTTGGGGCGAAGCTCCAAGGGATATTCTCCAGGTAAAGTTCGCCACAGTTAGAGCAAGATTACAGCTTTGCTCACTCCGTCTCCATTCACTCAGTGTGCTTTGTTGTTGCCCACAGTTCCCTCACCGGGTGGTTTTGCGTCACTGCCACTCAGCTCAGACACGGGAATAGTGCCAGGTGAGATCCCACTGTCATCGCCACCGAGTTCTGCAGCATTAGCGACGCCCTCATACTTGGCTTCGTGAGGATGCCATGCAGTCGCATTGTGCGCAGACTGAAAGCCGTATTGAGGAGCAGGCGAGAATCCTACTTGCTGAGGATCGCGTTGCTGCGCGTACGCACCCGGCTGCCCAGGTCGCTCATAGTATGTAGGCTGAGCCGGGTGGAACCGAGGCTTTGCATAAGTGCAACCTCCAACGCCTGTTGGTGGCTGATGTGGGTCTACGGGTGCCATGGAAGCGCTGCCGTGCTGAGGCGGCTGAACAGCCTTCTTCCTGCGCCGCAGGAACAACCAAATGCCAGCGCCTACCAGTGCAAGTCCAAGCACGGGACCTACCACTGCGCCTACAATCCATGCTTTGGAGCTTGACTCTTGCTCGATGTCCTCGTCCGGAGGCACTGGAGCACTTAGAGTGGGTCCTGGGATTGAGCTGGCTGACACAGGATTAGACTACAGATTCGACAAGACTTCAAGGATATGACTTACTCTTAGCAGTCGCTTCGGGAGGGATGTCCCTGTAATATGACCAGTTTTTGCTTGAGTCGCCGCAGTTGATGTTCGTTCGGGGATTAGAATCCTGGGTGTTCTCGTAAATGAAAATCGTGTTGCATATCGACAGCTGAGAGTTGTTGTAGTTCTCGGTACAGGCGATTGTGCTCACGCTCTGAGAAAGGTCTGGATATGTGTATATTTGCGAACCTCCAACACACGCGATTGCTGCGTAGCAGTGTGTCTGGGTTGCTGGACAACATTGAGCATACTGTCCGCTTTGATACCATGTAAGGCCAGGATCACCTTATCTTGTTAGGCATGTAAGAGATCGCAAAATGTAAGGCTCACAGTAAAGGCTGGTCCCTAAGGCTTGGTCAGCGAGGCTCTGAGACGCTTTTGTAAATGCTTACAAGTATTGTTCAGTTCAACGTATCCAACAAAATTGTCGCTGTTCTGCCTTGGTAGCACAGCCGGAGCGGTAATTGTTGGATCCGCGGGCGAAGCGCTCGACAGCTGTAATAAAGCTGAGGCCGAGATTATGATTGTGCGCAGTCGTCCTGACATGTTAGCGGTTATTGGTCCGACCAAGCGCGGAGTCGACGGAGGATAAACACGTGTAGTGAGGACGAGCAGCGCACGATTTATATAAGGACAGAATGCCCTTCGCAGCCAATACCAACTCGAAGCCACACTCCACGCGCAATCTGGGCGTGCGACCAGTCTCTCCCCGCTCAAGAAGTGGACAGGCGTAACATGCCAGACCAGGCCAACGGGTGCAACATCGACCAACAATAAAGAGGTGCTACCGAGCCACACCACGATATTTATGCAGCTGCTAGCCCTGAGCGGACTAGAGATGACTGTTGCGGCTTGTTCGATTGAGAGTTGTGTTTCCCGCCTGACGTACGTTCACGAGCTGCGAGCGCAGGGATACCTTAATCGTCCCTAGCGCCCTCTGGTTGGAGCAGGACCCCAGGTACCTCAACTTGTGGCGTTCGCAGGGCACAGTCAAGCCTTTTGGCGTAACAGCTGATGGGCGGATATTCCGAAAGCTGAAACCAGCTCTCATCGAGCCGAACCGAAGTAACCGTACATGGCAACTAGAGGCTCAGTGTTGCAACGCCCAGATGGCCAGAGGCTGTGGCAAGCGAGACAGCAGCGTACTCGTGACATGAGGCCGGGACTCCGGTTCCACAACAATTCGTAGGGCTGCATGGATCCATGCGCGGTGGGATTTGAAGAATTTCCAGGCGTGGTCGCGCTGACAAAGAGAAGACTGTTGCGATCAACGTTCTACAGTCTAATTTGGGCTGTTTACGGGTCGCTGCGGTGGTGTTCGTGTCCTTCGAAGCCTTGTCGGCTGAGGGGAATGACGGATCTCAGCCCTCGAGAACAAGTATATGGGCTTCATGTAGTCTTTTCCAACTGTAACTGTAGATGCGTGGTCCGAACTCTCCAAAGGGTCGTTGTCGACGCAGAGAGATGGTGCGCATGGAAGACGCGACGCCCCACACGCGACGCGGCCCGCGCCTTCCCAAAGGCCCAATCCCCTTAGTCAGCTGGCAAACTCAGCAGCAACGATACCTTCTAAACCGCAACAGCAACGCACTGTCAGACATGGGCAACCGCCGACGAGATGCCTGCGCCCGGTGAAGTGTCTCGAGCTACTTTCAGCGATACTGGAAGTGCCCGCCAAGGTCCTCTCAAGCCCAGACAGCTGCTGGCACGAGCATCCCCGTCTTCGGCTACATACCGTATACGGTAGCCCCGCTGCATCCTGCGACTTCGACTGTCACACAGCGCAGCGCTTTACAATCTGTTTCAATGAGCAACAAGTAAGAGCTTCGCGACCCAGTCAACTGCAGGTTATCAAGCTCTTGCAATGATCGTCCACCAATTCAGCCGCTAGAAGGAGTAGCATCCATGCCCTGATCAATTTCCCGCCCTGTTTATCAATTGCGCCGCACCGCACCGAGATGTGGCTCGTCCACTCCTCCACTTCTCCTAATCGATCGCATCTTATTCCTCTTTCTTCGTTGTTTTTTATAATGTTTACTCTGACGCGCCGTCAAAGATCACAACGAAGGCCTGCTGTAGAACGCTTACAATTTCACGACTTGCCAGACGACATCCTTATTCTAATCTATTCGGACTGCACTATCGAGGGATTGCTTACCCTAAGATTGACTGAGAGGAGATCAAGGGACCTAATCTCTGAGTACATCAACACCATCGCACCTCTGGCCGCCCGTACCTCATATCCTGGCTGCGACAACCTCCTACTCTACCAGCCTCTGCGTTATACCATACAATGGCTCCGCGACTTGGTCCCTCGCCAGCTCGCAGCAATCTTGGTCGACCGTCACCGCATTGCACATGATTCAATGCAGCAACGCTACGGCATCCCAGCCGAGGATGCCTACGGCGATGAACTGCGGGCGCGGATTGCGAATGGCTGGCGTGTTCTGTATCGACTGACAAGCATCTCGACATTCGCCACTCTTGCGATCAACCCCAAGCCGGCCAATGATTTAGTCACCCGGCTTTTATGCCCTTCGCGCAGATTGGACGTGGACCAGCAGAAGGAGGATTTCATCCTTGAACAGCGACTCGAATACATCGACTCTATGCCGATACAAGACGCAAAAGACTACAAGCTCATGTTCATGCTGCTATCGTCTGCATTTCGGACGTCGATGTCGAACATCGGGGAGGAACACAAGCCCTGGGAATTCGATTGGGGCAGGGGCATTGACGGGCAAAGGTTGTTCCGCAAAGGCAGTTCCTGGTTGGCGTGGTTCGTCCTGAACGAGGGCCCGCATCTCTTCTACAGTCAGTGGTGGACGTTACCGCACGACGCTCCCAGCACACGATATTACATCCGCGATCGCGCACTCGCGACTTGGATGGCGACGCCCCATAAACTCGTTGATCATCAGCGAGAACATGCAAGGAGAATCCAGGAAGCCATCAACAGCAAGGCAGCCGTCTCTACAGACTTTATTTCCGTCAATCCCATACCGTACTTCACGCAGTATGCAGAGCATCGACTTGCGAAATGGAAATCCGGTGGACTACCTCCAAGAGAGATATTATCGCACATCCCTTTTCACATCGAGTTTCGCTGTCCTGAAGAGCGGCTTCGGCAACACCAGTTACTATTGCAAGACAAGGAGGATGCAAGAACGAACAGTATTACTGCAAGACGATAGAAGGGGTAGGCTTGGCTGCTCTCTGTGGCGAAAAGTGTCAGCTGTATGCCTGAGTCCTGGAAAACAGTCAAAAGATCTCTACTAGTCTTTTGCAGTCTGACGACACCTCCGGCGGCCGCAATGGTTCTGCTATTGCAGCCGAAGACCCCTGCCGCCTATGAGCCGTTCAACGAATTGTCCGTCTTCCATCCGAAACGCTGAGATTCGAGAAAGCCACCCCTCATCAGGCTAGCATAACGGGCACGTTCATCGGGTCTCCGACACGTGCCTCGGCAGCTTGTGAGTTGCACATCGGAGCCGAGTCTTAGCGTAGTCTTGCATTAAGGCCAGCCACTGTGGAGATTGAGAGGGACATGCACACCGACAATGGTGCAGAGTTACAGCGCGGATGCAGCTTGTTGACCTATGGCGATGTGTTTCTACGCGGGAGGGGGTCCCCCTCTTTCAGCCTCGCGTAGCGATGTATCGAACACAGCAGGGGAACAACGCCCCAGACTCTCAGGAAACTATGAGAGGAAGGGCTTTCCTGTGCGAAGAAGCAGCAACAAAGAAGACATTCAAGAAACATGAATTTCTTTATCGAACAGTATGCGGAAATTGATAGAGACTTCTCTTATACGAGGTGCGAGTCTTGAGTGTAATTATGTGTGCTATATATAGCTACACAAAAGCGTGGGGATCACAGACCGGCGCGGGACTAGTGGAGCGGGCGATCCAAAGCATGTCAAACCCGCCGTACCATCGTATCCAAACTACACGGATAACCTCATCTCGTTTCCGGAGGACCCCTCTGTTATGTATCTGTGCTCTTTACCCTTCAGCTGAAAGAACAGACTTTAGGCATGCTCCATGGAGTCTTGTTACCCCTTACACCTCCCCGACCCCGAATGACGAGCGATCGAACGCACCCGCGACTGATACGATAAGGACGGCGCTGGACGACACGCCGGCAAAATATGGTGGGGAGGAGGAACTCACGGATCGATACGCAGCACGAGCATACCAGGAACGGTGCGAAGGCAAAGGAAACAAGGTCCGCCAACAATGAAGGCACTCTGAGCTCAGATCGGAGCGTGGATGCTCTCGACACTCGACTTGCAGCATCTTCGATCGACACCACGACCATGTCCTCGTCCGCGATAAGCCAGTCAGGCTACTCGACAGCCATGACATCGAACATGACCAACGACGACCGCTCTTCCAGCAGCCCGACTACCACATCGCAAGCGCACCCCAGTCTTACGCTCCTCGAACTCGTCTCGAACTCTGCATCGTCTTCTGCGCTACCCGACAGCTTCGACTTCAGCGTCTCGAGAAGGGGGAAATACGTCGCTGTATACTCAGCATCGAACATCTGGCTGATACAGACGACGCAGCTGCCGCGGCTCTTTGCGCGCACACTTCAAGTCAAGCGCAAACCCGTCGCTATCGACATTACAGAAGACGGCTTCCTGCTAGCGGTGCTATCGCGACCGTCACAGGTTGATTTGTACGAGATACATGGCGAGCATGGCGGACAGATCAAGATGCGCAGGACGGTGCAGCTGGTACACGAGGCTAGCTCCCTTGTCATCTCGCCAGATGCGCGCATCCTGATCACTGGCAACAAATTTGGTATCGAAGTGGTCGCGGTCTTCCCAGATGCACCTGCTACCGCTCGACGCACGCTTTCCGGTCCTGCAGGTGATGCGCTGGAGTTCTCAGACGATGGTCGCACGCTGCTCATTACGGGATATGCACGCAAGTCAGACAGCTCGGCTTTGTTCGTTTTGCCAGGCTTGTACGACGGCCCGCTTGACGAGGAGGGCGCGCCAATACCTCAAGCTCCGGAGGTCGTGTGGACAGGATCTGTGCTGTTTCCGGAGACAGCAAGGATAGCACGTCAGGCTACACTACTGCCAGACGCCGACACGGGGACTTTCAACGAGCTGTTTGCGTTCAACGCTGAAGAGGACTCGTGGGGGATATACGACATCGCTTGCCAGCGATTTACACAAAGAAAGATGTTCTTGCCCGATCACCAGCGCTGGACGCGGTCCGAGTTTGTCGACGATGCTATGCCTGCTGTTTCGCCAAATGCGGATTTGGCAGCAGTGGCTTTACGGATGCGAGGCACCACCAACATCTGGATCTACGAAGTTCCAGGCTGGGATTATAAGCCAAGCGAGAAGGCGAAAGGCCAAGCACCAATCCAGCCCTGTTTCTGCATACCGATACCGAAGCTCGGTGTCAGTGCGTATCAGGAGATCTGTGTGCTGCGCTGGGTCAAGATTGGCAGTCACATTCAGCGACTTATTGCTGTGGGGAACTCGAGCATCGCGCCGACAGAGAGCGACGTGCCTGATGTTTCAATCGGATCGAAGGGTGTTGTCATTGTTCTTGACTTCGATAAGACGAAGCCTGCTGGGGGCGCCGTTCCTGTAACATCGAAAATGGAGTACGACCTTGATCCTCTTTGTCCAGGCGAAGTGTTGCCCGAAGGCTCCCTTGACTTCAACCAAGAAGTTGAGCTCATGAGGACGAGGACATTGGCACAGCGCAGAGCACAAGACCAAGCCAGTGGTGCAAGACGTAGCTCGCGGAGCGGTGCTTCGTCTGTACAGCGCTCGCGTACTACTGCCAGACCACCACCCATGACAGACGAAGAGGAGCTGACGGCGGAGGAAGCGCAAGCAGCCTTTGAGATGCCGTACGACAACCAGCAGCCCAGGTCGCAGATGTCATTGGCACGAGCTGCAACTGTGGCTGCGGTGTCTCCTGCGAATCGCCGCCACTTACGTGCTTTACCTTTCCGCCCGTTGGAGTTTCGCCGTGCTGATGGGTCCGGCCAGCGAGAGATACCACACGAGAGCGACGCAGACAATTGGGTCCCACCGCCTCCAGCGTATACAGCGAAAGCTGAGGAGGCTGAGAGTGTCAGTCTGAGTCACCCCAATGCCCCACCAACAGGGCGTCGATCGAGTCGTGGTTCAAGTCGTGGTTCAGGCTCACGATCAGGAATACCTCCGGTGCCCGCGCTTCCTGTGATGTCTGCGACAGTCAATCCGGCGCAGCTCTCACCAACTGGACCCTACCAGAACATAGGTCAATCATTGTCGGCGACTGACTTGTCGCTTCGACGACCATCACTGATCCACCCTACGACGTACCCGAGCCCGCACTCCTCAGACTCGATACGAAGACGAGGTTCTGCAGCGCACTCCCCACCACAACACTCGTCATACGCTTCGCCCGTCCACGCTCAAGCTCCTCCTCAGATATCACCGCCCACAGCGCCCCCGGTTCGACGACCCTCACTCTTCAATCGCCGTGCTGTGGAGAGCACGATAGACATACGTCCACCGCCTGCCACTGACCTTGAGCTACTAAGTCGCGGCTCGGCCCCTCTCGTGCCTCAGGCCACACCTATTCAGCGTCGTCCCGTAGCCGCATCGCGAGACCGTCCCCTGCCGCCGAATCCTCCTCTCAATCCGACAAGTACGCCTGTACCACGACAGCTGACGTCTCCTCCAGCACTTTTGAGCGACCAAGCAAGGAGGAATATGCTGCCTCGTCTCGTGCCGCCTCCCCAACAACTGGTCCCGCAAGATCGGTACAGGGGTGCGATGAGTGCGCCGCCAATGACTGATGGATATGTGGGTGTGCAAATGCCTACTCCGGGGGGCATGCAGGCACCACACAGTGCGATGCCGGTTTTGAGCGAGAGAACGGGGACGAGGGGGAGTGATGGGACGAAGAAGGGGAGGAAGAAGATGGGTTGTGTGGTCATGTGAGGGCAGGATATGCTTTCCTGACGATGAGGTTTTGGGAAGTGCGATTATACCCCTTGGCGTTTCGATAGAGGCAATGCAAGCATTTCCGTGCAGGAGCGGTGTTCGTTGGCTCGGATTCGAAACACAGAACCATTTCCTCCATACATTGAACCAAGCCAGCCGCTGAAGAAGTTCGACAATTGACAGCCTAACCCAAGCCACACCGGTGCGGGGATCGCGGTGTTACAGGAGCCAACCTAGCTATCTACAGACGCACTAGTGCATTGTTACGACTGTCCGCTCAGCCTTGTCTGCCTCGCCATGGGTAGGGACAACAGGCAATCGTTCCACGTACAGAGCTTTTCCAAGCTGGAGAGGAATATCCGTAGTCTCAGTCTGCTGCCTTCGCTGGGCTCATCATTCCTTAAATACCCACCTAGCCTTATTCCCCTTCGCTGCTCGAATTGGCCGAGCCGCTTCAGATTGGACTCTACGGTAATGTCCGCCCTCTGCGACTGGGCGATTGACTGTCCAAATCAGCAGTACTGGCCATACAAGCAACGACGTGCGAAGCCTTCGGGAAGATTGCCTGAAGCTTCTGCGACACGATCATCGTGGACGTGACCTTCTTGAAAGCGCTCGACTCGTCGATACGCCGGCTTTTGACAGATATAGTTTGGTTTCTAACAATATTCACTTCGGAACGTTACTCTCAGTGAAGCGATTCAGTATCAATGCTTGTCCTATCGCTGGGGAACCCCTCAAAGATCTGAGATGTGGGCAATACTGCTGTCGCACGATGCAATTGGGGCAGAGCGAGCCCAAGGTTTCCGCCCGCTCGATATTGGACCCAATCTTTACAGCTTTCCTGAGTTCGTTTGGCGAACCCGGCCAACGGAAGTTCTGAAGCGGAAAAATCTAACTATGGTATGTCAAGAAGATCTTGGACACGAATTCTGGATACATGCGCTCTGTATCGACCAAAACAACGATGATGAAAAAGGTCATCAAGTCTGACAGATGGCACAAGTGTACACTTTCGCGAGTCGAGTAATCATCTGGCTTGGAAACACCGGGACAGTTGCACAGCTTGGTCGGCAAGAGAGTCGGGAAGACCTACTATTCCAGCTTTGTGACGATAAATATTGGGAACGAGCATTGATCGTCCAAGAACTTGTCCTCGCGAGGGAGGCTTGGATTTTGATGCAAGGTGGACTGTTGTCACTTAAATATTTCCTTCATCATGTCCCTTGGGGAGCGAGCCAGCAAAATTTCGCAAATACATCGGCGATCGGCGTGAGCAGAGCGCCAGGCCTCAACTTTTGCACATGCTGAAAGCATTCCAGGGCCAACAAGCTACGGAACCTCGGGATCGCGGGTTCTCTCTTCTTGGCTTGACCAGGGAAGCTGACAAGGTTGCGGTCGATTATAGAGCATGCGACATGGATCTAATGTTTCCCATCTCCCAAGCTTGTGGCGCACAGCACTGCTTCTGCTCGCTGTCGACCATTGCCAACGCACTGGAGCTACTAGTAGTAAAACGTCACGTTCATCCGACCAATGACGGTCCGTATATCAAAGTCAGTCTAGATCCATCAGACCACTCGAGCACTGATTGTACGGCTTTTGAAATGGTTAGAGAAAGACATTTGGCGTTCAGATCGAGAGAGGTCATGCTCGATGCGGGAGTTGTGATCATGGAGCCCAGGGATAAGAGCTTCTCGTGGACAGGCATTCACATCTTCATCATCATATTATGGTCGCCCGTGCTGGCCGGACTACCCTCCAACTTATTTTCCGGCATGGAATCCGGTCGGCCCTTGCTCCCCGTCAAAGTCGGATTCGAATTCGCATATGAGCCGACAGTACGCAGCTCTAACAAAACCTCGATCCACATGGCCTGGCTCCAGGTCTGGTTGTATCAGGCGGCTGAGATGCGGCCTCGTGATCTCCGCAAATTTGACCATTTCAACGAGGATTAGTTGCGGGACGACTCAAGACGTTCCAGGAAAGAGCAACTCAGAAAGTGGCGGGGAATGAGTATGCAGCAAACGGAATTAATTGAGGGTGACACGGCCAGTTCAGCAAGGCTTGCAGAATTCCTAGCCATCGCACCGACACTGCAAGACACGGAGATCGAACCTAACAGCACAATGCCACATACAGAAGACAGGGTCGTGGGGTGAAAACTAGGTGCACGGGGTCCTCCTACCAGATATCGTTGCAGACCAAAGATCGGGCGTCGGTACGTGTGTCTTACTCAGTTGAAAATAGCTCTTTGACAGCCAGGAGGACACACACAGGACAGTAAGGACTCCCAAAGGATCCACCAGTGGACGATTGCGTTTGTCAGTTTAGCTCCGTCAGTGGGCGTGCGTAAACCCAAAACCTGATTCTTCATTCAGTCACCTTACGAAGTAATGCACGGAGACTGATCATGTTCCTTCTTGCAAATTGATATGTTTGTATTTGAGACCGGCCAAGAACGGGGAGAAGTATGTACAGTGGAATTACACCAGGAAAGAGACGTCAATCGAGGCGTCCAAGATTGCGCAGGTAACGCCTAGCAAATGTTTCTCGCACCGCTGCCAGTCAGAGTCCAGTTGCTGTTGTCAGCACAAGGAGACTCGCGGACCGTCGTACCGTCAACCTTGAGCGTAATCCACAAGTCGCGAGTGTTCGCGAACTCCGTACGGGCGGAGACACGGACCTCACCACCTCCATTGACAGTCCCGCCACGGATGGAGACATTGTAGCAGTTCTCGATCAGGATGGCGTTGTTGCCGTTGTTCGCAAGATCGACCGAAGTAATGACCGCACCACCCGATTCAGAAACACAGAAGACGCCACGACCGCCGCCACGTGACTTGACCTTGTCGACATACACGTTGGTGTTGTAGTTGCCGTTCGCATTGCGGCCGTTTCGGTTGGCGAAACGCAAAGTGCCGTATCCTGAGCCCGCACCAACATTATCACCATCAACAAGACCGACCTTGACATTAATCGAGTTCTGAAGCAGCAGTCCCGACTCGCCAACATTGCGCGCGATGACTTGGTTGATAGTCAAGCCATCGATATTCCAAGTCTCGACAGCATGTGAGCCAGCGCCGGTGACTCGGATATCGTCCATCTTGACATTAGACTGGGCCGCACGGTCGCGGTCAAAGCGGATACCCAGACCGCCGCTGAGGTTCATGGTGATCTTGCCGAGCACGAGGCCGTTGGCGCCGGAGAAGCGTAGGCCGAAGTAGGGCGCGCCAGTCATAGTGAGGTAGGGGATTTGAACGTCGTTTGCGTTGGTGACTTCGATGGCGCCGCGGCCGGAACGATTGGCGGTATTGATGGTGCCGCAGCCTTCGAAGATCTTGCCAGCCTGGATGGTGATGGTGTTTGCGCCGATGGAGCCGGAGGCGATGACTGAGACGCGTTGGCCGGCGCTGATGGAGTCGACAGCAGCCTGAATGGCGGCGCGGTAGTCTGAGCCGGTGTAGACGTTGGTGGAGCCTCGAGTCGCAGTGAAGGAGCTACCAGAGCCAGTGACTTTGGCTGCGGGTGTGCCTGAACCGCACTGGGCGGAAACAATGGAAACGAGCGCCAGCGCTGATGCGAGGAGGGAGAAGTGGACCATTGTTGCGAATTCGCGAACGATGTTGATGATCCTTCAGTACATGTGAATGCGACTTATATACTGTAGAAGAGGGGGTTCCATTCCCGAACGCGAGTGCGGTGCATCATCCTCCGTTATATTGCTCCGGTTGGAGGATCACATGCGATGTTTTGTGTAGATCTATTAGAGAGGTCCCATTCTCGGCTAAGCACTGAACGCATCTGGAAACTCTGTTTGACAGCTTTCTTAGTAGTCTTGGTTCCATATGAGAATTTGTGAGCGATGGCTTTCCAAGACTTTAGTGTCTGCGTACCAAGATGGCGTCAAGTCTAGTGTGAAACCATGGGTATCCCTTAATACCGAATCCCAGGCCATGCCTTCGGCAAGCAGCTGTGTCCCGGTTTCATTGGTGCGCTACTACAATGCTTGCTTCCGCTGCCAAGTCTTCCAAGACTTGTTAGATTAGTATCATATAAGTCCGCCTTGCCTGCCTTTGGGGCTGCCTGGTTCTTTTGGGCGCACGAGAACCCGGAAGAAGCCATGTGAGGTCGATCACCCCGCAAAACCCTAAGTGTGCTTGCGTCTCGGTCGCAGATATCCCGGCTTCCCCACAAACCACTGTACGTCGGATGTCTTGCTGTTTCTTGAGATGTGTCCGATGGCAAAGATTCAAAGCCACGAGTTCGTCATAGTTTGCGACCGATACAATTGTACACAAGCGAAAGGTGCTTGACTCTCATGCCACGGTACTCAGCTTGCGGGGTTTGATATCGTGCTATCGTGCTGGCATCACCCTTGCGACTCCATCTCTTCGGCCAAAGGTAAACCGATCCAAAGCCACTACTATCTCAGGTGTATATATATCATATTACGTTCAAGGCAACGTGACGTTCAGCCAGGGCTTGAATTAGCCTGTGAACTCTCAAATAACGCGAGACCTCACCTGTCGGTCATTGAGAGGTCTGCAGCAAGCCGTATCCTTGTGTAGGTAGCGCGGGGCGTTGGACATGACACAATTCTCAGAGTTGTTGATTCAAGTTTGTGGTGGACGAACTCGGTGTCAAGGATAACGCGGGCCGTGAAAGCGGTGTTGTCTTGCGTTGTTTATGATAGTCCAGATTGTCTACATCCGACTTGCAAACCGCAAATCAGATTGTAATGATTGCGCTAATATCGATGGCAACTGGAAGGCGATGAAGGGCCTGGGATCAGAGAGTGCGCAACAAAATGGCTTGAACTTGCTCGGTGCCCCAGAATCGTCGATCCTAGCTCAAGCTAACACAATCTTGAGCTTGACTTTCAGCTCCCTGAATTGTAAGGTTGTTGAGCATTGCCCAACGTGATACTCCAGACAGTGGATTCAGACACTGACCACGCAATCGACGACAAGACGTAAGAGCGGAAAAAGAAATAGGGCAAAGGCGATAACAAGGGTCCGTTCAATGCCCTGAGCGGTCGATGGGGCTAGCTGGATCTGGTAAACAACCGACCTTCACCACCGCAACGACCCGAACGGCGGCAAAAAAGCTGGACTCGCGGGGAATCGAACCCCGGACCACTCCCAATCGATCTTTTGATGCTAAGGGAGTATTATACCACTAAACCACGAGCCCGTGGAGCTGTTGTAGCTGCTTTGATAAATGGTCGGATAAATTGAGGCATTATCACCCAATTGCCATCGAATCAATGGCGCAAACAGCACCAAAACAGATTTCTAGACTGCGGTCTCGACTTCAAATGATCTCTGGGAAGTTTGGACTGATTCCGGACTGCGTTCATGAAAAATTGTCCAGTGTGGTGTGGGGCGTGTGGGGCTGGACCGAGGCTTGACGAAAGCTGGACTGGACCGAACGTAATCGAACAACATCAGGGACGTCGACGAGGCTACTCAGATTGCATGCAGAGCTCTCTGTTGAGTATCCTTGGTTGTTTGCGTAACCTTGATTGTCTTCGTTGGCTGCTCTTTCGAATCCTCGTCCTTTGGCGTCAAGTAAATAGCTATCGTGGGCAGAGCGACCCCTAATGCGAGTCGTCCGTAGCACAGGCAATGCATCCTTTCAATCGTATGTCGATTCGGGAAGTCCTGCGTTTGGTTTCCGCGTTGACGTACGACGTTGACCGAGCTCACAAGGCGGGCGCTTGAGAAGATTGCGAGGGATGAGATGGGCTGGCGAGCGGTAGTTTGAGAGCTAAACAGCGAAGGTGACCCAGAGATGAGAGCGTGGTATGTGTTGATGTTGATGTTGATGTTGGTGCTGGAGTTGTGATTGCCACCGTCCCGTCCTCGGACGGAGCTCCCTTCCATTGCGCTGTGTTACGTCATCACAAACATTCAGCTATGACTTCACCTCCACGTTTAGCACCGCATACCAAGACATCATCAACAATCAGTGGCATCTTAAACCACAAACAACGAGTACTGGTTCCCAAAAACCGTGTCAACCCCAAACCGCCACCATGACCTCCCAAGGCCCTCCCCCAGTGCAGTACTACAACATCCCCAACTTCACCTTCCACAACGGCGACACACTCCCCAACGTGCGCCTGGCCTACCAGATCCTCAACCCACGCCAAGAAAAGACAGCAGTGGTGCATACATGTTTCCGGGGCCGTCTGTCCACAACGCTCACACACGCGGACTACGCATTGCGCGACTACAAGATCATTCTGATCGCTCTATTTGGCAACGGCGAATCGTCCTCGCCGTCCAACACGCCCAACTTCCCTGCCAAGCTCGAGTATATGGACTGTGTCAAAGCGCAGCACAAACTACTCACTGAGGAGTTGAAGATTGAGGATGTTGATGTCATGCTGGGGTTCAGTATGGGCGGGCAGATCACGTACCACTGGATCACGGCGCACCGGTCGTATGTCAAGAACGCGGTGATAGTGTGCTCGAGCGCGCGGACGTCGAGGCACAACTTCCAGTTCCTGGAGGGCCCGAGAGCAGCTCTAGAAAATGCAAAGGATGCCGAGTCTGGGATAAGGGCGTTTGGGAAGGGGTATTCTGCGTGGTTGACGAGTGCGGAGTGGTTTGATCAGGAGCTGTATAAGGAGATGGGATTTGAGAGCCTTGAGGCTTGGGATGAGAACGCGACATTCAAGGGGTATGAGGGCTGGACTGGCGAAGATCTTTTGGCGATGTTGGGGATGTGGCAGCGCGGTGATATTGCGAGGTGCTGGCAGAGCTCCGAGGGTGATTTGACCAAGGCGTTGAAGCATATAGATGCGAGGGTACTGCTTATGCCTTGCGAGACTGATCAGTACTTCCGTCCGAAGGCCAACGAGAGGGAGGTGCAGTCCCTCAAGGGCGGGCAGGTCGCGATTGTGCCGAGCATATGGGGACATATTGGCGGCGGTGGCGCGAACGAGAAGGACGTCAGGTGGATGGAAGGCGCGATTGCAAAGTTTCTGAAAGGAGGCTACCAAGATTGATGCGTCTCAGGGAGAGAAGGGTACTCAGGCAGAGAATATTTTGCAGTGACATGCTCAAGGTAGCCAGAACAAGAACGGTCACGAGGCACGCCTTGTGAGAAAATTCTGATTTCTGGCAGTCATAGGTATGCAATGTCGCTTGAACCCCAGCTATAGTTCAGCAGCCGCTTAGAAATGTACAACGAAGCTTCCACAGCACGCGGAAATCCAAGCACACCCACAGATTCAGTGTTCCTGAACCTCGCTCATCATCCCGCTACAAAGCGCTCTTAACCCCCTGTGTTTCCGCAATCCTGAACACATACTTGACACCGCTCGCCTTCCCGTCTCTCAGATTCTCCAGTCCCTTCTGCACACCCTCCAATCCGCCCGGAATAACCTCATAGGGGTGCGGCTTAAAGAATCCCTCCGCAAGCCCTCGCGCGAAGTACCTGAACATAACATATGCGTAATCTTTATCATCCTTGTGACTCGCGCCAACATTTGTCGTTGTTAGCTTCACACTCTCCGGCACGCCCTCATACTTCTTGCCCGGCAGGACAACCGTCAAGTGGCCCGTAGGCTCCAGGACTTGCACAATGTTCGTGTAGCTACCGTGCTCGGATGTGGCATCGAACGCGTACCAGAGCTTCTCTCCTTTCAGCGCGTCCTTGATGCCTTGCACCACCGCCTCGTTGCCCTTGCGGTAGTCCACGATCGTGTCGCCTTTGCTGCGGTCGATCAGGCCCTCGACGAACTTCTCGCCGCGCCCAGCGACGGCGATGATCGGGTGGATGTTGGCGAGGTTCGCGAGCTTGATTGCGTAGGCGCCGACTGCGGCGGCGCCGCCGTAGACGACGAGGGGAGTGGGCGAGGTCGCAGGTGTCCATGGGTCGGGGAGACCTAGGCGCTGGTGCATGCCAAGGGCTGCTGTCATGGCGGCGAGGGGGATGGTTGCGGCGTCTGATATCACGAATCAGTATCGTCTTATCTGCGAGTGATTGACGAGTACGTACCTTCAAAACTCAGATCCTTCGGCAGGTGGAACGTAGTGTGCTGCCAGCCAACAGCGTACTCCGCAAAGCTTCCTCCCGGTGTCATCATCTCATGAAAACTCGCGACGCGATCGCCCTTCTTGAATTCCCAGACATTTGAGCCGACGCTGTGCACGATACCTGCGATGTCGTCGCCGCTGTTGGCATTGTAGTCTGGCACCAGTTCGGGGATCTTCCAGTCCTTGGGGTTGCTGCCGGAGACTACGACCTGGATGATGACCTGATCGGGCTGCGGCTCTGGGATTGCGACGTCCTGGACGGTGGTCTTGAGGCCTTTGGCGATAATAGCTTCCTTCATGTTTGGCATTTTGAAATGTATATTTCAATCGTACTGATTCCTTGTCTCAAAGAGTTCTCCAGTGCGGGTCAAGATGTAGCATAGCTGCGGTCAAGGCGATATATACGCCATCGCGTAGAATTGCACATGTTTGTTGGCCAGACGTCACGCAATGTATTGCTTGGTAATGACGAATGTGGGGTAGATACGCGTGTTGACTGCCGATGGCAATCGAGAAATGTCGACTCGAATCCACTGTTAGCCTTGCCGAGGCCCGCCGAAAGCTAGCGGACGGAAAGCGGACGCAGGAACAGCCGCGACGTTGACGACACTGACACCACCAGTCCACCCAGCGGGGATCTGCATTGTTTCCAGTCGCAATTCATCGCACTGATCGTTGTTGTGAGTCGCCGATATTGATCGGAAATTAGATTCGGGGTTCGTCGCTTCACTCGTTCCCTCGCAGTCGCGCGATCTCCGCCTGCGTCCTTGCCTGCTCTTCTTCCAACTGTTGCAAGCGTTTCGATCGAGCCATTCGTTCCTCCAGCGCGATTGTAGAGCTCTCAGGTTCACTTTGATGTTTAGTGTCTCGCGAATCGGCGGCTTCCAAGGCTGTAAGAGCTGGATCGATGCCTCCTTTGGGCATACCTTGGATAGGTGTCCGGCCGCTGTGCGGATTCGCACGCCGAACCTGCGGAGTATCTACACTGCGCATTTCAAGGATGTTTGAGCCGTCGGCTTCGTGTAGTGGTCGGACCATCGGATCTATGCGTTCTACATGTAGATTTCGTTCGTTTGCGAGCTCGAGTTCGACCGCTGACCGTGTGGCAACTGCCCCTGATGCATCTAGCTCGGATGATTGGGCTGTCTTCTCGCTCGTGACAAGCTCGTGTATGTCTTGCCTCCGGCGAGATGCATCGTATCCTACTTGGTGTTCGCTGGTCACCACCTCAGGTAAGTTGACAACGTAGTCGTGGTCATTTGTAGGGCTTGGGTACTTTGTGACTTTCTTCTGCCCACGGCGTCGGTACCACAGGACGGTGACGAGGACAACCATGAGCAAAATGATCCCAATAACTATGCCGGCGATGGCACCAGGAGGAAATGTCGATCCTTTGCTGTCATCCGGAAGAGGTGGGGAACTTGTCGAGATGGTCGTGGTTGAAGTGCTCGTAGTGGACGAAGCAACAGTTGATGATATCGCTGAGGATAGCGCAGTCGAGGAGGCGACCGTCAATTGGCCTCCAGGGACTAATAGGATCTGCTGCGCCCTCACCTCTCTTGTGGGCACATTGCCTATATTGCCATAAAGAAGGGTGGGTCCGTTACATGTACGAGCGGCGCTATCATATGTGCCCATATTTGGTGTAATTGAGCGCGTACACCTCTGCAGGAAGGACACAGCCTCCATGCCACTATTTGGTCGGCAGTCAGTTCACGTACGACTTGCAGGCTTTGACGTGACATACCTGGGACAGCATATTATCGTTATTTCTTGCGACTCCACCGAATACTGCGAGTTAGAGCTCCAGCCGGAAGGGCAAATGAATGCTGGCGAATACAGTAGCGTTGAGGGAAGCTGCGTGATGCTATTACCCAAGGGAAAGCAGTCAGTGGCGCTCAGCAGGTGCCCGTCGCTGCACAGCCGGTCCCGGACGAGGTATTCCGAGTAGTCGCTGGACAGATCCCCATTATTGAGGAATTCACTGCTGCAGTACGGAGAGGGCGTAAAGGTCGTTACCAATGGGCCGATGACGCTGTTGGAACTCATGCTGGCCGAGATCGTCAGAAATCAAGGGTTGGGAGAGAGTGCAACGACCAAAGATCAGGCTGAACGGTAGCTAAAAGCATTCGGCATTGACAGCACTAGCACTACATAATGTGCAGACTTGCAAAAAGCTTCGATGCATAGTGTTGCCCATCCAATCAAGCCACAGAATCGTACCTCAGCTGGCCTTGGCAACTGCGTATGTGTGCATGGTGGCGGATCAGCCTTGGAGCTACTGCATGCCCCTTCGAAGGTTGAATACCTGAACCAGAACCAATTTGCTTGCACGACAGACTCAGAAAAGAACGCGCGTCGATAATGGCCAGGAGATCACTTTACAAAAGTCTGTACTATCCTTGCGGAACACATCCATGAGAAGATCAAAGCGCGCCATACATCAGGCTGTGACGCTAATGCATACGCATGGAAGCTTGCTTTCTTTATTCTCAAATTCCGTTCCGCCTCGCTCTCAGAGCCACATTCAAGGCGCGTCAGTATCGTCGTGCTCAGCCGGCGAATGAAACAACTGGGTAACGAACGAGTGAAGCATGATCTTGAACCCCCTTTTTCAGGCCAATGGATCCTAGTATGATCCACCACAGAACGCTAGTAATCATATGACCGAAATCTGTTAAAATGTTTACCTTTGAAGACCTCAGTTTGCATGTCCTAGCCCTGCAGTATGCCAAACACCCATCACGACTCAGCCAGCCCGCTTCAACGCGCAACGATGTGTAAGACCGCGAGGAACATGCTCGCAGTCATTTCAAGAAGACGGAAACGCCTCACAGAACGGCCCAGACTACGCGTAGTGAAAGGGTTTTGCTATCAAGATCATGCACCTTGCACCGCTCATCCTTCTTTATGATGTCGGTCTATTCTGCAAGAACCCATGAAGTCCTAGCAATCTGTTAGCCGATGAGTTTGTCTGTGGATTTAGAGAAAGGCCGGAGCGATCCCCAGCAGTGCAGGGGACCACATCCGAGAATCTCGTCATAGGCGCTTAGCTTTATGGTGAAGTCGTGCGTAGACCAGGATCTATCACAACTTTGTTAGCCTCCGCCAGCGCGGGATCTCAAATCACAACAACACGACAATGCCCGCTAAGACACTGCCGGCGTTGCAGATGGTTTGTGTATGAGAAGGTACAGTGTAGATTCTCAAACTATGCTCATGGTCTGGATGCTCTCTTGGAGCAGATATTCTACGAAAAGCAGTGACGCCTGGTCATGCAACCCTCCCAGAAGCGAACGTAACATGCTAGAGCCCAGCACTGCAGAAGTGGCGTGCAATGGACGTGTAACAACATGGAAACAAAACACGCCTTCTGAACGCCGGTGGTATCTTGCGAGTCCGTGGACTGCGCACCCGAACGAGATGCTGTATGCGAAGGAAAATAGGGAACAAGACAAGGGGATCATGGGCAAGTTCGGGCGACCTGGTGAAGGAAGTCGAAGAGGGCGGAGGGAGCATTCAACTGCTTCAAATGCCTCGCTTCGCTCGAGAAAACATTCCCCGCCACCCGCCCCCAACGTTCGCTTCGCGAACCCCCCAACCCACCATCTCCCAAGGAAACAGGAAATAAGACAAATGAGATGAAAGGCGACTCTCTTGGGTCGCCGTGGAGTCGAATCAAAGTGGACGCTCGAGTCCGTCGAAGCCCGGTAGTGTTGTCGCGGACTTTTACTTATATCTTCCGGCGAACGGTGAACTTGCGCTCCATAGTCGCCGCGGGCAGGGCGTCGGCAAAGAGATCTCTCGCTGCGGCCTATTAGCATAAACTCGAATTTAGGAGTTCGCAATACTTTGCGAGGAAATGACTTACCCTCCGCCGAATCAAACATAATCAAAATATCATCATGCTCGCCAGGATACTCAATCTCATCCAAGCACACAAACCTCCTCTTCGTGCCCGTCCACCCCGCGATGCGTCCCTCCGCTTTCTGCATTTTCCCCTCGCCCCTGCGCTGATCAACAGGCAAAGCGAATTTCGCGTCGACCAGCTTCAGCCCGTATTTTCCCCCGGAGTCCTTCTTCTCGAACGTGTCCATGGACGAAAGGCGGAAGTTCATGGCGTCGGCGTGCGAGAAGTCTTCGAAGAAGGCGAGGAGCTGGATGACGTTGTCCTGGGAAACGATTTGCAGGCGGATCGTGTTGGCGGTCCATTGTTTGTAGATCGGGACGACCATGCGCCGCCGCGAGATGGAGAATGTGGAGGCGATTCCATCGAACTTGACTTCGAAGCCGGTCACGGCGAGCTGGAAGGCGTGCAGATCCTTGAACGAATTGAATGCGAGACGTCGGATGGTGGAGGCGTTGGTCAGTGTGCGCAGGAGTTCTGCGAGAGCGTCGGGCACGCCGGGGTCGGTGCGGCTGCTGTCCACCGCGACGGCCATGTCTTGCTGCGGGTTGCGGAGGAGCGTGAGGTCTGCGGCGCCGTCGGTGGGGAGGCGGACGAGGATCTCGCCGGGGCCTGAAAGAGTTAGCCTTCATCCTAATATTTACCGAGGGTTCTCGAGTATATTGCTTCACTCGCTTCGCATCAAGACTCACCCAGGTTCATACGATCGGAGATGATGCCCGCGCTGTGCCGGCACACGATACGCAGACTCTCACTCATCACTGTGGGCGCGGCTTCCAGGCCGGCAGCTTCAGGGTCCTGGTTCACGGTCTTCGCTTCCTGCCACTGCAGCTTCTCGAGCACGCGGCTGCCGACAGCACTGAATGCATCGGCCTGGTCCGCGCTCTCAATGCTGAACGACTTGAGCGGGACCTGAGCGAACGTCATCTCGCCGGGCGCAATATTCATAGACGTAAACGTGCCAAAGAGATGGTTACGGTCATTAGCATCCTGGAAGACAAGGTGCACCGTGCAGACTCTCGGTCTCTGTTCGGCAGCGCCTTCGCGGAAGTGCAGTCTCATAGCCGGAGACTGGTCGTTCTCGGTGACATACTCAAAGTTCATAGGCTCTTGCTTCGTGCCGAGCTCGTGTTCGACGAAGCTCAGCTGCTTGTTTTTCTGTGCTGTGACGAGCACAAGCCTGTAGCCGCGGTGCAGTTTGCGCTTCCCCGTGCCTTCGCTGCTGCGGTCGAACTTTTCGAAGACCATCAGCTTGCACCCGTGCACACGCTCCTGCGGGAAGGCTGCTGGATTCGCGGGGTCCTTGTAGCTCGCTTCTCGCAGGTAGAGCTTGCACGAGAAACGCTCGTTGGCGCGCTCCCGCATGCTCGATTCGACGCGGTTGGTGTGATCGACAATGGCCCACAGATTACGCCAGTCGCCTTCGTTCAACTCCAGATTGAGTACAAAGCCATGTTGCAGCTGGAGGCAGAGCTGGCGCGACTGCTTCTTCCAGCTAATGTCCTTCCAGATGGGTCCGGCAGCAGGGTTGAGCCCAACCATCAAGTTGAGATCTTCGTTCTGGCTGCAGATAGCGAGCTTGGTCGAGTATTCCTCTTTGGCACGCAACACGGTGATGACGGCGGACATGGGCTTTCGGTCAGTGTTTGCGTCGTCGGTCGACATGGTAGCTGTAGCGAACATTCTGAAGTAGCAGAACTCGTTCTTCGTGTCAGTCAGCGGCAGGTACTGCGACAGGCTGTGCACTCCGTTCTTCGACTTATATTTGACGCCCGAAAGTACACTGCCAGCAATCGGGTCGAATTCAGGGTATTCTTCCCAGATATTCTGATTTTGACCCTGGATCAGAGCTGCTGTCGGAGGCATGCTCTGGTGCTTCTTCATCGATCCGGTCAGCAGCTTCATGTAGTGGAAAATTGCGCCCTTGATCTCGAAAGCCTCAGTGGCCGCGACGTCACCAGCCTGCCTAGCCACATCTACCTTCGCGTCTTCTGGCTGGCCAATGTACTGCGCCAATGCGGGGTGTCCAGGCAGGACCTCAGCACACACCCACAAAGCCTTGGCCAGATCGACGTGTGGCTGCGTGAGGCGTTCTTGCTGAGGCTCTGCGGTCCTGGGCCGGCTTCTGATCAGGTTCTCCATACCAGCACGGCCCTTCAAAAACCACCACGTCGCAACTCGAGCCCACTGCGTCGGTGAGCGGTCGTGAATGTTGCCGCCAAGCTGTGCCGTCAATGCAAAGACGCCGTTCATGTGTGTGACCCGCTCTGCAAAGTCCTTGAACGCAACGTCTCCAAGCATTCTTGTGTCGGAACGGGCGAGCGAACCTCCTAGTCTCATGCTGATGTCCTGTCTTGGGCGGATGGTGAACGCTGGCTCTGCGGGATGTGACACCGAGCCTTGGGGTTGCGGTAAAGGAATTTGTGGTTGCGGTGGCTTCGCGGGCTGTAGAGCTGACGGGGTATCCAGGTGAAGCTCATCCGTAGCCGATTGAAGAGGCTTAACTGGCGCCTTTTCTGATGCGGATGGGAATTGCTGCAGGGATGAGGTAGTCGTAGCCGAGAATGCCTCGGACCTGCCTGGCGACGAGCGGGCATCGGAGGGTCTGCTTTGGTGCGTAGAGACCGAGGACGAGGGCTGGTGGGTTGTGTCTATAGGCATCGGCTTGCGTGCGGGGGAGGGTCCCCGTGCTCGTGAGCGATACGGATCTTCTGCGGCGTTCAGACCTCTTGGAGGCGATTGTTGAGTCTCTGGTGACTGTTGCTGGACCGGCGGCGCGGACGGCGGTGTCCTGCCGCCCATGAAGGCGTTGTACGTCGTGGGCGGTGTGCCGACCTGGAACGGGTCTGACTGCAGGGAGCTCGCGTCTGATCCACGGTGGCCGTCCGCGGCTCGCTGTTGCGCCTCGTGCAGCGCCCGCCCTTCCTCGGCCCTCATCTTGTGCTTGACCTTGGCGGAGAACGAGTTGGGATCCTCGGGCTCGCTCTGCAGGAAGCGCTCGGCCAGCAGCGCGCGGGACTCCAGCGGTGAGCCGTCCTCCTGCTCGACGGAGCGCAGTTCGGGGAGGCGTGGCATTTCTGGCGATGAGTTGTCCGAGTCGTCCCCCACGGTGCTGAAGCCCGTCTGAGTGCGCTTGAGGGCGCGCGGGCGGAAGTCGTCGTCCTCCTCCTGGGTGGGCGGCAGCACAGGGGCCTTGCGCTCGACGACGGGCGAGACGTTGTCCGAGTCCTGCGAGTAGGCAGAGTACGCCGAGTCCTTGCTGGGCCGGCGGGCGGCGGGGAATCCTTTCGTTGTATCCTGGTCGTTCAGGTCGAAGCCGGTCGGGGCGCGCGAGAGCACCTTGGGTCTCTCCCCCAAGCCCATCGGCCCCATGCGCTGCGGGGCGGGCGGCGGCGGGTGTGCGTAGGTGTTGATGCTGCCCATGTCGAGCTTCTTCTGCAGCGGCGGCGACATCTCGCCCTGGCTGGTCAGCGTGCGGGTGAAGCTGGTGCGCTGGGGCGCCGTCGTGCTCGACTGGCTGTCGGAGCGCGCCATGCCGTTGAACTGCGGCGTGCGGGCGGCGACGTGGGCGTCGTCTTGACTGCTCTTCTGCTGCTGCACCGGGCGCTCAGCCTCTCCCACGCTCGCTGCCTTCCGCCGCGACACCTCCAGCGACGGCTCCTCGCACTCGTCGCCGCCATGGCCGATCACGTCGGGCTGCCGTCTGTCGAAGCTGACCGTCAGCCCTCGTTTCCGCGTGCCCGTTCGCAGGCCACCGGGGCCGGGGCTCTTGCTGTTCGCTGCGGCGCTGCTGAGGATCTCCTGGGCGCCGGGCCAGCGCTGCGCCCGCGCGACGTCGATGCGGGGCTTCAAGAAGGCCTGGGCGGCTTGTTGTTGCGCGCTGGCTCGTTCGGTGCTGGGCTTCAGAAAGTCGTTGACGTCGTCGTTGAGCTTGAACGTGTCGGCGCGCTTTGTCGTGGTCGGCTCAGGCGCGGGCTCGTCTTTGGCAAAGTACTTGGTCCGCCAGCGGCTGCCCTTGCTGAGCAGCTTGTTGCCGGCCTCGCGGGCCTCCTCGAGGCGTGCGTCGACCATCATGTGCGTGCGAGGGTGCCCAATCGCTCAGCGATGTACGGGACTTGCGGTGGAGGGGTGCAGGCTGCTCGCGTGCCTGGCTTCGGTGTCGTCGTCGTCGTATGTCGATTGGCTGGCCGCGCTAGAGACGTGTCCGGGCCCTGGAGGGATTGCGGGAGGGGTGCGAAACAGGCTGGCCCTCCAATACAACTCCTTGCACCTCCAATGTCTGCAATTAATCTCAGTGAAATATGTATGTAAATGAACGCAGCCTGAGAGTGCAGAGCCGCCCAGGAACCGGTGCCTCTTAGCTGCGGTGCGACCTTGGAGCGGAGTAAATGATCAGGGTGCGAACTTCCGAAGGAGACTAGCTGGTGCTGTTGCCAGGGACCTTATCACCGTACCACGGACCGTGAGTAGTGCCAGTATTGCCGCTGGGAGATGAATACAAAGGCAAGGCTATCGTTCGCTCGACACGTTCAGGGAGAGGGCAGCTGTCAAATTCCGATCCTGCTGCTCGTCTTCATCTTCAACGACAGCCAGCCAGCACCACCACCCCACATCCACCGTAGCGCACAGATCAGACGTGTGTGCTAGCTGATTACGACACGAGCACCAGCGTCCTACGTCTGTTACGACCATCCAAGACCGCAATCCGCACACTGCTCATCACGCACTGCCCTTAACTCGACCTTTTCGCATCGTGATGATCCTGCGACGGTTGAAACTCGCTCTGCCCTGCGACTATTTCGGGCCTGATTAAAGGGTCTTGTGGGGTTGAACGTAGTCACAGTAGCCTCAAAACGGCGCCTTTCGTTGCCGCTGGGCAAAGACCGCAGCGCAGGGTTCCCTGGCGCTTTCTACCAGTACTATCTCGAAGGTGGAAGATGTCACGTTTCTGCTTCCAACGCCTTCCCCTGAACTAGAACTCGAGCTCTCTGGTCGAGGTACCCACGACAGTACCTGGGTACTTGACAGATGCATGCATGCAGCCTCGTTCAATTACACACCTTCCCAAAACGCGGTGTCGAAATCTCACGCAGCCCGAATCGGACCAGCGCCCGCTCTTATCTCCACACGGTTCGCTCCACACTTGCATGAGCCTAGCCGTTGAGGGCTGGCGTGTGACGGGCTTCAGCTTGCATGTAGAGCTGCAAAGTGACCATCTGAGCGTTAGCGAACATGCAGATATGCAAGCAGGCGTTCAGGAGGTGCTCGCGCCTAGTGCCTGGCACTGAATCAGGGCTGTGTCTGGCAATTTGACATTTTCTGAGTGCAAATGTCACGTTGTCCAAGCGGAGATCTGCGCCCAAGTGTGTTTCGGCTTACGATACACGAGGGGACCGGGAGCTGCTAGCTCTTCAGCTCGGTGAGACTCCGAGCTCACAGCCAAGCACACCAGGACTTGCGGATAGGGCTGATTGCGCCAAGATGTCCGAGTTGTAAAAATGACAAACAGACTGATTCTTTGGTATGTCGAGACCTTCCGGAAATCTGCACCGAATTACTCACCGTTCAGAGCAAGTGAGCTGTTTACGTGTTTCAGGTTCCATACCGACGCCAATTTGACAGTGTTGGCCGGGGAACCCACGTGCAGCGTCGTCAGCGCAAGTTGCATGCAAGTTGCGATCTTCAGGAGTCATGAGTAAGGCATGAACGCTTCTGTCAGAACACTCTGAAGAATGTGTGTATCCCAGCCTAGCCTAATTACGGCATTCGGAGCCTTTTCCCTTCCCGCCCCGACCCAACCATGGAAGCCTTGCAAGGTTACTTTTTTAAGCGGAGCCTCTGCAAGAAAACAACAATAATAACAAGAACAGTCCTAACATTTATCGGCTCGTACGCCGCAGAGCAGATCATATACAACAGCAGCAATATCGGAGGTATTCAGAAATCGTGTTGTAGCAAGGCTTCTTGGCGGCTACAAGTTACAAATCAAAGGTAGTCCATCAACCCTTGCCAATTGCTGCATTCACCAACACATCTCTTGACCCCACCCTCGCCGGAAAGAGTCCCAAGGACGTCGAGATATCAGATCCAGGGACTGGAAATGTGTTTGGCATAGCTCGTTAGTCAGCGCGGGAGTCGTCTCCATGGGAATCGCGGTCGTGCTTGCGTCCGCTCGGGCATGACGGTGAAATTTTGTGACGGCGGACTTGGAAGTCGGTTTGATTATCGGCTCGGGCGTCCGTGTATCAATTTCGAGCGGCTGAGGTCAAGACTTCTACTTCTTCTTCGGCGGCGCGACTACAGGAGTGCATTCGGCTTCAATGACACCTTTCATGCGCTCACGGATGGGTGGAAGAGCCTGCTGGTGAGACTCCTGTGTCTCGGTGAAGCGTTTGAGCCGCAGCTCGATGCCGTCGAGGCTTGTTGGTAGGTAGTTAATAGTGTCGTCGACGATGGCCTATCGCTGTTTCCGGACGGTCCAGCTTCCTGAAGGGATGGTGGAAGTTGATATGGTCCTCCTCCTCCTCCTCCTCCTCCTCCTCCTCGTCGAGCTTGACGTTCAAGTCCGGGGGCTCCATCATCTCTTGGATCTGGTCGCTGGTGTAGTGGATGGTGCGGGTTCGAGACGGCTTCTGAGGTTGTTTCTGAGTCTCAGTCCGGGGCCGGATCTATTCTTGGGAGCCTCCTTTGGTGGCATTCAAACGCATGTCAATTTCGTGAGAAGTGGACACAGTGGGAGTTGTCGGTGCAGTGGAATGATTGCGGGAAAGAACGTCTGCAGCGGAGAGCCAGCCTCTGTGCCCAGCGCACGTCCTCAGACAAGGGTGCTGCGCAAGCGTACTGATGTGAAGGTGAACCAGGAACGGCGAACTCAGCTCCGCGTTCTGCAAGATCTTCTCTATCGTGACACAGGACAGCCTGCACTAGCTGTCTAACCGCTTCACTTGATCCGATTCGACAGCCGCAACTTTCTCTATGGGCAAGCAGACAACCCTGTCGATCAGATGCAGGTGGTGAAGCCACTCCGAGACGGTCTCGCAGCGCTTCGTACAAACGCCAGCAAAGCTTCGGGCGCAGCCGATAAGCCACGGGAGCACCCCGCAGAAGGCTCTCGTCCTGAAAGCTGCAGTGGAAAGCGTGCGGCAGAGGAGCTCGAAGTAGCCAATAACCGCTGCGCAGATCTTCAGCGACAGTTCTGCGAAGCCAACACCAAGCAGCAACAACACAATAGCATCATGGAGAGCCTCCAGGAGCTTCTCAGCGATGCTGCTCGCGACAGAAAGATCAAGATCAACGTCAAGGACTCACTGGTGGATCAGCTAAGAACGTTCCTGAAGCCTCTCTGATGCCCCTTCGACTCTGTCATAACGCGAAGAGAAGCTCACAGTTGCGTATAACAAGGTGGAAACCCCTTTCGTGAAGCCATCAAGCAGTTTTCTGAAATGAGTGACTTTAGTGATGTCATGGGGGAGCAAGCATTGTATCTCGAGAGTACCTTGAAGCGAGTGGAAGTCTTGGAAAGCAATCAGTCCGTGGATCGTGGCTAGATTAAACCAATTCAAACGATCAACCCACTTTGAACGCTCCCCTGGGCTCTTTCTATGATCTAACAGCTCTTCAACTCTCCCAAATCACCGTAGCAACCTCAATCAACTCACTGCGCACGACTTCAACATAGGAAAAGCTGGAAACCAGCTTAATCAGTGCAGTAGAACCGGTAAAACATCCAAGGCTACGTTCACGCACTCACTGCCAAATTTTTAGACAGATTTACGACTCGTTGTCACCTAAGATGATAAAAGACTCGAGATCTTAATGAGCAAGCCACACATGCAGCAAGCAGCCAACCAGAAGGGGCAGTACTGCTCGGAAAAGCCATGGCTCTATTCAGTGAGGTACTTTCCTGACTAGTAGCCGCCAAAGCACTTTTAAAGGCACGAGCAGCCTGCCTTTATCTCTGAAAGTCTTCTTGCTTTTAGAGATATATTGCCTACAGGCGGCTTTCTTGCTACTGATTTATAGCAAACATAAGCCTTAGGATGCTAGAAAGTTTTATCCGTGTTGATGTCTCTGCAGAAATGTTCCTCAATCTTTACCGAGATACCGCAAGTGGTCTTTGTTCTATCAAAGCTGTTTCTTATACTGACGGAGGTGACCAAGAACAATTCACGAGCATCTTGCAACGTGGGAAGTCCTTAGGCAGCTACGTTATGGCACATGTTTGCTTTCCATGACTCGCTGACAACAGGATATGCGCTACAGCGCGACTCTAACAAGGTACTGAACTGCCGTTTTGCTTCTCGCACGCTGTATGTTACGCGTGAAATAAACACCTAAAGCTTGCTCAGCCCATCACGCGTATGTATCCGTGGTAGAAAGTCTGGCAAGAAATCAGAAGTCTAAGATCGCCGAGATCGCGATCAGCGCTATGCAGCGACAGATCCGTGTGCTTGAAGGGAGACTCGAAACCTCGACGAAGGATTTGCGCCCTATCTGGATCGCTTGGAAGCAATAAACAAAGCAAAGGTTTGAACAGAGTTGTCTGTGGAGCAGTTGTAGTGGTAAGAAGACTCACATGATTGCAAGATGCTTGTGAAGGAATCTGGAATGCCCCCGACGGCACATAGCAAACCAGTCGAATGTGTCAACACCAAAATCGTCCATACGCAGTCACGGGTCAAGCATCTTCGACGACGTACAATATAGTAGTCGGTCGTCGCAATGCAATGCCGATATGACGTCATGCACATCGGTCATCTTGACGTGTATTTGTGGATAATATAGAGACGAGCATATATCAGAGGCCACGCTGTGGTAGATTGAAGTCGAGCTGCAAACCATTAGCTCCCCATCTACCACATAACATACCTGCAGCTCCAATATGTCTTTAGACAAAGTAACAATGCACGCCATTGCCGTTACAAAGTACGGCGACGTCAACAACCTGGAGAATATCGAGATCCCCAAGCCCTCCAACCCCGAAGGTCATGATATCCTTGTGAAAATCAAAGCATGCTCTGTGAACCCCGTCGACACCAAGGTCCGGGCCGGAGTATACGACGACTACCCCGACTACTACTCTCGCGCACCTCAACCGCCTCAGATCCTTGGTTTCGACGCCGCAGGCATAGTAGAACGCACTGGACCCGATGTAAAGAAGTTCAAAGCCGGGGACGAAGTCTTCTACGCCGGCAGCCCAATCCGTCAAGGCAGCAATGCCTCCTTCCAACTCGTCGATTCAAGGAGTGCGAGTTTGAAGCCGAAAAGCTTGGACTGGGGACAGGCGGCGAGTATGCCGTTGACGTGGATCACGGCGTGGGAGGCTTTGGTCGAGCGGCTGGAGATCCAGGAGGGCGAGGAGGCAGGCATTCTAATCGTCAATGGAGCGGGGGGTGTTGGCAGTGTGGCTTCCCAGATTGCGAGACGCGTGCTCAAGCTGCCGGTTGTCGTTACTACCTGCTCGAGGGAGGAGACGATCAAGTTCTCAAAGGACGTCGGAGGGGCGACGCACACAGTTAACCATCGCGAGGACTTGGTCAAACAGGTCCAGGAGTTGAAGCTAGGTGTCCCGATCAAGTACGTGTTCATCACGCACACGCCCACATCGGGATACCTAGCACCCGCAGCACGGATACTTGCTCCGTTTGGCAAGGTGTGTTCGATTGTGCAGGACAAGGAGATGCCGATGTACGGGACGGAGTTCATGGCGAAGAGCCTGACGTTTGTATGGGCGCTGCTGGGCACGAAGCCGTACTACGGTGTGCAACCGGAGAGCCATGGGAAGATCCTGGACAGGCTGAGAGAGCTGCTGGATAATGGCCAAGTTAGGTGCCACAATACGCAGAAGCTGAAGATGGACGAGAAGGGCGTGAGGCAGGCGCATGAGATTATCGAAGGCGGGAAAGCCATTGGGAAGGTGTCGTTAGAGTTATGATCAGAAATGTCATGGACGCAATGTCGATGGCTGTCCTCGCACAAGCTGGCTGAGGCATCGGAGATTTGGACATGTCGTGTATCGGTGGGAAACACAACAACGGTTGTCAGACCAAGCGGGACACAAGTGGCTGGACCAGTGCCATCATGTTAGAACGTGTAGACAGTACGAAGAAACATGAAAGGCAAGCACATGATTGCCACTCGATGCGTGCTATCACACTGCAGTGCATGTCTGCGCGGTGGAGTGGGGAAGCTGCAAGCCCGGAGTCAAGATGGAAGGAGCTTAGACGCTCGTGCTCGGGACCCACTTAGACGGGTGATGGCTCAAGATCCAGCAATTGAGAGCATCAGAGCAGCGCGTAAACATTCAGCAAGCAGCGTTCTATGATTAACTGGGAGTTCTGGTTCGCGTTTACGCATCGTCATTCTTGCAGCAAGAATCTCCTGGTGCCTGTTCGCGGCTGAGACGATGTAAGCGCAGGGCCCGGCGCCACCAATTCTGCGCCGAAGCTATGCACCTAGACAGAGGTGCAGCTGGATTGCGCAGGCCAGGTCTTGCTCCCAGCCTCCCCAACTCTGCGCATCCCGCATCTGACACGGCCACAGCGCAGCAGAGCCTTGCGACAGCGACAGCGACAGCGACGATCTTAATACCCTCTGCCTCACACTGTGCGACTATTCGCGCAGCCCGCCATCCGCCGCGAACGCCTGCCTTGGCGCTGCCAGCCGAGGGCTGCGTCACCGCTGCAGCTGCCCACTTAACGGCCGTCGTCCCATCTCGAGTCCGCGCGACTGCAGCGATTGCGCGAGCGGCGCCGGCGTCGCATCACTGAGGTGCCATTAGGGATGTCTGGGTGACGGCCGCGCCCACCATGTCAGCACAGCCAGACGCCTACGCTCTGCTCGAGGAAGCCCTCACCAGCCCGCCGAAGCGTCCCATCAATCGCGCCGCCGACAGCTACCGCCAGATCCAGCCGGCCGCCGCGCCCCTCCAGCTGCACGACGACTCGCAGTCAGAACATGATACGGAATCAGAGCAGAACACGCCGCTCGCCTCGCCAGGCATTGCCAACGGCGCAGACAACGGCCTGCCGCCCACGCCGCCCAGCATCTCGCGGGACGGACAAGGACAAGCTTTAGAACCCGCCCACCGCAACAGCATGGCCTCCCAGAAGTCTGCCCTCAGCACTCCCGTGAACGCGCGCAGTCCGCCCACGCCCGACCCGAGCCCGCCACGCACCGCCGGCTCGAACAGCACCGCCCCGTCCACCAGCCTCTCCGTCGAGCGCCCGCCGCTCTTCGCCTACCCGTCGTCGCGCGCCGAGTCCTTTACGACAGCGAGAGAGGATTTGTCGGAGCATAGCAACAGCCGATCTGTCACACCCCTCGACCGACTGAGCACCGTCGAGGAGGACCGCGGGTTGGGCCTGGCCTTCGAGAAGGACGACGACGATGCGACGCCTACGGAGAAGCCGCGGCTGGTGTATCCAGTCTGTGAGCCCCACTTCGAAGACGACACTATGGCTGGCGCAGAGGAATTCCCTGATGTGGACAATCTGCCAAATCGGGAGTGGAACACAGAGCTGATGAGGAACGTGACAGTCCGACGGAAACGCAAGCAGTCCGTTTCGTCTCCTGTTGAGCTCGACACCACCGCAGCCTCGCCCACCCTGAGCACGCGGTCGCGACGGGGCTCGAGCCTGCGTGAGCGCGTGGAAGCGAGCAGCAACAGCCCGCGCAGTCCGTCCGTTGAGAACTTCGCCCAGTCTATTGGATGGCCCGCTGAAGTCAGTCCCGCGGAGGAGCCCGTCCACGACAATCAGAGCGTCCACGACAAGAGCAAGCGCCTGTCTACAGCATCGGTCGCCTCGACTGTCGTTGCTGCCGTCGTCATCACCACGCCTCCACAGCGGCAACGTACGCTCCGCCATTCCGGCAGAAACATGGCTCTGCGCAAAGAATCAGGCTCTCCTCTCAGCCGCGCATCAGCCACTCGTTCAAGCCGCAATTCAATGGCATCCGAGGACGTACCACTGCACAGGCTGGTGCACAAGAAGGCCAATCTTGCCGATCGGAACAAGCGCTTCAGCACCGATTCAGAGACTCTCGGTGCACTCAGCTCAGTCAGCACGGTGCCTCGTAACGCCTCTCCCTTCTCTGTGCGCAGCAGCCGTACCATTGACAGCTCTGCGTATACTCTCGCCCATCAGGAGTCTGTGCGCAGGATCCTCCAGCCTGCAGCTGATATCCTCAGCAGATCGAACTCGCAGAGGCAGCCTGACAGGCCCGCAACACTACACAGGAGACCAGTCGGCACAGAAGGTCTTGGCAGCCCGCGCATGCGCATTTCTTCTGCGCCCGAGTCTGCAATACCGGCCCGGGCAAGACAATTCGTTGAGCTGTCGCCTCCACAGCCCATTACAACTATGTCTCCACGCCCACCTGTGAAGTCGCCACAGCTGCCGTACTCCTCTCCCCAAGACAGCCCCCGGCGAGTCGTTTCCGACCTCGACAAACCCCTTCCTCGCAACCCAATGGAGCATGTTCTTGAATCAGCCCATCGCAAGCTCAGCGTATACGACAATGACCCGGAAGACAAGGCGCCGCCACCGGCTCTCCTCGACCGTGTGCGCCTGCTTGTCGCCGAGCGTGAGGCTCACGACGAGGTCGTACCCACACCGACAGTGGACCAGATGCCAGCTTCACCTGAACGTCAGCCAGTGTCGCCCCCTGTACGCAGAGGGTCGCGGTCGTCTAGGGGGAGGTCAGAGGAACGCCGCCGGAGCTCCCTCAGCCAGGACCGCACTTCACCCCTTCAGGATTCACAGCTTCGACACAGCTACGATCGAGACACCCCTGACTTCTCCCGCCGCAGCTACGATTGGCAAAGGAGGACGTCCGATGAGCATCACCGCATCAGCTTTGACAGGTCCACGGGGCGGACAGAAGAGCACGCAAACGCTCGGCATCTTTACTCGCAATCGACCCCCTTCTCGCAGTTCTCTGATACACCCATCGAGGTCAGCGAAGCCACTGCCGTCAGCATCTATCCGCACAACAATAATTCTCTGCTCGTGGTGCAACAGCCTTCGCGTGTCAACTCAATGATGCCTGAGACAAAGCAGTTGACTGATGGAGCCGATATCGACGAGCCAAAACATTTAACCAGTGGAGCCTACTTCGACTCGCAGGATGGTGTCCTACGTCAGGAAGTCATTCGGACGCCAACGCCACCATTTGTCGATGCCATGGATGGTCATCAAGAATCCCCACAAGTGTTCCATACACCTCAGGCGCCGACCCAGCCGACTCTCACAGTCGAGCCATCCACACCTCCAATGCAGATAGACCTGCCTCATACTGACGGTGTAGATTCTCCCTTAAAAAACCCTCGGTCTGCGCCGGAGCCTCCCAAGATCATGTTCATTCCGCCGACACCTGCTGAGGAGCTGGAGCGCACGCTCGAAGTTGGTCCACCGGGTCCACCTAAACACTCAGACTCGCACCCCCAACGTCGCCTCTCCCTAGTCCAGCGTGCGCGCCGCTACTCAGATAACTTCATCTCCCCGTTCTTGACTCGAGCCTCCAGCAACCGCGGCCGCTACTACAGTGAGTCGCACGCACGCTCACAGTCCTCACACCGCAACCCCGAGGTGCCCACAGTCAACGACGAAGACGGCACCCTCCATCCTTTCTGGCGCCCGCGCGGCTTCTGGGACGGCTTCGAAGACAGCGACTCGGACGACGAAGACAATGTCCTCCCCTCAGGCGGCGATACAAGCGACGTCGAGGATCCCAGCCCAGAACCGTACCCACGGCGCCGCAACACGCTGCGCGCGCGCCTCACAAACGGCATCCAGGGCTCCAGCGGCTTCCTGATCGGCAACTCGCTCGGCGTCGAAAGACACGGCACCAACCGGCGTCGTCATCATGTTACGCTTCCGACGCACTTCCAAAGGACAAGCACATACACTTCTTCGCCCCGCCTGCTCGACTCCCCTAACGGCATCCGCAAGAGAGGATCCACGTCTAGTCTCCGCTCGTCTGCTTCCTTCGAGCGCCCGAGCCGGCGGCAGTCTTGGCGCAAGGGCCGCGCGATCCCGGGGCTAAAGGGGTATCAGGTGCAGTACATTGGAGTGAGCGGGATCAAGGAGCGGCTGAAGGAGCGCGGGGCAGAGAAGCGGAGGGATAAGATACGAAAGAGCATTGGGAGCAGGTACTACGTTGAGCCGAACAGTGGTGTCTTGGGGACTCGTGTCATGTCGGGACATGCGTCGGGACCCACTGAGCGCGCTACGAGGGAATTTACCTAACGACAACGTCTGCCCCAGACTGAAGCCCGCTGAAGCTCCGACGCTTTACATAAGAGCTACACTGCCCCAGATTGAGGCAAAAGCTTTTACATAACACATTCCAGCGCCCCAGCAGCACCCCAGGTCGCGACCGCAGCACTGGGTCCGTCCAGGCGTCAAACACGCCTTCGCCATGCTCCATGCAGGCTTCCAGAAACCGTGCTCACCGGAGCGTCCTTCCTGTCGTGTGGAGAAATCCTGCTTTCACGCCCCGGACTTCTCCTCTCTCCGATACCCTCGCATCGAGCCATACGCTCGAGCCTTTCTCCATGTTTCGCAACTTCCTCCGCGTTTACTCCCAGCGTTTATACCATCATGTAACGACCTGACGTTACCACGGCATAGCAGCTTCTTGAGCGAACATCGTTTTGCTTCCCATCTTTTTGCCATTTACGAACCTTTGATACCACTATGTAGCGACTACGCGTCGCATGAAGAGCAATGTCCTGAGTCTTGTATTACATCTGAAGCGTACTTGTATACCATGGCAATTTAACGACAGGGCAACAATATTATCATGATCATTGTTTTTGTCAATTGAAACAGAAGCTACAAATCTATCATCTTGGGCAGCCGGTTCTATATATTATACCTCACCCAGTCCTTCTATCTCCATTATCTGCACTTGACAGAATCATTCGTGAGAAGACAACGAGTATGACGTATTTTCGTTACTTCGCTATCATAGGAGGCATTGTTGAACGGACCCTCGTCCCACAACTAACAACGCAACCTCCGGTCAGCCCAGAAAATCCACAAAAGATAAGCGTCTATTTCACTTGGTCCGGACTGCTTGGTCCCTGTTCCGGTCCTGGCTCCTGAGCTTATCACTGCATTTGAAAATTGCGGGCGGCCTTGTGGTGAAGCTTGCGGACGCCACCGTCGCCGACAAAGTATCCCCAGCATCGCAACAGTCCCCCAGAGTGCTCTCGAACGCACTCAACCCACGATCCGCGGGATCGCGAGACGAGCGACTTGTCGCTTGGACATGCGTGGATGTGAAAAATGGAGTTGATTTACCATCTTGGGCCTAGTGCGGCAGAACCTCGCTGTACCTGCACCAAAATTTTGCGGCTCAATGCGGCTCCAGACCAACGCTTCTCGGTCTTTCGCGGCTCCAGGCTCATTCGCCAGCGCGAGCATCAACCACCAGGTCCACCACTGCGAGCCACTGCGAGACCCACGTACCTGGGGAAACCTAAGGAAACAATGGGCGCGCCGTGCACGCACTGGGCGACCTCCACATCGTTCCTGGGTCTGTGCCAGCCGATGTCGGTCGGGCCGACGAATTCTGCATAAAGTGCGTAAGGTCGTCCTTTATCGCAATACATCCTCGTGTGCTCTCATTGATAACCCCGGATCAGATACCACAGCGACATGGGCTTCTCCAACGACAAGATGGGCGACGACATCGAGTACGGCAGCCAGCTCAAGGCCGAGGACACCAACGCGCAGGGACAGACCGATGCCGTCTTCGGTGAGGTCGTCGAGGGAGGACCCAACTACCGCAGCGTATGTTTCCATGTGGTGATTCTTACCTAACGCATATTGACGCCCTGCAGGTCAGCTGGTGGGGGTCGTCCATCATCATGATGAAGACACAGATCGGTCTCGGTGTGCTGTCTATTCCGGCTGCGTTCGACGCCCTGGGCCTCATTCCGGGCATCATCTCGCTGCTCGCCATCGGTGGAATCACCCTCTGGTCTGGCTACATGGTCGGCACCTTCAAGATGCGTCACCCCGAGACGTACGGTATCGAGGATGTGGGGCAGAAGTTGTTTGGGCGCGCAGGCCGCGAGGTGCTCGGTCTGGCGTTCGCTTTGTGTGGGTCCTTACCTTATGGAAACATGGTTCTCCAGACCCCAGAGTTGAACATGACTGACGAGAACAGTGTGGACGTGCGTTGCTGGCTCCGGTATGCTGGGTATCTCCATCGGATTGAACTCGCTGTCGGACCATGGTGCTTGTACTGCCATCTTCGTGGCTGTGGCCTGCTTTGTCGGCTTCGCGCTTGCTTCGATCAAGACTCTGGGCAAGCTGTCTTGGATTGCGTGGATTGGTCTGTTTGGTATCATGTCAGCTAGTGAGTCGCGCAGCCCTGCACTAAACAACAGACTCTAACGACCACAGTCATCACCCTCACCGTCTCCGTCGGCATCCAGGATCGTCCCTCTGCGGCGCCTCAGTTCGGCCCCTGGAAGTCTGACTTTGAGCTGTTCAAGTCTCCTACCTTCGCCGAGGCTACGGCTGCTTTGTCCAGCATCGTCTTCGCTTTCTGCGGTATTCCCGCCTACTTCAACGTCGTGTCCGAGATGAAGGACCACAAGGACTACTTCAAGGCCTTGTCTCTCTGCCAGTTCGTCATGACCTCGATCTACATTGCCATCGGCGTTGTCGTGTACTACTACTGCGGATCGTACGTCGCGTCGCCCGCGCTGGGTTCCGCAGGTGTCTTGATGAAGAAGGTGTGCTACGGCCTCGCGCTTCCAGGTCTGCTCGCCTCGGTCATCCTGGTCACCCATGTAAGTTCCACGTCCTTGCTCTTGCGGACAATGTACTGACCAACACAGCTCGTCGCCAAGTACTTCTTCATCCGCACTCTGCGCGGCACAAAGCACCTTAGCACCCCCACCGCCAAGCACTGGATTACCTGGTTCAGCTACACCGCTGGTGTCTCTCTGTTCGCGTACGTCATCGCCTCCGCCATCCCCGTCTTCGGCGGCCTCGTCTCGCTCGTCGGTGCGCTTCTGGGCACCCTCATGAGCTTCCAGCCCATGGGCTGCATGTGGCTGTACGACAACTGGCACCGATCCAACCGCGACTGGAGGTGGAAGGGCATGGTTGCGTGGTCCATCTTCGTCATCGTGTCTGGCACGTTCCTCTTGATTGGTGGTACCTATGGTTCGATTGTCGGCATCATGGACTCGTATCAGAAGGATGGCGGCACCAAGCCTTGGACGTGCGCGGACAACTCGAACTCGAGCGGCGGTCACTAGAGTGACTCAAGGGAGAGTGGTGAAGCGACATGTTGTCTGGTCCTGTTCTTTTAGCGTTGCATACCCACGAATTGAATACGAATATCTTACACAGTCCGAAATGTGCCGCGTTTTGAATATTCGAGTGCAACGCAGGAAGACTTCCGGCGGGGACGATGCCGTGATAAGACAGGCCGATAGGGAACAAATGCACTGTTGTTGACTTCCTCGCCCTTCAGTGAACTGGATGCCAGAGCGAACCTGTCGAGGTGGGGCGTGTCGGATATCTGCTTTGCTGCAGTGGCTGCGACTCCTGGACGTCTTGAGAGGTGTGTATCTGCTCTCGTCGTACAGACGAACTCTCAGCCGGTTCATGGACAGTGCTACAGCTGTGGAAGCAGCAGTCTCTCTGCTTGCTCGACGATCGTCTAGTGTTCCTCGCGCCGGTCGGAATTTGTGTGTCCTCCACATGCTCGTGCCAGGGATGACGAAGAGATGCGGTGGTAGTGACTTGTACGGTCAATTGCTGCTGGTGTCTTCTGCGAAAGCAATCTCAACCGCGGCGGGTCCGACGTAGTGAAGTAAAGGCTTACCTTTTCAGCTTCAGTGAGCAATGAAATGGGAAGAGACAGAACGAAACACCATACACGCAGAGAATGGTAAGCCATGCAAGCACACGAAGAGAACATAATGCAGCAAAACCGAGATATGGCGGTGGAAAGGACCACACAGCTTACCTTTAGCTTCACTTACCCTCCGTCTTCGGATATGAAAGATCTCTCACTCGACCACGCCCTACAGCTCTACAATGTGTCTCCGCGGCACTGTCCTGCGGAAAAGTCGCGGAGATGTGGGTCCTACACCGACTTCGCACCTTCCGGCAAGTTTGCGAATGGCACTTGCGCCTGGGGACGGGGGCACCTTATACTGCCAGAACTCACCATGACTAGAGGTTCAAGGTCCGATTGAGGCTCCGCGATAAGCTTTCGGAATATTACTGGTGGTTATCGGAGTGTTCCTGACGCCGAAAGTGTTGCCGTTGCCATTTAACCTTCCACGCGAGCGATGGCTTAGCGTGGTTTCCGGAGAGGCCTTCCTATTCGGGCAGTTTCTTATCTCCAACTTCTCCATCTTTCGTTTTGACCTTCCCCAGATTTCCAGGAACTCGTCGAGACTTGTGATGACCACGCAACGGGACTCTCTACATGTCACGAGGCCTTACCCTTTACCGGCGTATTCCTTTGTAGATGATCGATATTGTCCAAACCCGATGTGTTCTACTTGTAAATATAGCAAAACGGCCCGCCCAGTGTGTTACTCGCTTCCCCAATAGTCACCTCCGGAACCCCAACATACCCCAGATTGATAACATCGTCTAACGTCGCGTTCCGACTCGGCGGGCTGTTGTTCAGTGTGATAGTCGCCCCAATCGCGTAGAGCCGCTGCTCCACATCCAAGTTCTGCCACGTCCACCACGTACGATCAATCATCGCATGATGCAGAAAGAACATCGGGTCTCCAGGACTCGCAAACAAATCACCGCCCGGGTCGCCGCCGATCGTGAAGTGGCCTGCGGTGTGCACGCCGAGGTAGCCGGCGCCGAAGTCGCCTTGCATTGTGGTGCTGAAGTTGAAGAATGTGTCCGCGTTTCTTATCAACGCGGCGACGTCGGCATCTTTGGTCCAGCCTAAGGATGCGACGAGGGAGATGTCGCGGCGCAGACAGCGGGGGTTGTAGTCTAGGCCGGAGGGCGAGGGGTTGGGCGTGATGTTGGGGAGTGCTGGGGAGACGGGGCCTAGATTTACTGACCAGCTTTTATGTGTTAGCTTAGGTCTGCGATTTGGTTTGGTTATGGCGATGTGGACTCACTCCTTGAAGGGGCCGGATTTGACGCAACCTCCTCCATTGCCGGGTGGAAGACTTATGCCACATGCTGCTGGAGATGGGATGCATGTATTGTTGCGACCAGCGACGTATTTGCCATCGCCTGACATGCTCAGTTCAGAGCCATCGAAGTTGGGGGCTTGGTGAGGGTCGGCCGCCCACCATGGCCAGTTGTAGTAGGGTTGAGTGCCGTTGTAGCCGCATTCAGTCTGGAGAATGTGTTCGTACGCCCAGGTGAAATAACGATGCCAGGACAGGAAGTTGCTATTCGTTCAGTACGCGTGAAGCAAGTACAATGGGGCAGAAGCACTCACCCAGTACCGTGGATTGATAAAGTCTGGTTGATGTGCGTCGCTACCAGGTCGTCGTATCTATTCTTTGCGCCGGCTGCAATGCCAGTAGGCGTCTTGGCTGGTAGTTTCGCAAGGCATTGCACTGCATCAATGTACGCCTTCTTCTCATCGTCGCAAAGTGTGGACCTGAGTTGTCAGTCGATGCTTTCAGTAACGACAAGTAGCACCGACCACTCCTTCCGGACAGCTGCCTTCTCCAATGTGCATGTTGAGTTCGAGTAGCCTTGCTTTGCTACGAAAGCCTTGAGATTCTGAAGACCTCGTGCAGTCAAAGCATCGCTCTCAGGCGCGCACTTCGGTCCAAGACATCGGTGGACGCCTGCCGGTGCTGCACCAGCAAGACCGATAAGCGCGCTTACGATGAGGATTCCAGATCGCATTGTTGAGGACTTGGGACCATGGAAGTAAATGCACTCTTGTATGCACTCGCGTCTTTCGAAGGTGGATACTCTTCGCTTTCAATGCGCCGACATCGTGACACTAGTGCTGCATGCACTATATCTACGGACGCCACGCAAGGCGTCCACCACCAAGGGCACTTGAGTAGCTGCCGTTCGACTTTTCTACGGCCAGTGCCGCCGCGGAGATCGATCCGCTTGGGCGTTGTTGTACCCGTTGGAGGCTGGCGCGAGGCTACAACGGCGTATGCTCGGCGCGACCGCTGGCTCGAGCGTCAAGGATGGCAGGCAGACAACGGCCGAGCAAGATGATCATTGGGGATAACGAGAAGCCGACATGCTGACATGCCGCCGATGTACGGTCGGTCGGAGTAGACTGTAAATTTGGGGGCCGAGCAATGTCAGCAGTAAGCCAAGAACGGTGATGACTGCTTCGATAGTGGGCTGGATCTTAGATAACCATTTATAGGGCGGCAGGATGCAAGGTCCTCGATTGCCTGCCGCTGGCCAGGTCGATGGTAGATGAAGTGATTGCGACGGAACGAGGGGCCTCAAGCTGTGATGTCGAGATTAGAGAGGTGGTTAAAAATGTCAACGTGAGGCTCCATAAATAACGCTAGTCACTGAACGCATAGCAAGAAAGAGCAGTGCAAATGTAAAGCCCTCGGGCCGTTTGAATAGTGTCATTGACGTCGTGAGGATAATTATGTTACAAGGGACTTGTCAAAGCGCAACAGTCTCTACAATCCGGGAAAAGAATGCAAGACGATCATAACAGCGAAGCAAATTAAACGCCAGTGGACAGCTGCCATAGGCAGACTATGCCACTCCCAACCCAAGAGAGCCAACCGTGTATCCAACGATGCTTTGAGATGCTTTGTTTGCAGTTTTGTTGAGCAGCAACGCCGCAATGTCCAGGACGGAAACTGAAATGCCACAAGGAGTAGATGACTGACCGTATGCAAAACGAGAGCGCCGATAAAATATCAGAATGTCCAGTTCTCTGGACCAACATCAGCAAGAGAAACAATAAAGATGTGATCAGCGCCAGACACCCTTAGCACCTGGTGCAAGACTGCCCCGGACCGAGGAGTTGCTAACGACTCGTATTGGCGCGCGATTGAGAGTGCCACTTGCGGGTTTGTCCTCGCCAGATACTGCGACCGTCGTGCGACGCGCAGCGCCCTTGACGATGGGCGCAGAGCGAGGGCTGAGGACGCTGGGCTTCCACTCGCCCTCGTGGTTATTCTTCACCATGCGACGTGCTGCGCTGGCGGAGATGCTGTTCTCATTTGGCGGGCTGGAGGCGGTATTGCTAGGGCTGCGGTGACGCTGCGTCCGGTTTGCTGGCACAGCTTTCGTGGTGGAAGAACGACGCTTAATAGCCGTGCGAATCTGGTTTGCCTCTGAAGGATCAACTGACCAGCCGTCCTCTTCAGTGGCGGAGTTGCATCCGCTGTCGTTTGCAGAGTTTGAGACTTCTGAAGCAAGCTCCATACTGCTCAATGCCGAAGGTCGAACTGTGTTCGTTCCAATCTCACGAAGGGGAGACGTATCAGAGTCTGAACCGTAGGCGTTCCTGATGGGCATTGGCGATCCATCAGACTTCTTGGAAAGGAAGCCTGCTGCGAAGCGACTGGATGCGGAGCGAGGCTTGATGTCCAAGGAATTTGTTGGCGGCGCCGGTATAGGCGATGATCCAGCATCGGTAGAGACAGGCTCGGGGACGTAGGCCGAGAAGGTCGGAGGCGGCATGTCAAGTGAGGAGTTCGTCGGCGTCGACTCAACATGTTCTGGAGTCTTGAAGTCTGCCAGAGTACCGTTCTCGTTGTCATCGCGCCAACGGACACCACGCTTGGCCTTCGATGGCGATGATGGCCTTTTCTTGACAGGCGAGAACTGGACACCCTTCTTGACCGCAACCATCTTCTTGCGTCGTGGCGAGCCTTTCATCGGCGATGATGTGAGATGCGGAGCATCAGCGAACGATGGCATGGGAATCGACTTCACGGGCGAAGGTCCCATGACATTGACCGGCTTCCGTCTTTTCGGTGTTCCCTTGTGGCTAGGTGCGAAGAAATCTGTCACAGGCAGACCACCGTCTGGTCGAATGACCTGAGCAGTCGCGCTGGTACAGGCGTTCATGATCTTGGCCAGGAGCTTCCTAGCAGTCTCAACGGCCTGAGTCTCGTCCATTTGCGTGATCTGGCTCAGGATAGCCACAGTCTCAATGTGAGCCTGCACGAGCACCTGCACTGTGGCTGCATCGCCTCCTCTTTCTTGCTCCAGCAAAACACTCAAAACTTCGCGTTCGGCATTGGACTTCAATATTTGGTACTCTCGTGTCAGGTTCGCGGCGTCGGGTCCGTCAGTAGTTCCGTCCAATTCTGTCAGTTGTCTCAAGCCAAAGTTGAGCGCAGTGTCGAGCTTCGAGGCCCATGTCGATCGCTCGAGGCGCCTGTGGTGGTGTTGTCGAGATTGCTCGAGCTCTGCTGAGATGCCGATGGCTGTGTCTCTCATTACGGTGATTTGGGTCGGCATCTCCTCGTTCTCGCGCATCTCGGAGACCTGATCGAATGCTGCTACCCATGCAGAAACCAGCGAGATGCGTTTTTCGGTGTACTTCAACGTCCTCATGATGTTCAACCTGTCCCTACGATCGGTCTCTGAGTCGGCATAGGCCTGCCTCAGCCGTATGAAAGCGTCTCGCATTATGCCCTCCTTCTTCTCATTCTGCTTCTGGAATTTGGCCAACGACGCACCATCTGAGTCCTTCTGCTTCCTCATCAACTCATCAATCAGTGCCCTCTGCTCATCAATCTTTTTCAGGTAGTCTTTGACGTGACGATTCACATTAAAAACGTTCTTTGTGACTTTGGTCTGGATGTTCTTCGCGCGGTTGGCGTATCGGAGGGTGTTCTGTGTCTCATCGAAGTGGACACTCGACGGGCTGACGCAAACGATCATGACGGTCTTACAGTTACCACCTAGCGAAAACTTGAGCAACCGCGTGAGCTTCGAATTTCGGTACGGGATATGGTTGTGTTTTCGGATGTCACACAAGGCGTTGATGCAACTTCCCAATGCCAACAGGGACTTGTTGATGTTTGCGCCCTCGGTCAGACGTGCGCCTCTGTTCTTTGTAGCACTGGCACGTTCACTGCCTGCCAAATCAATGATGCTAAGGGTGGCCATCGTGTGCGGTTCGTTTACGGAAGCGTTGCGGTCTTTCGACGAGACGTTGATCTGTAGAACGGCGTGCGAGCGAGACGAGGTTGCGTTGGCTTCGGTAGGGGACATCGTTCGTAGATCGTTGCCGCGGACGATCATCTCCATGACTTCGTTGACCTGGTACGTGTCAGACACGGAATCTTACTTGCGTGCGCTCCACTTCTCACATCTGTAGGTCGGTGACTGGTCAGACCCGCTACTGAGACCGCCTGGTTTGAGTCTTCTCGCAGCATGAGGGCAGTCTTGCTGCCGCCCTCATCCAGAAGATCACGGATGGTCTCGTTGTAGATCTCCAGGTAAGACAGTGTGACCTCGGTGACCTTCTCCTCGGATCGCTCGTTGATCTTCTCGAACAGTTCCTGCATCGTCAAGAAGATGATACCAGGATCACTCGGTGTTCCACTGCAAGCGTCAGCGCTCTCCTGGGGTATGCATACACTTGACGTACGTGATGGTGTGTGTCTTTCCACATCCTGTAGCACCATATGCAAAGACGGTTGCATTGTATCCGTCGAGCACATTGTCGAGCAATGGCTTTGCGGTCGACTCGTAGATGTCAGCTTGTGACGTGGTGTCGTCGAAGACTCGGTCGAAAGCGAACGTCTGGTCCTTCACACGCTTGCCTTGCGGGGCGTATGATCGACCAGCCCTATGTACCGGGTTGTCCTCTGGAGGGTCGAAGATGCTTTTTGTGTACATTAGCCTCCTATATGCTATGTACTGAGATTCGTGCAGCGTACAGGCAGCGTTCGTCAAGAACCTTGATAACAGGCCGAATACCTCCCTTGGAGCTTATCCGTGGTGTCGGTGCAGCGGCGAGCGAGCCATCTCCGAGGAAGAGTGTCGAGTCGTCGGTCTTTGTGAGCTGCGCAGCTTCGCGTATAGTGAATGGACGGACGCGCACCGTGACCGAGATGGACGAGGCGCCGCCGCTCACCATGTTTGCGCTCTAGATATTTTGTTAGTCGAGAAATGCAGCGCAACTGCCCCTCAAAGCGGATGCGGTGGCCGTGGGCGTGGTTGCGGAATGTTGTGTGGTGACGGAGCTCTAAGTTCGTGCACTCAAAACGCCTCGTTGCCCATGACAACCAGGGCGACGGCGACCCTGAACGCACGTGACGCTCCACCCTCTGGGCGGTCCCACACCACCGACGTGGCTACAATCTCATCCTGTCTACCAGCTCCCTCCTTGTCAATCTGGAGATGCGGGGTATTGCGAGAGGCCTGAACGTTACACTCGTTGCGTTGGTCGTGCTGAGCTTCAGGGCGGCCCGCGTTCACGGAAGGTGCTCCAGGGTCGACGCATTGCACCAACGACGTCATGAACAACGCGTATCGTGTAGGGGACTTCGACGTAGACAGCCTGTGCAGAGGTTTTGGCGACGTGCACGAGCCTGACCCCTCATTCGTGGCTCTACGCGGATCCGCTGACCCCGCTTACATGAAGCCTCATCGATTGAGTATGCTCATGACTAGATGGCATCGCAGCTACTTCTGCACGGATGGATACGAAATCAGTCTCAGAGTCAAGAAAGATGGGTGATGTTGTTGCAAACATCAACTACTTCCCGGCTTCAGGCGTACCTATACCCACCACTACATGGCAAAAGCGCTACCTGGGATTTGGTGATGAATACACCCGATCTATGAACATCCACGATGCTCGTCAAACTCAGCAGAGATTCGATCTGGACACCAACGGCTTCACATTCGTGAAGCTAAACTCTAAAAAGAGGGTCGATAGTTCTAGCACCGAGGAGGAGATACGTCGACGCTACTATCCAGAACTCGTGGATCTGGCAAAGAGCCTGTATGCTACACTGAGCACATATCTTCAAAGGACGGAGCATATGTGAACCCGCTGACGATGACAGGACCGGCGCGAGTATTGCATTTGTTTTCAATCATGTCGTTCGAGCACACTCGTCGCCAACTGACAAAGGCAAGCTCGACTCTTACGGTCGCTGGCAAGACATACCTGCTGGTCATCCACACGTGGACTATTGCGGCGACCTCGACTTTCTCGAAGGTACCAGGCAGGAGCTCAACCTGCCTCCTGACATTTCCTTACTGTACGACGCGAGCTCACGATACTCTTATCTCGGCGCCTGGCGGCCTTTGAAGACGTTACGCAAAGACCCTCTCGCTGTGTGCGATGCCACAACAGTCCCAGACAGCGATTATCAACTTCGCCTGAGAGAATTCAGGAGCGGGGTGAAGTCTGGGAACTATGTCATGAGTCATGCGGAAGAGAAGCAGCGGCATCAGTGGTATTACATGTCTGACATGACACCAGACGAGATCGTAGTGTTCAAAGGATATGACACTGACCAGAGCAAGCCGGGCTGGCGATGTCCACACACAGCCATTAAGTTACCAGGAACCGACCACGAGCCTTCAAGAGAAAGCATTGAGGCCCGCATTGTGTGCTTCTGGAATTAAGAGTCGAGCGACCGTGCGGCCACGAGCTTCGCCACAACTCATTCCCGCCGGTATTCCTTCGATCTACGATCGTGACAACTACCCGCCAGGCACATCCATCATACCCAACCATCGCGGGGTAGCGTCGCTGATTATTCTCGAAAGGGCAAGACCGTAACGGCCCCTTCGCTCCTTCCGGTTCTGGTGAACGTCGATCCCCCATGCTCACGGCAGTCAGACGGCTACGCTAACCTCCTTCAGCAGGTCGACAACCATGAGCCGGCCTGCGACCATACACAACCAATGCTCCAGATTGCGATTCATGCGCCGCGCCAGGTGATTAAACGGAACAGGCATAAGACTCGTGCACAGTCGGCCCAAAAGCAAGCAGCTGCATCTAAGCGAACCCAATGTCGCCCTTTCTGCTCTCTTCAGGAGTTGGCCCAGATTATCCAACGTCCTTGATGTCGGCAACGTAGCAGATGTGGCAGGAGGCAGAGCCGCACAGCTGGGCATCTACTGTTGAAGCATTGACATTCGGGACGTACCCGAAATTTCAGTAAACAAATGAATGCTCCAGCAGACACATAAATACCTAAGTCTTTCATCATGGAAGCTCCAGGCCGCAAGTTCAGTCGCTTCCTCGTCCTTCACTTCGCAACTCCAGCAAACAATTCTGCTCCACTCGCTCACTGCCCAACATGAAGCTCACACTCCTATCTCTCGCCCTTCTCTCCGGCGCCCTCGCAGCCCCAGCACCCGCAGCCGATGCAGAAGCCTTTCCCATCTCCGAGCTTCTGACCAGCAACCTGAGCCCCGAGGAGCACGCTCTCTCCAAGCGTCAGTACAGCAGCAGCACCTACAACCAGCTCACCGACGGCACCGCCTGCCGCCCCATCAGCGTGATCTACGCCCGCGGCACCAGCCAGGCAGGCAATGTTGGCGACTCCGCCGCTGTCGGCCCTCTATTTTTCAACCAGATCGCCAGCCGCGTTGGCGGTACAAGCCAGCTCGCTATCCAGGGCGTGACGTACTCCGCTAGTGTTGCCGGATTCCTCCAGGGCGGAGATGCGACGGGTAGCACTACTATGACTAACCTCATCAGCACTGTAAGTTCACCACATAAACCTAGCTTATCATGAAATAGAAACGGCTAACATCTGACAGACTGCGACCCGCTGCCCCAACACCAAGATCGTTCTCGCCGGCTACTCTCAGGGCGCCCAGCTCGTTCACAACGCTGCTGTTCGCACCTCTGCCGCCAATGCTGCGCGTGTCGCTGCCGTTGTTGTCTTTGGTGACCCAAAGCGCGGCCAGTCTTTCGGCTCGATTGCTACGTCTAAGACTCTGACTATCTGTCACTCGGGTGATAACATCTGCGAGGGTGGTGCGACTATCACTGCGGCGCACTTGAACTACCAGCAGGATGCGCCGACTGCTGGTGCGTTTGTCGCTGGCAAGGTTTGAGCAGTCCGAGGAAGTTTCAAATGTATATAGTTCTTGTTTTCACGATGGAATAGGTAATGCGGTATGAATCAATGCGGTATGAGTAGTGAGTTTAACCAATTCTGAATTCATTTTCCAGTTGCGCAAATTATATGCGGATGGAAGGACGAAGAAGCGTGCTGTAAAAGTATAGTTTCGATTGTTGGAAAGAGTCTTTTAACAAGTTCCGACCGAAATACAGTTCTTCCTGAATCGCAGAGGTGCTATGGCAAATTCAAATGATTTGCACAATGTCGTGCGCTTTGGCGTTGTAGTCAACATCAGCCGTGCCAAACCCGATTCTCCTGTACTCGTTCATGCGACCTGTCGATATTATCACAAGGACGCGATAACGTCTCCGAGCGTGGCTCTCGATCTCTTGATATTCGCGAAATCTGCTCACGACCACACAGTGCACGGGTTCTGAAAGATTACAGCTTTGGAGATCGAGGCTTATCCATCCAACCTTTTCCCCAGCGGCGTTGGGAAGGATGTAGTCACCAGTGTAGTAACTCAACGTGCAATTGGTGACAGTGCCCAAGTCTGACACCAACGCCTCTTTGCGTTGGGGATGGAAGGATAGGTTCTTGTTCAAGGCTAAGGTTCCGTAGTGATCCTTCGGAAACTCTACCCTACTGGTATACGACGGCATCCACGACCAGGAGAGCATGTATCCATCATGTTCGATGACTTGCGCATCCTTTCACACGGGTTTCTAGGAGAGATTTCGATGGAGGAAGATTTGGAAGATGCCGAATGTAACTTCGCAGCAAAGCGCAGTCTTCAAGCCTATTTCCAGTCCCTGAATGGCATTCACCTTATCGCGTTGGTTTGTAAGACCCCTTCTAGTGAAGTCTTGGATGAGGAAGGAAACGCAGGACTCGACTCGACTAGGTTTCATTGTTGCTCGCGTAAGACGCCTGGGGAAAGCTGAATCGAGTGCGAAATAGGTGTTGTCCAGTTGACTACCGACGAGGTTGCCAGCTGAATCTAGTATGTCACAGCAAGGTTTGCTCACCTCTTGAACTTCACAAGATTCTCGCAGTACAGACCATTTTCGCAGGTCCAGTACATCTGATTTGCACTGAAATGGACCGTTCGCCTTGCCAGGACAGTCTCTTGCGTGACCCAGGCCCGTGTGTTGAGCCGACTGTTGCCAAAGTCCTCGTCATAGTCGTCAATGTCAGTCGAGATAAAGAACTTCTGACAATGATCGTCCTGGACGAGGACGTTTCCAGATTCGTGATATCGATCATAGAATCCACGGTAGGAATCGTTGGCCGCTGTCGCGGCAATCGTACAGTATGCCTGGGAGTAGATGATATACATCTTGACACATTCGCGCCTGAAATCTGCACCATCACCATCGAATTGTATGATACGCAGTGAATCGATCCAGAGGTAACGGATGCTCAGACTGTTCGCAACCTTGATGGCATCTTGGAAGGTCTTCGGCAACTCAGAGACATGGAAAGCCTTCAGTCTGCTCGCTCAATTTCCCTGACTGAGACAAAATGTTCTTTTCTGGCCTTCAGAAAGGGCACCCCAGCAATGAGACAGTGCAATGTAGTCGTCAGTCTTCCGCCCTTCCGCATTGATCAGCCGGATCCAACCCGGGGGAGACCCGATGCCTTCGAGTCCACCAATATCAAGGACTCTTTTTGGGAATTGTTTTTGTTCGGTTCTGTCTCACATCTTGTGGCAGTGATGATTGGCATCACACCAGCGATCCCAGGCACCCAGTAATCGGAGTCTTTCCGCGCGGTCAGGAACTGGCATCATAGGACGACCAACGGGTATCCGGGTCTTCTCTTGAGAGACATACAGTGAGCGAAGATTTCGTCAACATGAGAAAAGCCTGTGGATTGCGGACTTACTTGGCGGTGCACTAAATCTCAGTGCGTGCCTTCCTCGACTGCCTATCTGCAACGCTGCATTCCTGCGGAAAAGCGTAACTTGACCGTTGACGTCCAAATCAATCAATTAAGGATCGCATGAGTAGGCTGCAGACTTGACAGCGCTCCGCATATGCAAGAATGTCTGCCAGATCTACGTCCACTGTTTTATTTGCAGGATCTCCGATGATAATCTTGCATACCGCGCACAACTGCAAAACTGGATTGTGCTCTGGGGACGGTAGTTGGGCGCAGTTGTCCTGGAAAAACCGTCTTCGAAGTCGGCGAGCCATTCGTTGTACATATCGACCTTGTGTGACTAAGGGACAGGAAGGAAATCGTTGGAAATACGCGCTATTACGAACAGCCGTACATTTCTCACCAATTGGGAATCAATCTTGGAGTCAGGTTTTCCTAGCTGCACCAATTAGTACGTGGTCTTCAAGGTCGATATTGTTCCGAAGCTGAGGATAGAGTAACCTACCCATCTCTTGCCTTTGTGTTCGGTCTTCTGATACTCCCACGTTTGACGTGCCCAATGCTTCAAATTTTCACCGACTTCTTCCCAGTCCGCACCGGAACTGTCAGTGGAAAGGCCTCTAGACTTAAGCAGTTTCGACTGCTTCCTGGATGTTGTAGCCTCATAATCGGTCTCTATGTGGTCTTTGAGTCCTTTCCAGTTCTTTCTGGGACCCTTGACAAGATAAAGCTTGCTGCTTTTGTTCGCTTGGTAGTAGTTCCCCGCTGATTGAATCCATCCGTCGAGCTCCTCCGTGCCAAGGACTGACGCATGCTCTTCGGCGAAAAGAAAACTGTTGACCATATCTGCGGCGTTCACATGCACCTAGTATGGTAAGCCTGGCTGATGACACTAAGGTAATTGCTCTTTACGATTAATTGCGCGTAAAGGCCATCAAGTGTAAACGTCAGAGCTCAGTGATTCTGGCGATGGAAGAAGAACTCATAACAAAGGAGATGGGGGCAGAATGTCTCCTCCATGAGCGAAGATAAGAGCCGTAGCCTCGTGAGCTGGCGCTGGCTGCAGGGTGGACGATGACCCCACTGTGGCTGCATGAACACAAGGCTGAAAAAAGGCCACACGTGTAAGCTCCAGGAGAAATGCAATCAGTTGTTGGTAATGTCTGCCACCGATGTCAATTGATTGGAATTGTTCCAGATGGGATAAGGCTGCACGGCCCATCTCGAAGTCAGACCGGCGAAAGGCATTCACAAGACGTGCCGACCTGTGCAGCCGGTCCACCTGGTTCGAGAGACGAACTGCGCACTATCATCATGAGCTTGGATGAAGGCCAGCAGCACTGTTCGCTTGACTTCCTCTTTTACGAATTCCAGGTCAACAGCACCGGCGCGGCCCGCCCTGACCTCCTCCTCAGTAGCCCACACGTAGCTTTGATGCTCATTCGGATCCAACTTGGCGCTCAATGCAGCGCCATCATTTGTGAGCACATGTACTGCGAAGCTGAATCGACAGATCTGATCGCCGTTACTTCTGGGGAAGAAGTGAGGACCACCGACTGGGCCGCTAATGTGAGAGGCTTGGAGGCTTGCTTCTTCCCACAGCTCGCGCGCGGCAGCGTGCAAGATAGTCAGGTCTTCATCGTCAACAGCTCCACCAGGAGGTTCCCATTTGCCGGGATGAGAGTCGTTGGCAGCGCGCTGAAGAAGCAGAATGCGAGGCGTTGGGAGACTCGTGTCCAATACTAGCGCAGCTGTGGCAACGAGTTTGAAAGCTGCGTTTGGATGAGTTCTTAGATATGCGCTTTTGGACACCGCAAATTCTGCGACTGACTCGTCGTATTGGAAATTGTAGGTCGGCGTTTCTGTCATCGTTGATATGTATGACAATGAGCGAGCGACCGCGAGGTCCTGCGAAGACAGGCGCTGGCCCCGCACAACAAGCGAGGCTCGCGCGTAGGCAGGTGCCACTTAGCCACCAAAACCGTGTCTTCTTCATACACGCGACGTGACAATTTCCCTCAACACGCGTCAATGTCAAACTTGCACGCGTTCGAAACTCCCCGATTTTCATCCATCAATCAATTCCAATCTACTGTTACATTGAAAAGCGAATCGGGATCGTGTCAAAGATCTTTTACAGAAGCCACACTTTCTCGAGCCATTGCAGCTCTTCAGCAAGCCATGGCACATCCTTTTCAGCCAACTCAATCTCGAACCCATGTTCTTCCCCTTCTCTCACGACTAAATGTACATCCTTACGAGCAGCTGGTCCAAACACTTCCCCGATTTCCCGCACGAAATCCTTGCAGTCCTCCAATTTGACGCTCTTGTCAGCATCTCCATGTAAGATCAGGGCTGGCGGGAAAATGGTCCTCTCGCGCAATATCTCGATTGGATGCAGTCTCTTGTCCGTGCCGAATGCCAGGTCCCATCGATGTTCGTTCGCCGAAAAAGCATCAGCGAGCTCTTCTCTTTCAAGAAACCTATCACTAGACGCAACGCTACCTTCAGGCACTTGCGCAAGATGCCTGTCAATGACCTCCTCATCTGGCGCCGGCCGGCCCCATTCCCTCAGTAAGTCCTTGCTCTTACACCATTTCTTGACCATGGGATAGAGCAGGAGTAGTGCCTTGACGCGACCCTCAGGCAGCTCGAACACAGAGTGCAAAGCATGCCAACCACCTGAGCTGTCTCCACTGACCAGCAACTGGTCGAGGTCGATTTCCACACCAGACGCCGCGTTTCGTACAAAAGACGCAAGATCTCGATCTACCCACGTCCAGAAGTCCTGGATATCCTCAAGTATGTCGGCACCTGAATGCTCTGGAACAAAGCGGTAGTTTGGCAGGACTATAATTGACGATGTGCGATGTGTGAACGAGACGAGGTAGTTGGAGAACCAGTCTTGCAAAAGCGCATCGCCCGAGATCAAGCCGCCGCCATGCCATTTCACATGGACCGAATGCCTGCCAGGCTTGATGTGCTTGGGAATCAATACTGCGACCGAAATGTCGAAGCTACCAATGCGCTTGTAGAACGTTCTGTGGATATCGAAGCTGGAGAAGCGTGTTGCTGCTGTAGTACGGGTGATGTCTGTCATGGTGTACTGTTTTGAGAGTCTCCGTGTTCAATGCTTGTTGATTCGAGCTTCTGGTTTGGCGTCGGTACTTCTCCCGGGAGCTTGCCTTCTTATGTGCTCTTCGAATGTCAGCACGGAGACAGCCTGGTGTTGTTAACGGTTTACCGCCACGTCATCAATCCTGATTCTGACTCCCCGATCACGGCTCTTGAATGCTGCGACTAGTAATATCGCCTGGTCAGAATGGTTTCGTGGCATCAACCTTCTCAAGCAGGAGATTTTGGAACGTGCATTGTAGCTGAGTTGACACGCTAAAGATCGGGCGCTCAATGCGTTGCAAGGGTATGGATTTGGGTTTGTCAGCAAGTGTTCACTACGGCTAGCAACCCCAGGCGCTTTTCGCATCATAAGCAGACGCTGATGTGTAAGCAGTTCACCGAGTAGGCGTGGTAGTCGTTCCATAGCTTCATTGTGTTGAAGCTGTCTTCGTGGTCCTCAAGGCCTTCGCTCGTGGCGCGCTTGATGCATTCTCCAGCCTCCTTCTCGTCCTGATAGTCATGTGCTCCATCGGAGAGCCTGCAGCCTCATTTCATAGCAGGGAAGCTTGACGGTCTGTTGAGACGTGGGAGTTGTGAAAGCAAGAGACTCGGATTTTGGGAAGGGAAGCGACATCCGGCAAAGTGATTTTAGTATTCGAAGAGGCGACCTTTGTGGTAATAGGAGGGCCAGTGATGCTAAATACGCCGAGCAAGCCTTAGAACACTTGTAGCCACCTGAATATCTGTAAGAGCACAAAGTCTATATCTAGGTCTTGGCTGCCTCCTCTTTTCAAGGAAAAATGTGCGGGCATCTCGCGGAATAGCGACGTTATCTCACCGCATAATGCTGCCTTCGGTAATGAAATACTTCCATACCGATGCTTGTCTTTTATGTCCCTAAAATTGTTTGACAGTATGGCATGCTCCTTTTTACGCAGACCTGGTGAAGCGTGTTGTAAGGCGTGAAATCGGGAAATCATAGCCACTGCCGAAGTTGTGCCTAAGCTCCACGTGCGGGGCTGGCAGGCGCAAGTCCGGAAGCGGCGGGTGCGTAGATTTACCGAGGATAGCAATTGCGATAAACAGTGTGCAGAACCCACAGCGACAGCTGAGAAGCAGCAACGCACCGAAAGCGAATGGATGGTTCAGCATCGGCCCCTGCCGAAGATGCTGACGGCCCTGCCAGTGTACGCCCGAAAAGGTCCCGGACCGGTTGCATGACCTGTCGCAATCGGTGAGTAGAAACAAAAGCCTGAAAGGATTTAGTATAACATCAGAAAGGCGACGAAAGTGTGAGTGTCCGCCGCAGATACTCATAGAAGAAGCTGGTGTGACAGAAGACAGGCGACGAAGGCAAACCAATCTGTCAGAACTGCATATCGAAAGGGTTCGAATGTCGATACGCAGCTGCATTTCAGATACTCGGAAAGCATAACTTTACACCAGAAGGAAAGAGTAATGTGCACTATGACAGCATCCGTGTAAGTGACCTTGATCGAGAACTGTCAATGCTGGCTTTCCTGCTGGTGGCAGTTCCATCTGGTCATCTAGATCTTCCACAAGCAAGCATCCTGCTTGGTGCTCAGAGAATCCAGTATCTACAGCAGGCCTTGAGCATACGCTGACTTGATTAGTTCGCTGAAGATGATGCCGAGACTACAGCTCTACAGAGAGCGCGTCAGACGGACCCCTCGAAGGAGCAGCCACCCAGTGACCCCGCTGCGCAGACGCAAGCCACCAAACAACCAAACAGCCAACCAGAGCAAACATTGATGCAGACCAGCCTCCGAAGGTTTCGAAGTAGCACACCTTCTCCCAAGAGTTACGAGTTCGCCTTACACGGTCTGTTGGCACTGAGCTCGACCTCGGCTTCCCATCCGGGCGTGGACTTCGCACCTGCTTCGACACTCAGTCCGGACCAGGAGGTCTCCACATTCGACTTTGCACGAAGAGAAGATGCATTTTCAGTCCAAAATGCAAAAAGCTCCCAAAGGAGACCAGAATCGAATCAGAGGGAGTCAAGTCATCGATCTAGGCTGAGCTGTGGCAGCGTTCGTCGCGATCTGCCTGACCTTTCACCAGAGTTTGGGAAATTCGACGCCACGGGCGGCCCATTCCACGCTCCCGCAGCTCCGAGCGTAGACGAAATGAGGCCCTCAGAGGCCTCGCCGGCTGATTTGGGGGCTGCTGATTCTGCAATTGAGCTGCTGAAGACCTACAGGTACAGCGTCGCCCCATGGCTGGACATATGCGACGCCGATCAACACTTTGGCGTAGAGCTTTTGACCATTGCGAGGCGAGAGCCAAAAGTGCGCACTTGGATAATGCGAGTAGCCGCAGCGGCGTCGGGCATGGCACAGCTGTTGGAGGATCCGAACGCCTACAAAATCCCTTCGTTGGAAGTCGCGAGCGATGCCACTCATTTGAACTTCAATGTAGAGGCGACTTTGAGCGTGCTAGATCTTGTTATTGACGCGACTCCCGATCTTGCTGCAAGTTGGGACAGACGGAAGGATCAAAACCGTCGATCGCAAGTCATGGAGACCCTTTTGCTCGAGTCAAAGCACTCCAGTATGCACGCTAGTGCGTACTGGCTATCGGTCAGACTAGGTATAATAGACCGCTGGAAATTTTTGGTATGGCGTGTTGACTCTTGTAGAGCTAAGCTACGCCCTGATGGGTGGTGCACGTCGAATTCCCCTTCCTCTCCATGACGGACAATCTGGAGGACACAAGGTGCAGGACTCCATCGCGCAATGCGCCTTTGATGCCATCGCGCTATGTGTCGACTCGGCCATGTTCGCTCAAGGCGACGACGATCGTTGGCTTCAGCGCCGTTATGGGCTGAATCGAGTCGAGGTGTGGGAGACACTCGTGCAAGGCTTCGCTCGCTGGTACATGCACCGATCGCAGGCCTTTCAACCAATAATCGAGTTGTATCCTAAGGATGGCCTACTGGCCGAGAACGACTATCCCACAATCGTGTTTACGAGCGGTGCTGCGTTGCTAGCGAATCAACTCTACCACACAGGCATGCTTCTGCTGCTGCAGAACAAACCCCGGTTTGCGAATAAGCCGAGCCAGAACACATCCGCAATGTCAACACTGTGGCATACGCACCGTATTTGTGGCATTGCCATTCAAAATGATAGATCGGGATGGTGGGATCCATGTCTCGTTGCCTCCGTTGTCATCGCAGGCCGCACTGCGACTCATGTGAGCCAGCACATCGCGATAGTCAGCACACTGCAAATTGTGCAGCGATTAACTGGGTGGAATCTGGATCCATGTGTGGACAAATTGAAAAACGAGTGGCGACTCGCCGACGCATGGTGAGGATAGTGGAGCCACAATTGCAGCTGCAAGATCTTACACCTCACCTCGGACCTTGTAGCCCCATGTGCTCTCCAGATCACGTATGCGCCACGTAGCGGTCCAGCCGGTCAAAACCTCGATGTGCCGGATGGTCTTTACAACTAGGGCCTGTTCGGAAGAATGACTCAGTAAGCGGCCAGCGATCCAGAGTGGTTGGATTGCGTTGTTGAGGCAGCCCTCGTGTGGATTTGCCAAGCTGATACCACATATGCGTTTCACGTGCCACATGACAGACGTGGTCGCCATCTGTGGTAAAGATGCCTTCAATTCTGTATTGCTGTTGAGCAGCAGAACGCAAGACGTGTGATATAGTTGGTTAGAAGATATAGCGGCCCAGTGAGCGAAGAAGATATGGGGAAACGGTGTCGAGTTAGTCGTTTCGATGGCTTGCATCTCGGACGGGCGATGTAGAGACCAGCTAGCAAGCTGTTCCCACAATCGAATGGACCGCACTTGAAACTGCTCGGCATTGCAACCATTCTCCGTGCCTAGTTCGGTATACTTGTTGCGGTCAGAGATCAGCTCGCAAGTCTTAGCACACAGATAGACAGCGTGATTGGCGTACATGTCCGGAGCTTTCGAGGTACGGAAAAGCGCCACTGCATCTTCGTCTGCAACGCCATGTGGCAACCACTCCGAAGGCTTCAGTAAGGTGCTCTCCGTGCCATCAGATATGAGAGCCCCACATACATCTGATCATGTCAATCGATCGCTCTGGTCATTCTTCGCGGGTCACTCACCCATGCGTACGTAACACCAGAAAACGGCCTGTAGCACGTCGCCGCTGAAGCCATTTACCCCAAAAGCCTCGAACACAGCGGCACAGCCTTCTAAATGACGACGCCAATCCTGAGCACTGGCCGAGAACATCTCCAAACAACACAAAATGACACACGCTGCAATGACGTGTACATCCCGAGCCTGCAACAATGGCGTCAATAGCCGGATAGCCTCCTGGTATAGCTCCAGGCTATCAAAAGACGACTGGATTTTGGTTTTTCGCTCGAGTTGGCGTGCTCCGATCGCGAGAATTGCGTATAGAAGGGGTGGTGACTCTTTTGCAAGTGTTGGCAGCTGTACACCAAACGCTCGTTGGCTGTCAAACATGTCCAGCTGTGGGAGGGTCAGCCCTATACATCGCACATTCTTGAAAATCCGCTCTGTCGACTTCATACTGTATCCCCACAGGCTCGACCGGTCAGCATGGCTGACATGAGTCGAGCCGAATGAAAAGGAGGGACGCTCACCCAAGGCGCTACCTGAGACATATAATTCTTCAAGTATAAGACCCTCCTTCCGTCGGCTAGAACACGTTTGACATTTAGCATTCCCGCTGAATCATCGCCACCATCCATAGGAGTTCCTGCTCTTGTTGGAGCGACTGATCGCGCGGTGTCAAACATGAGTGAACGCAATGCTTCTTGGGAGGCCAAGTAGTCCGGATCGTGTGCAAACTCGTCGAACGGCCAAGACGACGCCGTCGCCGGTGACAAAAATGGATCCATATTCTCGAAGCCAAAGTCGGTTCGAGCACGCTCCTCATCCGGCGAGAAGAGTGGAAGGTGCTTGTAGCCATCGTAAGGCGCCTGGGTATTATTGTCTTCAGCGAGCCGCCGTCGTTTGTTCATGGGCTCGTCTGCCATCTTCTCCAGTCATGCAATGCATGGGTGCTCATCAATATGTCCAGTGTGGAGCTGATGGAAGGGGAGAGATGGGGACGCACTACGGCAGCGCTAGCCGGTCATGTGATGCCGCTAGTGACCGAAAAAGCAAGGCCCTCTCACTCGACGCGTCGACTTGGCGTATTACGATCAAGAATCATCAGAAAATGTATGTCATTATTATTGAACGCTGCAAACTCTAGGCTTTTCGAAACAACGTCTCTTCACAAGTCGACGAACTCCCCGCGCAGTAGAGGGTCTTCGCGGACCTGTTGGAGGTAACCTTCTACCTTCTGCACCAATGCTGGGGTATCGAAACCAAAGTACTTGTACGCCGCCTTGCCAGGCAGACTGTGTCCAAAGCGCTTGACACAAGCTGCTGCGTCAGCGTACCTTTCCCAGCCATTCGGCGCGTACGGCTCAATGACGACGGCAGGAATGCCCTTGTGCCTGCGCAATGTATCTCGCTTGTACTGGACTGGCTGGGCGTCAAACAAACGCTGGCATGGGAAGCTCAGAACACGAGCCTTGATGTTCTTCGCCTTCAGCTCCTTCGCCGTGTCAAGAGCGTGACAAAGCTCAGCACCGACACCAATCAATGTCACATCGGCGTCCTCGACCTCTTCGATGACGTAACCGCCCTTCGCAACCGCATCTCGCTTCGTCTGCGTCAGTTGAGGCAGAGTGTGTCTCGACGTCGAGATGATGGTCGGTGTGTTCTTGGCTTCGATAGCTGTGATCCAGGCGCCAGCTGTCTCCTCGCTGTCTGCTGGCCGAATGTAGAGCAAGTTTGGCATGGCTCGGTAAAGATTGGCCAGCTCTATGGGCTGATGAGTGGGGCCATCTTCACCCATACCAATGGAGTCATGAGTGGCTGCGTGAATTACTTGAAGATGCTGCAGCGCACCCATGCGGACCGCTGGTGCTGCATACAAGTAAAACATAAAGAAGGAAGATGTCGTAGGTATGAATGTGTTGGGCGCAAAAGCAGCCAATCCATTAGAGATGGCGCACATGGCGTGTTCACGTACGCCGTAGTGGATGTACCGGCCGCTGTAGTTGCCAGTGATACCGCAGGTTGTCTTTAGATCAGGCTGCGACTTATTAGCGAATGCTGACGGCGTTTAGGGGGCAAGGAGACTTACATGTTGGAAATCGACTTTGTCCTTCCAGATCATGTTGACAGATGGGGAAAGATCGGCGGTACCGACCATGAAGTTCTTGACCTTCTGAGCGATGGGATTGAAAACCAGGCCAGACGACTTCCTTGTGGCTGTGGGCGAATCAGGGAAAGAGGTGGGAATGAGATCCTTCCAGTCCTCTGGCAGCCGACCCACGACACGATTCCTGAACTCAGCACCAAGCTCAGGAAACTTCGTCTCGTACTCCTGTACCGTCTTCTCCCACGACTGGACCAACTCCTCACCTCTTCCTGGGAGATCAGCGAAGAAATCACGAACAATGTCGCTGATGACGAAGTGCTCTTCGGGTTTGAAGTCGTACAGCTTCTTCATGTTGGCGACGTCAGCAGCACCGAAAGCTGCCCCATGAGCGACTGCATCACCAGCGACGGCGCTCCCCATGCCAATGACAGTTCGGACGTTGATGAAGGTCGGCTTGTCAGTGGAAGCTCGCGCCTTGTTGAGCGCACCAACAATGCCCCCAATGTCGAAGCAACCATCCTCGATGTCGATGACGTCCCATCCACATGCTCGCATCTTCATGTTCACGTCCTCGGTGTTTGTAAGGTCAACACTGCCGTCGCAGGTGATCTGGTTGTTATCGTAGATAATAGTCAGATTGTTCAGCTTGAGATGACCGGCGAAGGAGATTGCCTCCAGCGCCACTCCCTCTTGCAGACATGCGTCGCCGATCATGCACCACGTATGATTTGAAACGACGCCGAAGTCTGGCTTGTTGTAGGTGGCTTGCAGGTTCTTAGTTGCCATGGCCAAGCCAACAGCATTTGCGACGCCCTGGCCAAGAGGACCCGTTGTCACCTCGATACCCTCGTGCTCGATCTCGGGGTGCCCGGGGCATAATGCGTCGACGCGGTCAGAATGATAGGACTTCAACTGGTCCAAAGTCATGGCTTTGTAGCCTGTGAGGTGGAGGAACGAGTACTGGAACAGACAGGTGTGTCCTACGATGATTAGCAATGACACTAGTCGAGTGAGGGAGGTTGCAGAGCTTACCATTCGACAGAACAAAACGATCGCGGTTGAAGTAAGTGGGTGTGTGCGGTGCATATCGCATGACATACTTCCAAAGTGCCACTCCTATCGCGGCCATACCAATCGCGCCTCTATGAATAGATCAGTGTCATGCTCTATGGCGCGAGTCGGGAAATCTACCCTGGATGTCCGCCATTGAATTGCTGACAGAGGTCTGCGATCAGCAATCTGAAAGTCTTCAAGACATGATCTTGCTCCTCTGTGAGCTTTCGAACCGCAGCTTGCTCGATCTTCTCTTCCTCTTTCAATCCTTCTACGACGTTCTTGCCATACTTTGTTGCGCCGTTGGCTTGTGTCGTGTCCTGTGCGAGATGCATGATTTCGGAGATTGGGTTTGGTGGATGAGAGATTGGAACCCCCGAGGACACAGCACGACAGGATCTTTTCAAGACCGTCGACGACAACACATCAACATCATTTGGGTGATTCCTCGAACACAAATGTGACGGGTTTCCCAACTGGGGAATCCGGGACAGCTCGAACTCGAGGAGCGTGACGACTCTCGGACTCCCGCGCGTTCCTATTGGCCGACAAGATGGCGGATGACCGAATGCGGTAATCGGGGGCACCAGCTGCTCGATCGGACGAATTTAGCCCTCAAAATCAATAACCCCACCAAAAGCTGGACCCCCGCCATCCGCCACCATGCATTCGGCTATACAACCACCGGGTGGTAGCCCTTTGACACGCGTGTGAAGTCAGCCCCCCTTGCGCGATCAACATGTTGTCCCCGCTCCTTTCCTTCCCGTTGTACAATTGTTCGTGCTCATGTACATTGCGCAGGAAACACAGTCTCATCTGGTAGAAGGTATCATGGCGCCAGTAATCTTCGACACTCCTTCAAGCGACGTCAAGTCTGCTAAATCTATGTTACAGAAGACTATCAATGGATCATCTGAGAAGAAGGTATTATCGACACCACTACCGAACCCATCACTGCAAGTCACGGCGGACCACAACCTGAAGCAGGAGGACGCACCTGTATATGCGCCCGGTTACGGCGAGGTTCTCCTTCACATCAAAGCGACAGGTGTATGCGGGTGCGTGTGCAATTTCAGCATGTGAAGGTATGATCACTGACATGCATAGGTCTGACATTCATTTCTGGCGGACGGGCAGGATAGGGTCGCTTGTTGTCGAGGGAGATTGCATCTTAGGTCACGAAGCAGCTGGAATTATCCTACAATGCGGCGAGGGCGTTCAGGGTCTCAAGCCAGGTATTGCTAGCATAAGCAGTTGTACCAACATCAGTACTGATATCTTCCCAGGTGATCGCGTAGCTGTAGAGCCTGGTGTACCCTGCGGGACCTGTTTTCTTTGTCAGGATGGCCGCTATAACCTTTGCGAAGACGTTCAGTTCGCCGGTGTCTATCCCTATCACGGCACGATTCAGCGGTACAAAACACATCCAGCAAAGTGGTGTCACAAATTGCCAGATAATGTCAGCTACGCGGAAGGAGCGCTGCTTGAGCCCTTGTCGGTTGTCATGCATGGTATCAAGTCAGCAGGACTATCACTTGGTCGCGGTGCTGTCGTCTGCGGTGCAGGTCCCATCGGTCTCATCGCTCTCGCGGCTGCGCGAGCAAGTGGCGCACACCCCATTGTCATCACAGACCTAGAACCCCAAAGGCTGGCATTTGCGAAGAGATTCGTCCCTACCGCCCTCACATACCAAGTAAATCGAGACCTGGATGCGCAGGGCAACGCGAAAGAGATCAGGCGGCTGTTCAATTTCGAACATGCTGGGGAATACGGCGCACCTGAGGTCGTACTTGAATGCACAGGTGTTGAGAGCAGCGTGGTAACCGCGGCATACACTGCGAGGAGAGGTGGCACAGTCATGGTGATTGGTGTAGGAAGGGAGATCATGAACAATCTGCCGTTTATGCACCTTTCGCTTGGAGAGGTCAGATCACATTCTAACATTCCATGATTCGACTGACACTTTGACAGATCGATCTCAAATTTATCAATCGGTACCGCGACACATGGCCTGCCGGTCTGCAATGCCTTGCTGGCGGCATCCTCGATCTCAAGCAGCTCGTCAGCCACACGTTTCCACTGGAAAAGGCCTTAGACGCTTTGCACACATGTGGCGATCTGAGCAATGGAAGCATCAAGGTGCAGATCATCGATGAGGTTGACGACGTGTTGTAGACATGGTGCGTCGATAGCGGGGACATCAAGAGCAGAAAGCTCGTCAATAAGCTGCTATGGATTTTGTAGAGCCGACATATCTGCGACGCGGTTCGTTTCAGTCTTGGATACGGGTGCCTATGTTTTCCTCATCTGACCCAGCACAAGAAAGTGCATACCTTTGAGAGGCCGTGCAAGTCCGCGGACTATCTTCGCACGCCGCAGACCCGCTACTGCAGTCTGGAAATGCAGAACGCAATCGTTTGTAGACGCCGAGGGCTCACTCGATAGCTCACTGTCAATTCTGTGATTGTCAACACGACTCGGGACCCATTCAACGCATTCAAACATGCCCCAGCGACTCGCACGCCGCGAGCACTCGGCATCTCAATCCGCTTAAAACGGTAGGCGAAGCCGGTGCTAAAGAGCCTACTTGGACTAGTACCTGCTTGAGGCTCTCATACTTGCTTTTTTGTGGAGTTGTGTGGAGTGTGGGGTGCCATGTGGTGTTACTGTGGAGATCTGCCCTCTTGCAGACTGACAGTGATGTCTTCAGTCTATGCAGCGACCATCGCAAACGCTCGGGCTTGGTATGTGTCTGCTCTAGTTGCCATGTTGGGGACCATTCGCACATACCATGGGTAGCCTTCGAAGGATTGGTAAGTCCGTTTCGAAGCTACGAAATGCAACTGTGGCCGCACGAAGCGGGTTCTCATGAACAGCATCGACGAGGCCAGCCCTTCACCGGCACGAGCTCTCCTCTCTCTCAGTGCCTCTGATCTCCCAAATGAGAGCGCTGAAGGTCTGCTGGCTTGACGGCAACGGCACATCCTGTGGCATTCGACCATCTGGCGGAACTTCGGACGCCAAAGTAGCGCCTTCGGGTTGCACTACTGGAGTCGCAACGAATCGGCAGCATTTCGGAATGGAAGGCGCGCTGGAAAGGGAAAGGTTCATCCTTGCGGAGGCGACGCCAACGCTTCGGATGTGGGGAAGATCCTGCACTTGCAGGAGCGACCTGTGCCAGGACATCGAAATGACGGCGCACGATGCTTGCGTGACTCGGCTTGTTGTCTAGGGATGGCATTAAATTCTCCAGATATAAAGACTATCTCCCCGCATCTACAACCCCAGATCCACAGCTCGACGATCGGTTCTGGCACGTCTTTGGGTCAGTCCGTCGAGACTTCATCACCTACATTAGTCTTGGCATCCGCTCCCAAACCACCTATCACGCCCGTCGATATGGCCATCACCGTCGATGACAAGCCTCACAACGTTGAGATTAACGAACACATGCCGGTGGATCCAACGTCCACTGGAACAAGCCAGCTCGGTCACCTTGCCAACCAAGAAGACCACGAAGTTGGCAAACTTGCTTCGTTCCGCAAGTACCCTTGGGCTTGCTTTTGGAGCATATATGCAGTCTGGGTCGTCCTTCTTGTCAGCTTCGAAAACCAGGCAGCGGGGTCTGTCATTGGAATACCTGAGTTCCGCAAAGACTTCGGTCATGCCACCACAGCTGCAGATGGGACTGTAAGCTATGTCATCGATGCGAATTGGCAGTCAGCCTTTCAAGGTGCACCCGTGGCATCGTAAGTACAGACTGGAGAATACAGAAGAACTAACACTGACTTACAGCAGTGCTATCGTTGGTGCACTTGGTTGTGGCCAACTTGCAGACTGGCTGGGACGTCGCATGGTCATCATGCTGTGTCTCGTCGTCACTTTCGCTGCAATCACGATCGAGTTTATATCGACAACTCCAGAGATGTTCTTCGGCGGCAAGTTCCTCAATGGTTTCGTTGTTGGTGCTCTTGCTTCTGTCACAGTCACGTACATTGGCGAGGTTGCTCCCTTCGCGCTTCGTGGTATGTTGACTTGTCTGACCGCGCTTGCCTACACTCTGGGGCCTCTAACGGTCGCCCTGATCGTCAACACGACCGGCGTCTACACCAACCGATGGGCTTACCGCTCAATCTTCTGTGCTCAGTTCGGCTTCGCAGCTATTGCTGCCATCCTTGTGCCTTTCATGCCAGAGTCACCGACTTGGCTTGTGTCCAAGGATCGCCAGGATCACGCACTGAAGGCTCTTGCTGGCCTCGGCTACAAGGGTGAGGCTGGTGCGAAGAGACTCGCGAACATCAACAACACCTTGGAGCAAGTCAGAAAGGAGACCGAGGGTGTCACTTACCTGGAGTGCTTCCGCAAATCCAACTTGAGACGAACCATCATCTCCATCGCGCCGCTGTCTATCCAAGCGCTTTCAGGTGTTGCTTTTGCCGCAAGCTACTTCACATACTACTGCCAGCTTGTTGGCTTCTCCAACGAGATGTCCTTCAAGCTGCAAATCATCCAGCAGGTCCTCTCACTGATTGGAAATGTTATGTCCTGGTACCTCATCGATCGCGTCGGTCGTCGTAATCTTACATTCTGGGGTCTTGTTATCCTTACCGTCATCCTCTTCGTTATGGCTGGCTGCGCAGTGGCTGGTAGCATACCCGCACTCAAGGGTGCAGTATCAATGATCTTGATCTACTGCTGGTGGTACAATGTCACGATCGGTGCCACTGCTTACACCATTCTCTGCGAGACGAGTACCTCGCGGCTTCGTGTGAAGACCATTGCGATCGGTCTAGCGCTGCAGAACGCACTGCAGACCATGTGGTCATTTGTGCTTCCCTAGTAGGTTGACTCCTTACCCACGGTCCTCTTACGCTCCTAGACGACAAGTCGCTGACCAACTACAGTCTCTTCAATCCCGACCAGGCGAATCTCGGTGGGCGATTGGGCTTCATCTTTGGAGGCCTCTCATTCCTCTGCTTGGTCTACCTTTGGTTCTACCAGCCCGAGACTGCTGGCCGTACATACGAGGAACTCGACGAGATGTTCATGAAGGGCGTGGCTGCAAGGAGGTTCAAAACTTACCAGACCGATGCGCAGGCTATGGGCGAGGCTGTCAAGGAGAAGGAGGGCATGTAAGCGCCTAGTATACCTGTCCAGGTTGTCGATGGATTAGCAAAGTCAGCTTTACACAACCTCCTCCTCTTGCATCGCACAATGACTTTTCCCCAGACGCTTCAGAGATCGCAGTCACAAGCTTGCGTCTAATTGCAATTGATATGCAGATAAAGATCAACAAATTCCGAGAAAACTTGCCTGTGCTCCATATTCGTACACTGCTACGATACATTATCGTTGATTGCTCCAAGTTCTACATTCATCTTCAATAATCCGCGCTTCTGCTGAAGTAGTGTTACATCGCTGGTGGGTGGGAGGGACGCGGCTGCGATGTTCGGCAGTCGGCTATCCATTTCCGGTTAGTGTCGGATAATAGTTGCTTGGCTCGCAGCACGCCTTGAGGTAAGCGTCGCCTGGGACACCCGCGGATGCTTCCGACACGAATCGTGCGAGTCTTTCTTCACCTGTCCAGCCACACAAACATGACTTCACAGCGTACGCCACATCGTGTGGAGGCCGTGTCATTGGTTCCGGGGCGCTCAACTGCTCTCCGAACCGTAATCGAAGCGACCGTCGGCTCCGGGCGACGACTCTCTCGGCCCTCGATGCGACGAGGTGCCCAGGTGGTGAACAAAGGTTCCAACCGGAACAATTCCAATCCTTCGTTACGCCAGACGCGGATCTCTTCAAACAACTTGACAAGAGCTCACTTGGAGTTGCTGAGACAATGAAAGCAAGATCATGAGAGTCTTAGAGGTGCATGGCGTTCGCGGGGAGCAGGCAAATGGTGCGAGTTGGTCAGACCCTTTAAATACTTGCGCCATTTTCAACCTCGAAATGGCTGTGGAACCCTGAATCTGCGTGTTCATGGATAGTCCGGGGGAATAGGCCCCACCTCCACATTTCCACCCACTCTTGTGCCCACTTGTAGCGCATGCAAGTGACCGACCAGATCAAGGCTTGGCTGGGCTTGTATGCCGCTCGGAGGTTGTTATAAACCCACCTGTCTGCTACCCGCGGCTGCGACCTCGGCTCTCGCTCACTTTCGAGGATTCTCGGTCGACAGAGTCCATCCTCGCTCGCTCAATGAGTCCGTGTGAAGTCCAACACCAACGACCTCTGACGGCACACCTCGAAGAAAAATTGCACAACATGAAGCCCTCAACGATCGTCAAAGAAGAGCACACCTCATCAGATGAGTCACAAATCAGACAACGACAGAAGACCCGCCGACACAGAGCCTCGGTGGCCTGCACAACGTGTCGTGACCGACGCATTCGCGTATGTCCGCTTGTCTTGCGCTGAGTTCCGTTCACTGACTCATTAGCAGTGCGTAGTACCTTCAGGGAAGAGAACTTGTACCCAATGCAAACGCTCAAATACGCCGTGCATTATCAAAGATGACGATGAAAGGCGAAGGTGATTGAACCCTCGTAATCCGGATTTGACATTGCTAATACCGTCCAGGCCTATCTCACGTGCTTACGTATACTCACTCGTAGAGAGGATCGCCATGCTGGAAGGTCTGCTAGAAGAACAAGGCTTGGCTGTGCCACCGGCCACCCACCCACCAGAGACTCGACATGGTTCTCGGCGAAGTGACGAGACCTTGTCCGTTGACTATACCGCGACGTCGTCATCAACGCCCCAGGACAGCACTTCGTCCGAAAACCACACAGCGTCGTCCCCTTCTAACTCCGACGACCAGGTCAAGGACGAGCGTTCGGCTACAGGACCAAGGAGGCGATCGTCGATAAATCTCGAGACCAATTTCGCGGGAGACCGATATATCAAGCGCACCAAAAGTGACAGCCTCATTATGCCCGCAAATATCAAGGCCGAATCGCCGATGCAGGATCACTTGAACGAGATCACGCGCTTGAGTGAGGCATGCGAGCTTGATCGATTCGTAATGCCGCCGCCTCTCAACCCAGCTTCACTGTGGGCTACGGTACATGATCAGATTAGCGTTCAGTCAGCGACCCATTCAAAACTCCACACTCTACGTACCGATAATTATGCACACGACATATGGGGCGACAAGTCCTGGGACCTTCAGAACTACGACCCGTACTTGATGGATTCACAACACAGAGACCTGTTCCACGTGGAACGTCACTATACAGACATAAGATCAACAGCAGGCGGGATCACAAATCTAGATTTCATGCCTCTCAGTGTGAATAGCTAGTGTTCAATGTCGAATGTATGCCCACCATCAGTCAAGATGTGTGAATTTGACCGCCCTTTCGCCGCATGAGCTTCGTGCCGAGGGGATGGACGTGGTGTTCTTATCTTCACTCCATCGTCTGCGTTTGGATGACCTCTCCCATGGTCCATGGGCTCATTTCATCGCTCCTTGACCCTGAATACAATGACCGAGTTCACCACCTTGGTCCAGGGATGCACTTCGACCAGCATCTCCAAGCCCACCTTCTCCAGGGTCTCACCGAGCTCCAGGATCTACGGGGAATTAGTATCGCTCACAACGAGCACGTCATGTTAACTTACCGGGTACAAGACGCCCCTCAATCCCTTCGCGCTCCTCGCAACCACCAATGCACTAGGCCTGAGCTTCCTCACCAGTCCTTTGAGAATAGCTAACTTCGACGTCGTATCCATACCCACCAACGCTGCGAGGAATACGACGTCAAAGTCGGCCCATCCCGTCTTCTCTGGATCCTCCTCAACGCTGACGTCTATACATGCAAAGCTCATACGATCCGCGTAGCCCGATCTCAAGCATAGGTCCTGGCTGAGGGAGAGCGCTGAGATATCGCGATCGATATTGTGCACATGCGCCGACGGGTAGATGTCGAGGATGCACAGTGAGGTGAGAGGCAGTGGCCCGGAACCAACAAAGGCGATGTTTTGAGGTAGTGTTGTTGGCGAGTGCAGGAAGGCGGAGAGAGTGGCACATTCGATGCGCGAGAGGTCGATGTAATTCTGTTGATATGGGAAGGTAGTAAGAAGGTCTCGAGTCTGGCCTGGTGTCGCTAAAAAGCGTCAGACGAATCGCTCTGAGAGACATTTCGCATCGTAAGAGTGATATAGTTACCTTGCGAGTTTATCGAGTCTTGCATGATCTTCGAGGCCCAAAACATTTCCAATTCTCCTTCGGCTGCAGCGCAGAGCGGACGCAGCTTCTCGCACAACGAGGGTACCTCTTTCATGTTGAAGAAATAGTCGACAAGCTCCGTGCTGTAGGGCACAATACACAAGTTGACAAGGCGAGTCAAGAGTGAGTTTATCTTGTCTCCTGGTCGGAGGTCTGGAAGCTCTGATAAAGCATGATGAATGTCGCTAATCTCGGCGGCTAGAGCTTGCGCTGCTGTCGCCGTGAGAGTGGGTGTTCTCGGTGGTGTTTGTAGTGATGTCGAAAATGTGCTCGTGTGCTTGCTGGCTTTCGTCTGCTCGCTCCCCAAAACGTTGCCCATTATGTGTTCCATTCGTACTGTCGTTGAACAGGTTGAAAGGTGGAAGCAGAGGTAGGTAGTCACCTGCTATATACGGCGAAGACTATGCATGGTAAGACCCTCTTGTCATCACCCTTCTTGAAGAGTTTTATACGCATGCGCAGGTGTGGAGCATACCCCTCCACGAGCGTAGTGAGGCTTCCTACTGCGGTAAACCCTTGCTGTACAGCGTACAATGACAGATAGCACAACAAGACCCAAAAGGTAATTCGGGCGACCTGGTTGGTTGGGGCCTGGTTGAGCACCGTGATGGCCCCCCACGTTCATCACGCAAATCCCTTATGGCGCGGGAGCTAAGGAAGAAGTAAGCAATCAAGAAGGTGGTGAGAGCGTGCTTGTATGCATTGGGGCAAAGATTCTGACACCATGTCAGGGTCCCGTAGCCGGGTGTACCCTAGTCTACTCATCCTTGGCTCTAGTAGCTCTGTTCCTCAGCGTCGGTGGTATGACAGGCGCCTACAGCGCATCGTACTGTAATGCTCGTTTTGGAAGTCTCACATGAGAGGCGATTTCGTGCGTTTAGTTGCCAGGGCGTCGGTAGACAAGCTTGCCGCCTACCCACGTTTCCCGCACCGTGACCTTACGAAGGTCCTCGAGATCCAAGCCCTCCAATGGTTGATCCAGTATGATCCAGTCTGCCCACGCGCCCTCCTTGATTACGCCAGCTTGACCGTCCAGGAAAGCACCAATCGCAGGGTTGATCGTAAATCCCTTCAACGCATCCTCGACTGTGAGAGTTTCCTTGGGATACCAGCCAGTCTTGCCACCGCTGGGGTCCAGACCTGTTCGAGGGCTACGGCGGGTCGTTGCGGCATACATCCCCTCGAAGATGCTTGCCGGTTCGACTGGAAAGTCGCTCCCAAGGATTGGCCGCAACGGAAGAACTGAGCGCATCCGGTAGGCTTCGTCTGCCGTCCGCTGCTTACCGAGTCTCGACTCTGCATATCCCATGTCCGAGGTGGCGTGCGTAGGCTGGATTGAAGGAATGATGCCGAGTTCGAACATACGGCGCTGATCATCTGGGTGAATGATCTGAGCGTGCTCGATCCGGAAGCGGAACTTCTCCTGCTGACACTGCTTGAGATTCGTGATGTCAGGGCATTGCAGCTTCAGCGTGATCTCGAATGCATCAATTGCAAGCCTGTTTGCAAGGTCCTGATTATATCAGTCTCGATCCTGGACATTGCTGCACGAGGGTCGCTTACGCCAATTGCATGGATGTTCACCTGGTATCCTTCAGCGGCCCAGTTCTGCGTCAGGGCGGAAAGGACTGTCGCATTGACTAGCAAAGAGCCCGTCGAGGTGTCTTTGTCACTGTATGGGTCAATCATAGCGCTGCCCCAGCTCCCGAGTGCGCCGTCTGAATTTGGTCAGCTTATCGCCACGGAGTAAGAGGCTCGAGATATACTTACCACCGAACAACTTGACGCTGCGGACGTGGAACTTGCCATTGGGCGTGCTGGCCTTCTTCACGTCGCTCGGACAGAATGTGTTACGGGTGTCACACTCGATCATTGCGTTGACCCTCACAGTCCAATCCGCATCATTCGAAAGCTCCTCGTACAGCTTCAGATCACCTGGAACAACGCCGGCATCGTGCATACCAACGATACCTAGCTTGTTGAGCTCGATCATGGCATCTTTGACAAACCTCGATTTACGATCTTTGCCAGGTTTGGGGTAGTGCTCCAAGACTATTTCCATTGCATTGTCGCAGAAGACACCCTTGGCCACGATTTCACCTCCAGCGGGCACTTCAGGTAACGGGGACGGGAGAAGTTCGAGGACCTTATCTGAGACCCAGATGCAGTGTACTGGAACTGTCAGATGCAACACCTGTGGATTCCGCCCTTGATGACATACCATCAACTCGATCAAGCATGACATATTGATCTTTGAAAGCTTCACCGATCTCAAGGTCTGACTTGAGCAGCGTCAGTAACACAACGGGCTGCATTGGATTTGGCAGTACTTACAGTACGCGGCCAGGCTCCACTATAGTGCGCCTGATCCCAACCGACACCTCTGATCCAGTGCTGGCTTGTACCTTCATCTGGATGAGCGGCCTTGTACTGTACAAGCCGGTCTTGCACTTCAGCCATGGACTTCGAGCCAAAAAGATCCACCGAGTTGAGGAGCTCGCCGTACTGTATCAGATGACCGTGTCCATCCCAAAGACCGGGGTATACGTAACCCGCACGTGCTTCCTTGACAGCATCGAAGGATGAGTCCTGCTTGATAAGATTATCCTTGAACACTCTTGAGAACCTTCCATTGGATACGCTGAAGCATTCAGCATTTGGTGAGCCAATGGAAAGCGTCGTAATGGAAGCGTAGCAGTGTGTCTCTTCGAAAAGACTGCGGAATATCTTGAAGCCGGGGAATTCGTGGATCGAAGCTGGTACAAGAGCCTGTATGCCAATCTGGTAGAGGACCACACCCAGGAGGACGGGCAATGTCACCCAGAACAGGATTGTGTGTGCCGGCATATTGAATGGGGCACCGTGAAGATGCAATTGAGATGTTAGTGTGCTGAATTCCCCCGGAATTTCGATATCGCCTATCGGTGGCACGCCCGCCCTGACTTCCCGAGGTCGAGAGCCAATCAGAAGCTGACGAACACTAGTACCCTTCCTAGCGATCGTTCAGCTGCCCCACGACACTCCATCCCTTCGAGGAGCACGTCAAGATTGAGGCCATATCGAAGGAACGCATGGTCGCGACGTTGTTGCGACAGCACCGTGCTCCTTCCAGATAGTTCACGAGACAGAACGCTAGCGTCATCACGTGACTCTGTGAGCTTCGGTCCGGTTGGTTTGCAGGATTTGTCCCCTGCAGCCTCGTACTGCCCGCCTAATGCATGCACGCTCTTGTGCGCACGACATATCAAAAGCGACTGACGTTCTTTCAGTCCATTCCACAGATATCAGAGATTGTCTGCAGATGATCGAATCCACTGCTAGTTGTCGCAGCCTCAATAGAGCACGCCATGTCCAATCGGAAATAGCGGTGAGCCTGATGAACGAACGTCACTCACCGGCGCGCGGAACGCTGCTTGCTGCCCCGATCCTTCACTGAATGCCCCACAATCAGCCTTGGCTGTCGGCAGGCATTGGACGGGAAGTCGAAATGCCATCCACAGCAAGACTGGGCAACCTGCGGAGCTAAGCGGGCGGGTCGGGGTCAGATTCTAAAGATCCAACCTCCAAAATCTGCTGTTGTTCAGCCTTTCAATCCGGATCGCGCTCAACGGAAGAGGGTGTCGCATTAGCATATGGCTACGCGGGAGCTTGATGAGCTTCGCAAGCAACTAGAGACGCTTCAGCGCTCTCACGACACACTACTAAAAAGCTTAACCGCATCGAACGGCAGCTTTGGACCCTCAGACGTCCCACGGTTACGTCGGAACGCTACCCAACGAGGAGATGCCGTTTTCGCCGATACATCCACGCTCTCTGACGACAGCAGCGATGATGAGGACGACTTCTTCGTCCAGTCAGAATTGCCGTCGCAGTCGTTTGACCATGAACATCTCCGCGAACATCTGAGGACCCACAATTGGGACGAACATGGCAGAGATATCCTAGCATCTCTAGTGTCCGACCCCGCGAAACTGTCGAAACAGCCACATCTATTCCACCTAGGACCAGGACCAGCCGACGATCGCAGCCATTACTCGCATTTTCAGTATGTGGTTCGACGTTGACCCATGCTCGTACTGACTTCTTCACAGAGTGTACGATGTCGGTCCAGATGGCGTTCCCCAGCTCGTCGAAGTCAGCTCGGCAGACAACACAATGTCCAAAGCTACAGAGATTTGGCATTCTCTCAGAGTAAGCCAGGAATCGCTAGGAAATCACGTTCAAGCTGACAAACGTAGGATATAGGGAAGAGCAGCGACAAGCCAATTTCAGGCCGCATAACGTATGTAAGCCAATCTCGATGGAGAATATTTCGGCTGACTTTTGTAAAAGCGTTGCTAGGGAGCCCTCGCCGGTCCTCTTTGGTGCATTGCATCTGACCTTGCACAACGCTTTCGACATGGATGAGTTGTTCAGACATCTTGTGCGCACCGAAGCATCGTCTGCGCATATGTTCCGTGCATTCCAGGAAGACCCACGACACCGCCGTACGTTTTTCTTCACATTCGAGTACTACACTATCATTGGAGATGATTGTAAGCCGATGCAATGGCAGAACGCCGACAGAGTGACGTCCAGCTCGGATAGCCACATCCCCTTGAGTCGCTGCGGTGCCGTTGTTGCTCTAGCACTGTTTGATGAGAACCCTCGCAGGGTCAGGAACAGGGCAAGACGTTCGAAGACCAACTACGGCTTTGTGTCTGATATGTGGTCTCCATACCAGGTACTCCAACTTGAATGTTTCCCGGATTGGAAATCTACCCCCATCAACGGAAACCCGTACACGTTTGAGCATGGTCATCGATATCTCAATGGCCCGGAGGCCTTTCTTCACGCCCTGCTCACTGAGTATCGTGACGCTCGGAAGCGGTACGATGAGATCTACCGACAGATCACAGAACTTGTCACTCCACCTCTTGGATTTCTCTTCGACGAGGAAGCGCGCAGAAAGCGACTGTTTGAGGACAAGAACTTCACTTGGACGCGACGTTACTTCTACGCGCATCAAGCTTTGGGAAACGTCAACGATAGTATCAAAGCAATGATCGATGCTTTTGAAGACACGTTCACCGATGATGTCTGGGAAGGAGAGAGCAAAACACTTTGGCCGCTCTACGAGGAGTCGCCAAAGAACGACCACTGGAAGCGCAGGCTGCGTATTCTAAGATTGCAATTCGAACGTGAGATGAAGGAGCTTCGTGTTCTGCAACGCGAGAACAACGAGAGGCGCCATGAGATCGAAACTCTGCAAGAGCAGCTCTTCTCCGGCACCAGCATTCAGGAATCCAGAAAGTCGGTTGAATTGGCAGACGTGACAGTCCATCAAGGCTACAACATCAAGGTTCTGACCATCGTCAACTTGTTCTTCATGGTAAGTCAGAATCTCTCTTGTTGGCAATGATCGATGAAGCTGACTGTTCAATAGCCCCTCACATTCGTCACGTCCATCTTTGGCATGACAAACATGCCCGCAGAACCCGCGCCGTACTGGCCTTTTGCCATCACACTTGTCGCAATCTGTGTGCCTTTCTTCAGCATTATTGGCTTCTTATCCACTAAGTACGGGTATCACGTCTGGGCAACAAAGACTCGACAATTGTGGAGGTGGCTGCGACCAAAGCCAAAAGCAGAAGAGGAGAAAGAGACAGAATACACTGGAACGCCAAGGAAGAACCGGAGCATGTCCACGGAAGAGGGCATGCGCATGAGGATCAGAGATAGGGAGCCTCTTCCAAGAAGAAGCTCACACAGACCGCCACCTAGCCACCCACACATCCAGGCTATGGTCGCGCGCATGGGTGAGGGACGACAGAGTGGATTGACGAGGATGGGCACATTGACTGAGGTTGATAGCGACACCAGAAGCAGCAGCGGGAGGACTACAAAAGACACCATCATTAACATCCAGGAACCGTGACGAAATGACGACGACAACTGTACGATGAACGAGACACGACGTTACGGCAGATTCCACACCATTCTAACGACTTCTGACGGCCGGTCAATGCCAATCATATAGACTTAGAGTATAGTGATGCGACCGAACATTCATTTCTTACAAACATATAACCGGCTCAGTGCTACGATCGCCTCGCAGCAGTGCTGACTCTGCACACCACTTTGTACAGTGGTGCGGCAGCCACACGGGAGTGAGTCAGCACTGTCGCCTTTCAGGCCATCAACCGAACCGGTTGATGCCCCAATGACAAGCTTCGGTAAGCTTCAGTAGCCCTTCAGCCCTTTTGTATACGTTGGTAGGGCGACAATTCATCATGACCACTTGCTCGGTGTTGAGCTTGCCCTATCACCAACGATGACCTACCAAATGAGGCAAGATGCTCTTCCAAGCAACTGCACGTTATCTCTTATCCAAATAGGGCCTTCCCCCTCACACACCAGGACAATACCGACCAGATAATACTACAAATTGAAAGAACCGTTCGCCTCTGATAAAGAGGAAGAGATGTTTGCAGCCAACACCAAGCCATACCACCTTCCTGCAGATGCCACATGGTTCATCACCGGGTGCTCCAGTGGCATAGGCAAAGCACTTGCACAGCACATCGCCAGTAAACCCTCTCATCGTCTCATCGCGACGGCCAGGAACCCCAGCGATCTTTCGTACCTTCCTGACGACGATACCAACATCCTCAAGCTCGCCCTCGATGTCACGTCCCCCGGTGCCGTCAGCTGTGCCTTCAAGACCTCTATCGAGCAATTCGGCACCATCGACGTCCTCGTCAATAACGCAGGCTACGCGCTCTCAGGCGATACCGAGTCCGCAACCGAAGCCGAATCGCACGACATTATGGAGACGAATTTCTTCGGCACGGTGCGGACCACAACTGCTGCGCTCCCGCACATGCGCAATGGCGGCCGAGGCGGGTTGATCATGACCATATCCTCTGTCGCTGGCGTGTGCGCCTTCCCAGGTCATGCTTTCTACCATGCGTCGAAGCATGCTGTCGAGGGCTGGACGGAGTCTGTTACAAAGGAAGTCAGTCAGGACTGGAGCATCTCTTTCTGCATTGTTGAACCCTCGGCTGTCAAGACGAACTTCGAGGGACATAGCAAAAAGAACACTGCGCCACATCCGGCGTATGCGGACCCTAAGATGCCGGCAAAGATGCTGCAGAAGTATGTTGACGCCGGGTTGAAGCAGGGTGCTGGTATGGAGCCTGAGGATGTTGCGAAGGTGTTGTATGAGGTTGCGAGCAAGGGCGAGAAGATCCCATTGCATCTACCTTTGAGTATGAATGCATTTGGGTTGATCAAGGGCCAGTTCGAAGGTAGACTGAAAGCTTTGGACGAGGTCAAGGAGATCAGTGGTAGTTTGAGCTGACTTGCTGGGCTTGCTCTGTGGAAACAGCCTCAAACCAATACACCCTCGAGTCCTTTCCTCCATGTTTGTACTTTTAATGTGGCTTGCAGGTGCGCAATATCGGGAATGCATCAGATGCAGGTCTCGAGAAGGACAATTTTTGGACATTGGCTTTAAGCATTCCTGGGGGCCTTATGCCAAGCGCCATAGAAATCCACGCAACTGACCTGCTGTCTTGGGCCTTCCGCATGAGGTATTCGACAGATCGACCACAGCGCATCGAGCAGCAGTACCTGATGCATTCGATGAGTGCGCTGGGGTCGATGGATCGCTTCTGACGGGCTTGCGCAGTCAGCATCTCTGGCCCCGCAGTGGCGGGCGGGGGTCGTGTTGGGGTTGATGCGCCCGCATCATTGCGCGACACCGACAAGAATCGCAAAATTGCTGATCGAAGCGTGACCAAGCACCAGCAATTGCTTAACTGCCCAGGTCCGGACGAATGTATGAACTTCGCAAGGCTTGCATGGCGCGATGAGACCGAGAGCGAGCGGGATGACAGAATTGCGAAGTGGAGCGGGAACTCGGTGACCCGGCAAGTTTGTCAGCTATGAGCCAATGGGAACTAGGCTCAAAGGAGCAGCTAAGGAACAAGTTCATGCAGCTGGAGCAAACACCCTTGGTGCATCACCAAACATATCCCATCGGTGTCGCGCGAGGCTTGGAGCCGGCGCTGTCAGCAAGATGAAGGGAATATCGCTTCGATTGCGTATAAAGTTCCATGGGGAGCCTCCTCGGTGAGAGCATCAAACAACCCAGCTTCACACCAAACTCCAGCCCAAAGTACCATTCAGTATCAGCAGCGTCCGTAGCATTTAACATCAAAGACAAAATCATGTCGAAGCTCATCACAGTCTTCGGTGCCACTGGCAACCAGGGTGGCTCAGTCATCAAGCACATCCTCGCCGATTCGACCCTCTCAAAGACCTTCAAGATCCGCGGAATTACTCGCGATACTTCAAAGCCAGCCGCTCAGGTATTGGCAAAGCAAGGCGTTGAGCTCAAGAGTGTAAGTAGCTTAAAGGCCTCATATGGACTCGACTGACAAAACGTAGGCCGACTTGAGCGACAAGGCCTCTGTCACAGAAGCTCTTCAAGGATCTGACACCGTCTTCCTGGTGACCAACTACTGGGAAAGTGCAAAATACGAAGTTGAGTTTGGTCAAGGCAAGAACGTCGCGGATGCATCCAAGGAGCTCGGTGTCCAGCATCTGATCTTCTCCACCTTGCTGCACGTTGGCAAGGTCACCAATGGCCGCCTTGCGCACGTTCCTCACTTTGAGGCCAAAGCAGACATCGAGGAGTACATCAAGAAGATTGGTGTTCCTGCCTCTTTCTACCTGCCTGGCTACTTCATGAGCAACTTCAAGCAATCCGTGCAGAAGGGTCAGGATGGCTCCCTGTCATTTGCCTTCCCGGTCAGCGAAAATGCCAAGTTCCCGTTGATCGACATTGCTGAGGACACTGGTATGTCACCCGAAATGCTGCTATTCAATGGACTCTGCTGACGGCTCTCTCAAAGGCAAATTCGTCAAGGGTATTCTCAAGAACCGTGACACGACCCTGAACAAGCACATACTCGGTGCCGAGAACTACTACACACCCGAGCAGATTCGATCTGGACTGGAGACGGCCACTGGCAAGAAGACGCACTATGCGCAGATCACCACGGAGCAGTACAAAGGCTTTTTGCCGGAATTCATTGCGGAGGAGATGCTCGAGAACCACCAGTTCATTGACGTGCCAGGATACTACAATGGCGCAGATCTCAAGGAGAGCCATGACGTTATTGAGGACAAGCTCGTAAGCTGGGAGGAGTTCATCAAGAAAAGTGGCGCATTTTGAGCGGGCAAAACTGAACTTAGTGTTACAGAGGAATCAACATTGTATAGTCAAACAATCGTAAATTCACTTGAAGATCTGCGGTCCACCTCGGCACTGTAAGCACATCTTTGCTCTTTCCTCTTTGGGAGCCAAGGTACTAGTACATGACGCACCAACGGGAGCTAAAGCTCACCCTCTCAACATCACTTCTCATCCTCTCACCTGACGAATGGCGCTAGTCATGCACGTCCTTGCTACATCTCCTTTGCTGCGACCCGCATCCTGATCTCATTGGGAACAATGGAAACAGCTGCTCGGCCATGCCACACCTGTCGCCGACGGAGGGTGAAATACGACCAATCTCTGCCATCTTGCAAGAAGTGCCACATCAGCCACCATGAATGTCTTGGTTACCAAAGGCTCTTTCTATGGAATCGCGGAGTTGCCAGTCGTGGGAAGATGATGGGCAAGTCGTTTCCGACTCCCCCCGTCGACGCTTCGACGGACGAGCGAGAAGTCGCTATGCTCACCACTCGTGCAGGCCAGTCCTCGCCAATGAAAGTCGCAACAGCTGCCAATTCCACGGATCAGCGTGCCCCACACCAAAGCGCCCAAGCCTTGCTCTTGAAGACGTGCTTGGTGTATGGGTCACCTCATCCAGGACTGGACGATCCATATTTCCGAGACCTAAGCACAGTACAGCGGTACTATCTGTACTGCTTTGGCACCGACATCCAACAAAGTCTCGCCCTGTACCACATGCCAGGAATGAACCCCTTTCAAAGCCTCGTCCAGTACGCCGAACATCACGAGCTCCTTCGACAAATCATGATCGCTACGGCTGCACTGTATGCTTGTCGCATGTACCATGCGACTGATGTAAGGTCTGGTTGCTCTTCCAACCCCCATGACCTCAGGCTGGTGACTGGAGAACAGAAAAAAACAGGCAGAGCTTTGTGGCACCCGCTACAAGACACATACCAGGATTCGATTAAAGCAAAGCTGAGGGCGCTCAGCCTACTCGCCAGAGCTATCCAAACTGGCAATGCCAGCAATGACATCGTCTCCATCTGCATCTTGCTGTTCGTCCACTTCGAACTCACGCGGCCTGAGTCGACTGAAAGTAGAATCCATCTGAAAGGAGCGCAAGCAATTTTCAGTGATCTAGGTCCTTCAGAGCGTGCAATACAAACAGTCGGGAACACAGTCATATCTGACAGCGTCCTCTTCGACACCATAGAGCTGGCGCTAGATCCCACGAGAGCTTGGTCTTCTTCCATCATGGATTCGCTACTTCCATTTTTCAAAAGTATCGGCACGAGTAACCACATCACGTTTCCACTCCAACTTCTGCACACATTCGCTAGGGCTTGTAAGGCTCTTCGATTCTGTTCTGCAGGAACCACTATGGGAACCGAAACCATTACCGGAATCTCAACGGCCATGGAACGTATAGCGGCTATTGACGCGCGTAGTTGGGCTGAGTCCTTCCACGGTATACACCCATGTACTACCTGTCCTGACGACCTCGAAATACGCATACACCTTTGTGAGGCTCACAAGGCAGCGAGCATCATCTTTCTTGCACGTGCTGCTGGCTTAATGCCCGCCGTATTGCTCGCAAGTCACCAAGCTCGCCTCCTGGAGCATCTCGAGCAAGTCTCCTACGGGCAGTCTCTCTTTAAGGCGACGTCCTGGCCGACCTTCATCGCTGGGCTGGAAGCCAACGATGAGAGGGTTGCCTCAGAGCTTACCGATCGCCTCCAATTCATGTGCAGCATCATACCCTACGACTTTGCGCGCCGAGCACTGCGTATGCTGAAAGGTGTCAGACTCGAGGCTCAGACTTACCACAACGCCAATGTCGAGCTCGAAACAGGATGGTTCGCGAGGCTGCGCTTGATCTTGCCAACCATATGATGGCCTCCTGTAAACTTGCGGTCTGCAGCATTCCCTATTTCCGAGTCTCCACAACATTCGTTTGTGTTTACGCGCGATAAGCGCTCTCACGTATCACCAGCTAAGGTGGCCGTTCTGGGTTCGCACAATGTGGATCCTGTCAGAGCTCGATTCGTCGGGTAACATTCTCATTCGTGGCCCAAGCCCTGCGGAGCGTTCTACAGCGTAAGATAGCCCGATCCTACGCTATGGCATCATTCAACATGAACCAACTCCCTTAATCGAGCGCAGACGACACAGATGATAAGATGGCATATGCAGCGCATTCTGCAACTAAGGATCTTTGTTAGTATTGGACGATGCGCAAACGTCTAGGTAGGTCACATACCTGAAGTCAGCTTGGAACATTTCCTCGCCCTGAATGCTGACGCATATCGTCAAACAAAGCCTGCAAAGAGGTGGCAATGCAATTGCCTTTGCCTTGTCCGACTCAAGAGTCTGAGGGAGGACTCTCAAAAGCCGCCTGTTGCAACTCTGGAGTAGTAGCGCGTTCACTAACATTCAATGATCTAGATGGCAGAAACACACAAGCGAGTTCCTTGAAGTGATACCACGCTCAGTTATGGCAGCGTCGACGGTGAGACTTTGGCGTCAAAAAACGGCGCATACGCAGGCCTGACGACAAACAGTGATGCGGACAGTCTGGCCTTGATCGAGTTGGAACGGCCGGCCAGGAACTTCTCGACTCGAGGAAAAGCTGACAATTTGAAACAAGACGGCTCTACGACACATGCCAAGTTGAAGAGAAGCGCTGCTCATGAGTGGCCTTCGACTATTTTTGACGCGTATAAATCACTGGTCCCACTCTTGTTCCTGAGTAAGCCGACTTGGTGTCCCTGTCGAGTGGTGGATGCTGACCTGATCTGCAGTTATCGCCATAATATGTCTGTGCCTCAATGGTCGACTATTTTCTGGCTATGGTCAGAATATCCAAGCAACCACGTCGATTTCACCCACTGTCTTCCCGATAGTCTATGCGGCTAGCCTGGGAAAGTTCATACGTCTTGTCGGAATCCTCAAAGCCGAGCGAAGCTCCACAATTGGTGTGGGGACTGGCCTTGGGCATCTCAAACATTCACATGCCGACGACGTCAGACCTCGGAGCAGCTGATCGGCAGTCAGTCCTTCTTTGCGCTTTTCGAGAGACAAGTTTGACTTCGTCGCATGGATCTACTCGGCGTTGCTATCGTCGCAGCATGGCTCCTGTCTCCGATGGGTGGGCAGTCATCTTTGCGATTGCTATCGACAAGATTTGCCCTTGAAGTCCTCAACTCAACTGTGAAGTACCTCTCATTCGAAGGTTTCGCGGTACAAACTACGCTGAACGTCCACTTGTTGGAGCTTGATTGGATCGGGTTGGGGCCGTTCTACATGACAGCCTTGCAAACGTCGCGTTTGAGCCACCACCGACCTCGAGATATGTTCGGTGACGTCAGGTTTCCAGATACAGGCTTGCTTCTACCTGGTCGCAACCCATCACACCATTTATACGACTTCCTTCCCATCGGAAATCAGTCTGCTCTCACTTACATATCACTTCTCGGTCTACTGGTTGCGGATATCCCAAAGCTTGGAAGCGTCTCCTTCACTGTCGAGCCATCATATTGGCAGGTTCTCTACGGGCCTTGGGCAAAGGCTGACCCGGAAATATTGTTATCGCGGAACAATAGCAATGACGAGCTTTTCGAATATAGCGAGCAGACTTACGCACTTGCATGATGGTCCCGGACCCGTGGCCGCCTGCCACTAATGAAGACATCAGATTCGATTTCGACTACTATACGCAGACAAGTGTCGAGGTATCGGAAAACAAGACCAGCTGTACGGCTGCATTCCAACTGGTTGAGTCTGTAGTGGGACGTGAAGCAGCTGCATGTGTTGTGCAGAAGATGCGGCACGTGGCGAGGAACGTGACATCCACGTTTCGACGTATCACCTCCGATGGAGAGGATGCCAACTGGACTTGGCTCTGGTATCTTGTGACGAGGTTTATTCCCAGAGCGTATCTGGGGACCAGAAGAAGACTTCAGCATGAGCTCTCAGCTTACCGAGCTATTCATAGCAAATCCAAAAGGTATACTGAACGCCGACTCACGGGGATATGTCCATCTCAGTACCATGTCCCCGGAGGAATTTGGCACACGTCTTCAGGTCGTATTGGACACGTTCTGGGACTTGACACTCATAATAGCCAACCGAATTGGAAACCTGTCCAGCCAGGATCTTGGGGAGCGAGGTGACAATGAGAAGGTGTGGAGCAGAGCGAACGCCATTGGGTCTCGTACCACAGGTGACAGGTGACGAGTACGAATGTAACTCTATATTCGCGGCTTCGACTATAATCATCTCCTGGTCGCTCTTCATAGCAGCAACTGCGTCCGTTGCTCTGAAGTTGTCACTCGCGTACCAGACGTTCTGGGATATGTGTCGACACTTGCAAGAGATGATCCGCTTTTCAAAGACAGATACTATCCCACATTGACGGTCCGGAAGCTACCAGAGCAGTTCGGGATGTCCGCATCATCGTCGGAGATATTCACCAGGAAGCAAATGTCGGCCGTGTTGCGTTCGCATCGATGGGCGTTGGACCTCGTCGTGTCAGCAAGAAGAGACTCTACGACCAAGGATTGAAAAGCTACGGGTTTGTCGAGTTTATTCAGATAACACCGTCATACCGCCATTCTGTATTTTAGTAGATCGCCCTCGACAATCTTACCTTTCATACCTTCCAGCTCTTCCACATCCCAATTACAACTCACAAATCTTCCTGACAGCCACTCTTTCTTCCCCTTGCTCAGCCACACACAGAACGCCCCTGCAAGCCCCTCATCATCAGCTAGAATGTCTTTCCATGCCTCTCCAGCATGGTTCTTCGTCTGCGGCGTAACAACCGCGCCAGGATGCAGCGCAAATCTAATCCCGTCAGCACATCATTTCCCAGACAACGCCAATAACCAAAAGCGTATAACTCACGCTTGCACGCCCTCCTTCCCATGATCATTAGCCACACACTCCATCAACCTTGCCACCCCCATCTTACTCAGATTATACGCCACGGGTGTCAATTCGCTCACCACCGAATGCGCCGCCATACTGCAGCTTGCAACAATCGTCTGCGGGCCATCCTTTGTCTCTGCTAGCAGTGGCAGGAAAGCGCGGGACACGCGCCACACGCCGTTGAGGTTGATGTCCATGACGCGCGCCCAGTCGCTGTCCTGCACGAGGCCCTGGGGGAGATTGGACGCTACCTTCTCACTCTCTCCGTTCCCACTGCTATTGCTGTAGGAAGAAGGAGACGAGGACAAAGTCGAGGGAGAAATGTAGGAGGATATGACGCCCGCGTTAGCGATAACAACATCCACCCTCCCCCACTTCTCCCTAACCTCTCTTTCGAACCCCTCAACCTCGGCGTCGCTCTGCACATCGCACACCACCTCGAGCACATCCACACTCCTCCCTGTCTGCGCCGAAATTTTCCCAATCTCCGCTTCCAATAGGATTAGATCCTCGCGCGTGCGGCTCGAAATCGCGAGCCCGGAACAGCCCGCACGCGCGAAAGCGAGGCTGATGTGGTATCCAAGTCCCTTCCCTGCGCCGGTGATTACGACAACGAAGGGTCTGGGAAGAGAGGTTGAGGTTGTGTCGATATTAGCGGGGATGTGGGAGTGGAATGTTGGTGTGAAGTTGAGGCCGTAGTGCGGCGGGAGCGCGTCGTTGGAGAAGTCCATGGTATACGAGTGGTGTATGGATTGTTATGCTGATGGGTGGGGGATTCGGCTTTGGACTACTAGTATTATCGTATGTTCAGGTCGATGGATTGAGAAGTGTATGTTGACACGAGGGAGAACGTCATACTAAGACTCTCCGAGGTGATGATCTGCAGGGTCGATGTCGTTAGTGCGACTAGCTGTCGGTGCATCCTGGGCCACAGAAAAAGACGTTTCAGCCTTGGACATCCCAGCCCGACTTTGTCCACAAGGTCAACATACGCTCACGTTTGTAGATTCGTAGGACGACATAAGCAAAGAATCTCGATTGAGCGGCGGTTTTCATGCGCACTGGTAAATGACCTTGCAGTCGCAACGCACAACAATGCAAGATGCGGTAGATGCAGCGAGTGTGATCCCGAGGAACGCCATACAAAACGCCAAACCATGTGAATGCAAAAATCGCGTCCTTCCTCTCCAGTTTTTCGCAGGGTTCTTCTTATATCGCACCGCCCGCACCACCAGATCCCATACTAACACCTCCTGCCCCACCATGGGCACCTTCCTTGCCCGCCTTTCTCCGCATGCTCTTGCTCCTATGTGTGTAGTAGTTTGTGGGCTCCTTCATCTCCTCCTTGTCCTTCTTCTCCTGCGACGACTGCAGCTTGCCGTTCTTCGGCGAAAGCTTACTGGCCTTCGATCCCATTTTCCGGGGTTTGTGTGTGTAGTCGCGGTCGGCGGTGTGGAAGGTTTTGTCTACGGTACCGTCGGAGATTTGTGGTTGTGAACGAAGCGAGGAGGGTGTGACAACGGGCGGAGAGGATGCTGCGCGCTTGGTACGAGAGAGGATGATAACACTAAGGGAAGGGTCAGCATTGAACAACGAAGTAAATGACAGGTGCTGCTGAATCAGGGGTTTCGCTTGCCCAGTAAGACACTGCGTACAATTGAGTGAGGTACTTACGGCGGTGCTGGATGTGGTTCAGGCTCGGGCTTTGGCTTATGCTGAGACGCTGCTGACGTGAAATCTTCTGAGACTGAGTGTGTCGGTGTCGCAGAGGGAGATCTGGGGTTTTGTTAGGGGTGGAATTATCGTGAAGCAAGGCTACGCGTACCGCGAAAATGACGTATGAAAGTGTGGCGCATCAGGGTCTCGTTCTTGAGGCTGAGATCCACTTCGATTGCTATTTCGAGACAAGATAATGATCCTATTGGACTGGCATTAGCGGACGTTACTCCGGGTGGGGCGGCGAAGCCTGAAAATAACATCGCTAGAATAGCGCTGTGCACGAGCACTGTCCGACTCACAAAACGAGATTTATACTTGCGGAGGTGCTGCTGGTGGTTCTGGGTCAGGCTCCCCGTCTACTTTCTTACTCAGGCTGCGATCGGTCCGCTGGCGCTTCGGCGTTCTTCGCGACGACATTGTTGCAATCGACTCAGAGCTCTGATAGTGATTGATGACTGATAGGAACAGTTGCGGTGCGTTTCCAAAGACTTTGAGAATGGTCTCGACGAGAAATAAAAGAGACGACATAGAGCAATCTTTGCTTGTAGGTTTCCGAAATGGCTTTGAAGTTGTCGTATCAATTGATTGCGGAGGAGACGATGTTTTTGAGAATGGTCGAGTGGGTAAACCTTCAGGCTCCAGTACTATGATGCCTGTCCTTTGAGGTTGGACTAGACTCTTATATGCGACTGATGATACAACAATATCTATCCTCATCTCGAGCCGATTCAGGCAGCCATGCGCAGTATTGAGTGGTCGTTCCCGCGATAGCCATCTCTTTCAGGTTTCATGGCCCCCAAGATCCTTCTTCTCATCATCGTGGGCCGTGACTCTTTCACCGGTGCTTTGTAGTCTCCACAAGCCACGCTTGAGGCTCGTCGAGATCGTGGAGGGCCTGATTTCTGGCCATGTGTGAGACGGAATCGACATCTTGCTAACGACTTGGTTGCCATTTCGGGTAGCTTCAGGTACTCCGCGGAAACAGGCTTGTCTCAAGCCGGGGGCGGGAAAGAAGACCTGAGCCATAATTGGCACCGAAGCGCGAAAGAGAATTGTAAGTTCCGCTTGCGAGGGCGGACTCATCAGGCGAGCCGTTGACAGAGGAGGTGCGGTAAGTCCTTTTGGCCGATGGTTTGGCGATAGTTCGCAGCGAGGCTGTGTGGTGCCTTGAAGCCCTGCTATCATTCGCTGGGTCGCTCGCAGCGCGCCTTGATCGCCGGGCTCGTGGCAGCTCGTATCGCCACAATAGCGGCTTCGACAGGGGCCAGGTGATCCATAACGGCTGTCAGATGGATTTGTGCAGTGTCTCTGGGGTTGTGTCGAGGATGATGGTTCGGGCTGCACGGATAAGGTGCGCCGTTGCGCCCCGCCCGATCCTTCTGTCGCTTGCACCCCTGTCCGCCTTGTTTCTGACCTGTTTGTCTGAAAAAGGCGAGGCAGACTTCCCTCAGGCACAGTCACATGATGTAACAGCCTCGTTTCCATGCTCCAAAACTGCTCGTCTTCGCGAATGGGCATCGCATTCGCACATATGACGCGCATGATGCAGAAACCCACGTCGATAGGGCTGGATGCGCGAGCTCGATTCGGCAAGTTGGATTTACAAGGCTGCGGCATCACATCAGGCAACAGTCATCAATGCTATGAACGCGTCAGTCTTCGCAAGGAGATAACAACCACAACACGAGAGCTGCTAGTCACCAGGTGCCAGTCATGTCATGGCGACATCTACGACTTGACCGGTGGATCGGGGGTCCGAGTCGGTCGGTGTGAGCGTCTTACGTCCATTGCCACCCAACACTCCAACATGATGGTTCCGAGGTTATGTCAGCCATAGCGGTCGATGAGCCACAGACATGCGCAATGTTGTCGCCATATGTGGGTGAAGATGTGTGAGCAGTGGGAGCATAGCAATGGGGCGGGGCAAGAGGAATTCGGCAAAGCAACACATTGTTGTGTGACTATCATACACCCAGAGAGAAATTATCCAAAGCCCTGTAGTGCACCACACTGTGGCGGGTATAAACACCATACGTAGCCTCTATGCTAGCAACGTAGTAGTGGAACGCTATTCATCGATAACAATCACTTCCCGCTCCCTTTCTTCCTTTGACTTTGACAGCTGCTCCTAGCGGCTGCCTCTCCTTTCGTCATGAGGTGGTGGCCCCGGAACCATTACCTTGAATGGCATCTCTCTGCCCATACTCACCGGTGCATATGGACTATAATGTTGCGGCGGTGCAGGCGCCAAAGGTGGTGGACCATTGCGGCCGCTGCTCCTCGGACGCGGGCCCGCAGGACTTTGTGGCCCGTAGGGACTCGGGTACGCAGGTAGTTGTTGTGGAGCAGGGGCAAGTGTTCGAGGACCAAGATGTGAGTGCAGTGATGGTGGGCCTGAATATCCCGGAAAACTTCCAGATGGGATGGCGGCAAGCGGCGAATACTGCAGTAACATGGAATGATGCATGGGTGCTGATGCGTATGTCAGGTGAGGTGATGGAGCCGTCAGTGGTGGCAATGGTCCATGCATGGTGTAGGCTTCTGGCTGGTAGTGATGATCCTGGTGATGTACGGGCGAGGGTCGTTGCGCCTCTGGAGGGGTTGATACGGGTGTGGCAGTCGCGCTTAGCCCTCCGCCTGCTCTGCCGCCCCGCCTTCCATTGGAAGAGTTCGATCGTGAGGTCGGTGGCTTCGGAGGCTTGCCCTCCTTTTCATCCTGCTCCTTCTTACGAGCTTTTCGTTCAGCCCACCAGATGGTCATCGACTGACTGCGCTTCTCGCTCTTAACTCGCGGCTTTCGTCGCGATCCCGATGGCGGTGCAGAGTCATCGGCTTGGTTATTGGTGTACTGACTCAAGGGAGCGGTAATCATGTACGCATCTGGCGTACTCGACTCGCTTGGGTGGACGAGGGTGCCGTCTTGTGCGGCAGCAGGCTGCGGTGTAGCTTGGAAGACCGTCTCAGCAGAGTTCGGTGCTGGCAAGGGGTGTGCATCTGAGAAAGGCTGTGGATCAATGGAGAACTGACCTTGACCTGCGCTCAATGATTGCAATGCTGGTGGAGGAGCATTAGGACCATGTGCTGATGGCACTGGCGTACCAGCCTCGCCAGCCTTCTTTCGGGGGCCCTTCTTGACCCCGAAGTCACTGCGACGCCCTGTGTTCTTACTACCCGGCGGCCGTCCGCGTTTCGCGTTAGTGTCTGCATATTCCTCAGCGTCCATGGTTGATGAGCCCTCATCGCCAGACGTTGTAGCTACTGAACCTTCGCGCACGCTTTCATGCACGAGGCGCTGATGAAGCGCAGAGGCTGCCGCAGTCCTCGCTCGCTTGGCAGGTCTGCTGTCTGGCTCTGGAGTCTCGGATGCTTGCATGGCGAATCTACTAACTCCCTTCTTGCGAGCACCACCCCATCCATTATGCTTCTTCGGTGTAGTTGCACCTGTGACCACCTCAGCACCATCAAACTTTCGCGGTGGCTTCCGTTGCCGCCTAGAAGAGCGGCCTTCGTTATCCTCTTCATCCTCTTCGCTTGCAGCTGCAGAGTCTAGCATGTCACGTGCGCGACGGGCTCGTAATTCTCGACCACTGCTCTTCTCAGCGCCAGGACGTTGCGCCCAAGGATCTTGGCAGCCGGGTGGCTTCTTCGCATCAAAGGTATAACCATACAGGTCAGCTTCTTTGGTGTCCTCAAATAGTTCTGGAGCCACTGGTGTTCGCCCACTAGTGCAGGCCTTTTTTGGTGGATGCATGTGAGGCGCGGTCTTACACATGTTAGCTCCACTTTCAGATGCTACGGTGTATGACTTACTCTGGTGTCCAGCTCGAGGTACTCATCCTGCCAGCACTTCAAAATATATTGAGCGTTCTCGGCCAAGGCGTATAGATTGTCGGTACTTCTTTGGGCCGCGGGAAACTTGTTGAGAGCCGCGATAATTTGGTTCACATCAGACATGGCCTGGTACTTGCGCTGGAGTAGATAGTCGGCCATATCTTCGCAGTCGTCCAAAGGCTGGGGTTCAAAGTCGTCAAGCCAAGGGCCAGGAAGGTCTTCTTCAGTGAGAATGTCGTCCTCCGGATCAAGCGGTTTGAGAGCCTCTGCGGGCGTTGACGCTGATTCTCGAGGCGTCTGGGATGCGCTATTAGTTGTCAATGAAATCTTGGGAATCTTAGTTCTCGGTGCATTTTTCAAAGCCTTAGGTTCGGGCTCTGCAGCTAACGACGGAGTGAAGGTTCCTTCGAGTATAGCACTGAGAAGACCTTTGGGAGGTGAACCTTCAGGCGTGGTTGTGGAGGGCGGTGAACCAGCGGGAGTCATCGATTCAAGATGAGCGTTTCCAATAGAACCGGCGTCAAAATCGCTGTCGACGTCGATATCAAGATGCAAGCCGTTGGTAGGTTCCGAGGTGTCTGTCATTTGGTCGTCGTCGTCGGGGAGTGGTGATGCCAAGCCTTCACCATTGGGAGTTGTCTGATTGGATAGACCATCATCTTCCTCAGTGAGCGCGAACATGGGCGCTGCAGATCGCGGTGGACGTGAACGAATCGGTGAAATGGTTCGAACCAGTCCTCCACGACCTCGGCCTCCTCTTCCTCTACCACGGCCGCCTCTGCCCCGACCGCCTCGCCCTCCGCGCCCTCCGCGACCACGTCCTCTGGGTGCTGCATGCGACATGACGGGTGTCGCGTCAGCAGACTCTTCGCTTTCGTCTGAACTTTCCTCTTCCTCCTGCTCGGATTCTTCGTCCGAAGATGGCGATTCCTGTACTGCGCTCTCGGAATGTTTGCGCTCTTTTGGTAGCTTGCCATGATGCTTCTTGAGACCATCGAAGAATTCGCGTGACAACCCAAACACCATGAAATAAGGTTTCTCATAGGAAGCATAGACTTCAGGAGCCGCGTCAGTGAAAGACGGCTGACTTGAGATGTTTGAAGCAGAGCGCGTGGTCTTCCTTGTGATGGTGGGACTCAGCTTGTGTGGACTTTGCCTTGGTGGAACTACTTCTGTAGTCTCTGGTTTTGCAGGTGCGGGTGCTCCCCGAGTGGACCGGATCCTCGTGGGCGTATCATCTTGAACAGAAGTACGCCGTTGGGAGGAGCGGGCAGGCAAATTCCGTGGAGGCGGCATTGGACTCAATGTCTGTCGGCAGTCGAGCGCGCGACCGCTGCGCTCGTATGATGGTGTGAATCGAGGTCTGCATGTACACTCCCGAGGAGGCGTAGTGCAGATCCAAGCCTGTCAGGGAGGCGGAAAACCTGCAGGACTAGAAGATGAATGAAACTCCGCGCAATGACAGCAGCGCCGCAAAAATGCTTGCAGTCGATTGATACAAATATTCAAGTAGGAAAAAATGGTCCAAGGCAAGCAGTAAGGGACGTGATGTGTGATGATCTTTGTCTGAGGCGGTCGTGGCTGCTTCTTCCAGTTCAGCGGCTGCCAAGGCCTCTCTGCCCAATGGCAGCAACGCGCTAGTGTGGCAGGCATCGCCGGACGGGAGCTCCCAAACATCAGTGCGAACGGTGCCGAGTCATCGTGTTGTCACAGCTATCAGTGCATACACATCGCTTTCACTTCCTCCTATTGTTGAGACATCGTTGTTCGCCCTCGTGTGTTGCTATAGTCTGACTTCTGAGACTTACAATGCCGCCCAAAACGGTCGAGGAGGAGCTTGCGGAGCTCGAATTGCTCGGTGCAGAGACACCAGCAGCTCCTCCGCCGAAGAAAGGCTCCAAGGCACCTCGACAGAAGCTGCCGCAGGAGGACGATGCGCTGAAGGGTCTCGAAGAGCTCGAAGATCTTGGCAAATTTCAAAGGCCTGAAGGTCTGCGTCCAACAAGTCGTCCAAACACTCCCAAGCTGTCCTCATCCTCAGCGGCCTCGAGCAACAGAAGAGGCGCCGACATCGCGACACCATCTTCTACAGGCTCAGCGCGAACCAGTGAGGATCGTGCAGTACCACCGAGGAAGTCAGGCGAGAGCACACGGTCGTTCCACCAAAGCATTGCGCCTCCCCAAGAGGAGCCGGCGAAAGCAGCGGCAGCACCCCAGGCGGAGGCACCGGCAGCTTCAGGCGGCTCCTGGTGGGGCGGAGGATGGGGTGGCATCCTCAACACTGCGACTGAAGCTGCTAATGCGGCCAAGAAGCAAGCAGAAGCCGCGTATCAGGAGCTTCAGAAGAACCAAGAAGCACAGAAGTGGGCCGAACAAGTACGAGGCAGAGTCGGCGACCTTCGTGGCATGGGTATGCTATTGATAGTATCTTCAGGTCGAGCAGGCTAACTTATAGCAGGAGGCGAGCTGAGCAAGCACGCGCTGCCAACCTTCACCAATATCCTGCACACTCTCGCCCCGCCGATTGCGCAGCATGAACGACTCCAGATCCACATCACACATGACCTCATTGGTTACCCTTCGCTCGATCCCATCATTCACCAAACTTTCTCTACGGTCATGGCTCAAGTCGAGGGTGGTGACCTCCTAGTCATCCAGCGAGGCTCAGAATCCACACTACGCCAGTCTCTCGACGGTTACAGGGGAGGAGGTGGCGGCTGGAATGACGGACCATGGTGGCGTCATGCCGACAAGCGAGACCTGAGCACCGTGAAGGGGCTTGCAGAGGGCACAAAGCTTACCAGGGTGAGCGCTGAATCCTATGCTGACGAGTTCTATGCTGCCAGGGGAGGCGTCGAAGCAGCTGCAAAGCAGGCCACAGAAGTCCTCAGCGAAAGCAATCCGGTGCGCAGCAGCGACATCTTCATTGCCATTCAAGCCGTTAGCTATTCGACCCCTACAGACCTGTTCGGCACATCAACATCAGCGGATACAAAAGAAGGAGATGATCAGGAGCAGAAGGAAGATGAAGAATTGGTTGTCTTCGCTGTATATCTGCACGATCCCATCCATGGCATCAGCTTCAAGACGATCAGTCAGAGCTTCCCTGCGAAGTGGGCGCAGTGGCTTGATGCACCAGCCAATACAGAAGCTACCGGTGAAGAGGTTCATCTGCCCCAAGAGATCCAGGAGATTATCCAGAGTGGAGGTGTTGACCCTCGTGAGTGGGTATCTGAATGGATGGAAGAGACCATTAGCCTCAGTGTTGGCATTGTCGCGCAACGTTACGTTGCACGCCGTATGGGCGTCGGTGAAGGTGGTCTGGGTAAGGGCAAGGCGCGCGAGGCAAACCTCGAGGATGGTGCTGGCGAGGCTGCACGAGCTGGGATCATTTGAAGAACATGACTTTTCATTGCACTCTGCAAGATACGACATGATATACGAATCCCAACGGGCTCTGGAGTCCACTCTTTGAAAGGAGCATTGACTCCAGGATATTCTCCCTTCCAACGTCGTCGCAACTTGAGGCTGGATGGGACCAACTCAGACTTCATGCTGATGCTGGGGCGGGTCAGCCGCCTCCCACCATCGTGACCATTGTTTGCGGCCAGATCTGTGGCGACTTGCAGCGGCTTCGACGGACGCCTGCTGCAGCGCTAGACATGCGCTCCCCCAGTGCAAACTACACCCTTAGGCTTTGACCTTGACTGGACATGGTGCAATCAGAGTCTGCCGCTCACTTCGCCTTTGCGCCCTCCTTCTTGTCCTTCTTTCCTCCCCTCAGTATCTCCAGATGGCCTGCTTTCTCGGCGAGGAACTTCTCGGTCGTGCCAACGAGGCCGGCGGCGCTCTTCTTCTTGATTTTGTTCTGCGTGATCAGACTTGCTTTCTTGGGCTTGATGACCTTCTGTCCAGGCCTGGGACCCGTCTTCGAGGGCCTGTCGCAACGGTCAGCGAGCGAAGCAAGTCTGTTGGGCGGACTACACACTTCCGGGGCGCCGCAGCGGGCTTGGACTTCTTGACAGCACCTTGCGCCATCTCGTAAACGATCGACTTGAGCCGCCTTGATGTGTGGGGTGGGACGTGAGCGGCGTGCAAGGCGCGTCTGCAGCCTTCTGGAAAATGTTCCGCGCACCAAAAGTTTCAGCTTGGCGCGGCCGCTTAGCGCAACGCGGGGTGCTCCAGTGGTCCACTTTAGCCATTTCAACCACCTCCGCTCCGCAAACCCACCACCAAGGCCGCACGATGTGACCCTGTCCGCCCTCTTCGGGGTATAAACGCGCGAAACACATGGAATGGACCAGATTCAGGTCGCGAAACCTGGCGGAATATTTTCAGCAGACCCAATTGCCCCGAATTCTGCTTTCAAGCTTGGCGGAACTCCCTCTGCGACGCTTCCTGCCGTCCGAATTGGGCACGGAGGAATCTCCTTTTGGCACCATACCATTGCGGCTATGCCACTCGCCCCACACTCAATGAAGCTGGGGAAAACCACCATGATCACGTCGCGTGCTATTTACCCTGGAGAATAGCCGGTCTGCTGCGTGCACGTCACTTCGGACCGTTTGGCAGGATGGTGTTCCTGGATCTTGGGAGATGAAGATGCATGTGGTTGGGGATCAACACAGGGCCATGGGGCCGTTCGTATCCAAGGATGCTCGTGGACCTGGCTAATATGTCCTGCACCGAATCTTCGCGTGCATAAAGAGAGAAGAAGCCCCCGGTGATTGTTTAGCAGCCCGAGTTGAACGACACCGCCGCTATGGAGCTCTCACCACGCCGACTCTTGAGCCTTGCGCTCTCGGCTTGCTTCGTCGCGCCTACGATCGCTGTCGAGGGCTTCCGCAAGCCTACTGTCGACTTCACTGCCGGCAATGGAAGCTCCCTCCTCGCCACAAGCTCTTCGCCCGCCAATATCCACGTTGATGCGGCAGACTGGCCTGGTGTCTTGCGCGCGGCGCACGATCTTGCTCTCGATTTCGGTAGGGTGACCAAGGTCAACGGTACCTTGACTGCTACCGGAACAGCGACAGCGAACGCTTCGATGATCTTCAATGTCACGGGTATCAGCAGTGACTGGAGCGCGGGCACGAGCGGGAACAGCACCAGTGGAACCGCGATCATTGTGGGCACAATTGGCAACTCGAGCTTGATTGATGGCCTGATTGCGAGCGGCAAGCTCGATGTCAGCGAGATTGAAGGACAGTGGGAAGCATACGTCAGTGCGCTGGTGCAGAACCCTCTCAATGGAACCGACCAGGCCCTTGTTATTGCTGGTGAGTAGTCATTGACAGTAGTTGTGGAGGGTCACACTGACAATGAGCAGGTAGTGACCGTAGAGGTTCGATCTACGGTATCTACGACATCTCCGAGCAGATCGGTGTCTCCCCATGGTACTGGTTCGCAGATGTACCTGCCAAGAGCCACGCTGAAGTCTACGCCCTCAATACTGTAAAGGTGCAGAAGGCCCCTTCTGTCAAGTACCGCGGCTTTTTCATCAACGACGAGGCGCCGGCGCTGACCGGATGGGCGAACATCAAGTACCCCGAGTACGGTGGCAACAGTCCCTTTGGCGCCGAATTCTATGCCCATGTCTTTGAGCTGCTGCTCAGGTCGAGGGCCAACTACCTCTGGCCAGCGATGTGGAATGGCATGTTCAACGTTGACGACCCACGCAACCAGCCGCTCGCAGATGAGTATGCTATCGTCATGGGAACATCGCACACTGAGCCTATGGTGCGAGCCACTGGCGAATGGAGCAAGGTTGCGAAGGGTGCTGAGTCTGCCTGGTCGTGGGCTACGAATAACGCGACTCTGTACAACTACTTTATGGAGGGCGCTGAGCGTGCTGCGCCTTACGAGAATGTTGTCACTGTCGGAATGAGAGGTATGAATTATCGGCGATCCGGGTTAAGGCAAATACCGTGGCATCTATAGCTCATGCTTACGCCTCACAGGTTACCACGACACAGCCATGTCTTCTGACGTGCAGACGAGTGTACTCGAAGCCGTTGTAGAAGCTCAGCAAGACATCCTCACTAAAGTTCACGGCGATGCTTCGGAAGTACCTCAGATGTGGTGTCTGTACAAGGAAGTTCAGGACTACTTTGAAGCCGGCATGAAGGTTCCTGACTACGTCACACTTCTCTGGACGGAGGACAACTTCCAGAATATTCGAAGACTGCCCGTTGGAGACGAGAAGAAGAGGTCTGGTGGAGCTGGTGTCTACTACCACTTCGACTACGTCGGCGACTCGCGCAACTACAAGTGGATCGACACCATCCAGCTGCAGAAGACTTACGAGCAGATGCGCCTAGCCAAAGACCGTGACGCGGACAGAATCTGGATTGTCAACGTTGGCGATATTAAACCTAGCGAGGTCGCCATCAGCCACTGGTTCGACATTGCTTACGATATCGATGCCTACGATGAGACATCTGTACCACAGTGGACAGCAGACTGGGCCGCACGCAACTTTGACGACGAGCATGCTCAGACCGTCTCCGACATCCTGGACGAGTATGGCTTCCTTGCAAACATGCGCAAATTTGAGTGGGTCGAGCCTTCTTCGTACAGCATTCTCAACTACGAGGAGGCTGACCGCATTCTCGCGCAATGGCAAGATATTGCCAAGAAGGCGCAGAATGTCTATGACGCTCTCCCTGCAGAGCAGCAGCCTGCGTTCTACGAGATGGTCCTCCACCGCGTCTTGGCTGGCGGGAACTTCGTTGATGTGCAAGTCGCCGGAGCCAGGAACATCGCCTATAGCGGCATGGGCAGGACTAGCGCCAACAGATGGATGCAGCGCGTCATCGATGGCATGAAGAAGGACCACAATCTCACTCAGCGCTACCACGAGCTGTTCAACGGCAAGTGGAACCACATGCTTGACCAGACCCATTTGGGCTACCAGGGATACTGGCAGCAGCCTATGCGCCAGTCCACGCCTTACCTCCGCTGGGTACAGACCTGGGAGAGGAGCCTTGCTGGTGACCTCGGCGTCGCTGTTGAAGGCAGCAATGCCACTATCCCGGGTGACGACATCTGGCACACGAATGGCGGCGGCTCCTTGAACCTGCCAAATATCACGCCCTTCACTCCTAAGCGCTGGCTAGAGATTGCCTCCGTTGGCACCCAGCCTTTTGACTGGAACATCACAGCGGATCCTTTCATCAAGCTGTCTCAGACCTCTGGCACCATGCAGCCAGATGGTGAGGATGTCCGCGTTTACGTGGAAGTCGACTTCTCTCAAGTTCCCGACGGCTTCGGCCAGAAGAGCACTCTAAACATCTCTTCTAGCACGGACTACGGCACACAATTCGGCATGCCGCAAGTCATCGTGCAGGTCAACAAGACTTCGATACCTTCGAACTTCAGCGCCGGCTTCGTAGAGTCCGCAGGCCAGCTCGCCTTCGAGGCAGAGCACTACACACGCCTCACACCCAAGGGCAACCTGTCCCTGACCACTCTCCCCAAGTACGGCCGCACCCTCTCCGCCATCAAGCTCAACGACCCTCTCACCGAAGGCCTCACTTCCGCAACCGCGCCCGCCATCGAGTACGACTTCCTAACCTTCACCCCTACTTCCTCCGCGAAGGGTCTCAATGTAACCCTCATCCTGTCACCCAGCCTGAACATCGACCCCAAGAAGCCCCTCGCGTACATCACGCAGATCGACGACAAGCCTGAGCAGCGCCGCCAGTACGTGATCGACCAGCCGCAGCCCAATTTCCCTGTTGGCTGGGGCACAGCTGTGGCCCAGAATGCGTGGTACAATACTACGAACTTTGGCGCGGTGGCGCCGGGGAAACACACCCTCAAGGTTTGGCTTGTTGAGGCGAATGTTATTTTGCAGAAGGTTGTGCTGGATTTGGGCGGTGTAGTATATAGTCACAATGGGCCGCCGGAGAGTTATAGGGTTGGTAGTGGGAATTCTACGGAGGGGTACTAGGGGGTGAGGTGTGATAGATGATAGTGATGATAGTGATGATTCTGAATTGCATTTGTTAGAAACATAATGGTCACGACTGTGTTTGCGTCCCAACTCCACGCTTGCCATGCCTCTTCAGTACGTTGATGCAGCCACATGCCCGCTCCGTATACAACTGCGGTGCTTCAGCCCAAGTTCGTGCGTCTGTCAGCAAGAAACACTTGATGGGAGAGTGTCTTCGTGCGCCGATGTCGTCATGGCGCGCCTGAATGCCTCACGGCGATAGGCTTACCTCCACCACACGATACCTCCAATAACATTAAAGCTCCAAGCGGAACGCCTAACTCCAGACTTGATGTGTTCTCCAATGTCCGATGCCGGGCGCAAGTAGGCCGCAAGCTACGCGTGCTGTTCACTTGCTAGATCCAACCACAGCTGAGAGCACCTGGATGAATCGCTCTGCGCGACAATCGCCGAGTCGGCAATCAGGATTTAAAGCGTAAGCCCGCAGGCGCGGACTGAGTGGTTGTCTCCGACCGGAGTGAGATGCAAGAGAGTGGTGAGACGTATATAAACAAGAAAGCTGGAAGGTAAGCACTATCTCAGCTCGACTTCGACCTCATCTCATCCACCGTAAACCCTCCAAAAGCTCGCATCACTCGCCATCACAGCTATTGGCCACAAACCAAACATATTTCCCAGACACTACAAAGACTTCAAGAGTCTAGCTCCCGCTCCATATGGCCTCGCCGCAACCCCTCTCCGGCAAACTCGCCCTCATCACCGGCGCCTCAAAAGGCATCGGCGCCGCAACCGCACTCGAACTCGCCTCGCTCGGCGCAAAAGTTGTCATCAACTACTCCTCCAACGCTGCGCCCGCCAACGATTTGGTCACAAAGATCGGATCCGACAGAGCTATCGCCATCAAGGCCAACGCCGCAGACGTGGGCGAGATTGAGCGGTTGGTGGAAGAGACGGTGAAATGGGCTAGGTCGAACGGGAATGATGGGAAAATTGATATCCTGGTTCCGAACGCGGGGCTTGCGTTGATGAGGACGCTGGAGCAGACGACCGAGGAGGAATTTGGGAGGACGATGGATTTGAATGTTAAGGGCCCGTATTTCCTGGCGCAGGTACGCTCCCCTTGACCACGTCGAATCACCGCAGGTGTCCTTGTGCTAGACAAGCAAACAAACAAGCAAGCAAGTGCTAACCAGCCCAGAAAGCAGCACCTCACATGCCCCGCGGCTCGCACATCATTCTCCTCTCAACCTCCCTCTGCAACAGCTCGACCATCACGCCCAACTACCTGCTCTACGTGACCTCCAAGGGCGCAATCGAGCAGATGGTGCGTATCCTGGCCAAAGATCTGGGTGCCAAGGGTATCAATGTGAACTGCATATCGCCAGGACCGACGGCGACGGATCTTTTCTTCCAGGGCAAGAGCGAGGACCTTGTCAGTCGCATTGCATCGTCGAATCCATTTGGCAGGATTGGGAAGCCGGAGGAGATTGCGAGGGCGGTGGCGTGGTTTGCGGGCGAGGGGAGTAGTTGGGTTAATGGGCAGATTTTGAGGGTTAACGGGGGGATGACGGTTGGTACTTAGGGTGCGATTCGTATCCGGTTGAGTGTGTGCCTCTGTCAGACGTGAAGATCTTGTATTACAATTGTTGCAGCAAGCCGCAACCTACCACCTCTCGTTGCTCTTGCACGCCTTTTCACTCATGCCTTTGAATGCCTGATCGCTTTTGAGTCTTCTCCTTGACCCTCTTCATCTACCTACGACTCTGCCCTCTACCTACGCCACCGTCTTTGGTTAAGGGCATCTATTTCTCCGCACCGCTGCCACCTGCATCACCAATGTACGTCGATGCTTCCTCCGGGGGCAGTCAGATCCTGCATCCGGGACGAGGTTTCTGCGAAGTCTTCCCACAAGACGCGTTTATGTGACGGTGTCTTTTCTTCAAGACAGACACTGTTCCCTTTTTTTCAATCCAGGTCAGTTTGTCCGCTCTTACTGCGGTCGTGCCCGCACTGGTCCTGGGGGCTCAAAGGTAGTGCGGCTTCCGCCCCGCCCTCTCGCTCGGCTGCGGCGCACCTCGAAGCGAACATCTCGCAGCGCACCCCTGGATCTCAGCCACGCCACCACTCTCAACACCAGTCGTGAGTTTTTTCTGCGCGATGCCACAACGGCCTGCAAATCATCAGTCACCAAACCCTAGCCGGAGATGATCTTTACCCCAGATGTCGCGTCTTATCTCCCTAAGCTTTTCCTGCAGATAACACTGGCGGTCGCACAGCTCGCCGGCGCGAGCCCCAGCTCCTGACATGCCTCTTTGAGCACACAAGACCGCCGCGGCATTGCTTGGCGAGGCTTGGAAGCCCGGCAGTCCTCCTTAGTCAGGGCGAATTCGACGGGGATTTTCCTGCACGTTGAGCACGCGATAGCAAAGCAAAGATGAATACGATCGTCTCCACAGACCGCTGGAACTGCGGTACCTCCCGTCGCCAATCATCCTTCGCGTTGCGTGAGCGCGCGGTTGTAAGCTCAAGGTCCCAGCTAGCAGCTGCCGCTGCCAAGTACGCATTGTGCTGCGAAAACCGGCGAATTTAGATGAACGCCCTGGTAGTGGTGCAAGACGAGATTGACACCTGCCTGAGCAAGAGAAGGCGTCGCTTGTGGGAACGCCGATGAAGTGACCGTCAATGCGAGTTAGCGACTAACAGAGCAGGTAGATGGCAGGAGACCCGTTTGACACTATAGTGGAAGGATTGTTCCTGTGATGTGCGATCGGGTCCAAGCTACCTTGGGAAGGTCGACGTCCTGAGAGGTCGAATAAGCTTGACAAGCGTCGGACCGTTGCGATGAGCGGCCTGTTCCTGACGCTGATGTGCTTGCTTCTCCAAGAGCCGGGAGCGAGTACAAGAATGACTGGATATCCACCTTGGGATGGCATCGATTCGCAGCTGATCACTCCGAGTCCCTCACGTCAAGCCTCGCCCAGTCGTCACCATGCAGCTCAAGACCCTCCTCTTCTCCCTGCTTGCCTCCTCGGCCGCCGCCAAGCGTAGCTGCGGTACCCCCAACGCTACAGCGGAGCAGATCCAGATCGCTCAGAACCTCCAGATTCTCGAGTCTGAGGCTGGCTTCGCCGAATCGAGCCTTGCTGCTGCCGCCACCATCAACGTCAAGGTCTACTGGCACGTCACCGCGACCGCCAAGACCGTTGCAGGCGGCTACTTGACTCAAGCGACGCTCGACTCGCAGCTCGCGGTCCTGAATAAGGCGTACGCACCGCACGGCATCTCCTTCACGCAGGCCGGTGTTGATTGGACCGTGAACACCAACTATGCCAACGACAAGGCCGAGCTCGCCATGAAGAAGGCGCTGCGCAAGGGCACCTACGCCGATCTGAACGTGTACTTCACCCCCGGCACCCAGTACCTCGGATACGCCTACTTCCCTCAGGCCGTGACATCGGGATCCAACAATTTCTACCTCGACGGTGTCGTCATCCGCTCCTCGACCGTCCCCGGCGGCAGCGAAACAGACTACAATCTTGGCCACACTGCCACCCACGAGATCGGCCACTGGCTGGGTTTGTACCACACGTTCGAGGGCGGGTGCACAGGGTCTGGCGACTACGTGTCTGACACGCCTGCCGAGGCGAGCGAGAGCTACGGCTGCGCGACTACGCGCGACTCTTGCCCCAGCCAGGCTGGACTTGACCCTGTTACCAACTACATGGACTACTCTGATGAGTAAGTGATCCCTTCTCTTGACATGATCTCGGTGCTAATAATGATGTAGCGATTGCTTCACTGGCTTCACGGCGGGCCAGCAGACGAGGATCTACTCTTACTGGAACTCGTACCGTGCGGGCAAATAAGCGCTCTGCTGTAGCTGCTGTTTGTGACGCCGGGTTGGAAGAGTGCTGGTCCGGAACGCTGTAGTGTGCGGATATTTGGCATGGCAAGGTGTTGAAGTTAATATTGCTGCTTATGAACGAAATGATATACTCTATTGGTGATGACACCAGTTTGTTCCTGTTCGTGTGTGCGCCCCGGCTGCTTTCTTAATTACTAAGCGTCGAGTGGGAAGGGGCCCAATATTATCATTGTTATCGCCTCGAAGCTTTGTCCGGGGATGAGCTGCAGGGCATATAAATATGGTGCTTCGCGGGCACCTTGATGGATGGTATGCTTCCGAGCCGCCGTGCAGGCACAGACCCCTGCTACTGCATACTCCCTGAGCGGTTGAGAAAATACTCGCGGCTGAGCAATCGATTGCCAGGGTCCTTGATACAACGTATCCGTTGGGAGAACCCTTGAAAGCGAACAGGAGAGCTGCCTTACTACATTCGACCCTCGGAAATTCTCAGAATATTTATTCGTAGTGTAAAGCATACAATATGCGGTGGGAAGTGCTGTTCTCGCAAAGCCACCCTCCTTATCACTTCGGGGTTCCCTAGTAGAGCCTTCTCCTTCCGCAGCAAGACTGTACTGACGGCTGCAGTGACACTGTCTGTCAAGCGCCATTTCATGACATCGTTCTGACTCTGGAAAATGAAGAAAGCTGTCCTCGGCCCTTGTAGCTGAGCTTGCCAATACTGTTAGACATGTGCTCCGCTATATGTTATCCACTGTGACAGTCTCTCTTCCCAGTTCACTGTATCATTGTTCACGATGCACAGCCTTCCTCTGGAGGGAAGTGAATCCATGGTTACTCTTATGCTGCTCTACGACAAGGAAATGTCAATGGAGAGACCATTGGACATGGCATCACGACCAGCAGATAGAAAGCGCTGTAAACAGCCTAGTATGACATGGCCGCTGTTCTCCACGATGGACGTTGGGTGCTAAATCGACAAAGCGACGAGTCCAGAGATTTCACTGGCACGACGGACTTGAAGTAGTAATGTTTACATTCAGCGAAGTCCGCTGCACCAAGATATATACATTAAATTAGGAAAGTTGGTTCGTCATAAGTCTTCGTCATCGTCGTCATATTCACACCCTCGAATTACCCATTTTTGAGAAGCCGATTAACAGGCATCGTTGGGCACTTTGAAAGAATCCAGACGGCCAGTGGCCTGGTACCTCGCGCCTTCACCGAGACCACGCTTGGCGAACGCAGTCCAAAGCTCGCAAGAGTTGGCACCGCCAGTAAGGAAGTAGTCGGCGTCGATGATAGCATCACGAGCCTGGACGAAGTTGGGATTGCAAGGCTGGAGCGCCATACCGTCCATAACAAGCTTCATGGCGAGGTACTTGCCATCGGTAGGCACGCCGTCGTTATCGAAGGAAGGCATGTCAGAGTCGTTCTTGCCGTGCTTGTCAATCAGGTTCCACAGGACTTCGTACAGCATGGAGGCCCAGATGTTGCCGATAGGGTGGACGCGGTTGTACAGCTCGACGCTCTTGTAGGTCTGGGGGTTGGTGGTCATCGAGGTTGAGTACAGGTAGTTGCGGATACCGGCGGTGTTGCCGTTGACCCACGCACCCATGCTGTAGTCTTTCTTGCGGGTGTCGCTGGGCTTGAGACGGATGGCGGTCGCGTAGAAGTCGGACCAGCCCTCGCCCATACCACCGGACTCGAGCAAGTTCAGGCATCCGGAGTTCTTGGGGCCACCAGTGAGACGGTTGGACAGACCGTGAGTGTACTCGTGGATGACGACACCGGCCTCGAACGAGCAGTCGCGTACGGGCTGGGTGTTGGTCCAGATGTACCTGTGCGGCGTTAGAGTGGTCACTTGTGTAGCAGAAATGAAAGGTAGACTTACATCCTCATGCGGCCGGGCTGACCATCCGGAGGAGTAGCGAAGTTCGCGTTGTTTGTGCCGGAACCGTCCTGGGCGTTCAGGAAGACGAAGTCGTTGCCAACACCACCGGCGCCGTTGTTGTTGACCTCGAAGTTACCGGCGCGCTCATCGAAACCGAGCTGGTACAGCAAGTCATGGTACTTGTTGGAGGTGTAGAACAGCTGGGTGACGGAGGCATTGGCGTATGTCTTGTAGTCGGTGGCGTTCAAGTTCAGGGGGTAGTGGAACTTGAGGTCACGAGCGACAGGACGGGAGTTGTTGAGGAGAGCGTCGTATGTAAGGTCGTTCTCCCAGTTGGTCTGGGCAACACCGTTGTTACCACGAGTCGTCTTGTACCAATCGGTACCGTCCGAGTGCCAGCCAAATTCGGAGGAGTAGGAGTCAAAGGGGTCCTCCTCGTAGGTACGAGATCCTTCAGTAGGGTCATTAATTCCCCACTTGTAGACCTGGTAGCTGTCATCGGCACCATAGTCGACAACAGCTTCAATGCTCTTTCCACTGTTGGCATCGACATAGGTCAGGAGCCAGTTGGTAGCAACGTCGGTCTCGACCCTCCAAGTAAGCTTGAGCTCGCCGTCGGCGCCGACAAGGTAGACGAGCTTGGCCTCAGGCTCGTTCAAGCTGCCGCTTGTGTTCTTGATTGCGTAAGTCTCCTTCTCGCCCTTGGGCTCAGCCTTGGCGGAACCGGCTTCAATAGGAAGTCCGAGAGTGCTGACAGCAGTCTTCAGGGAGTCTGCAGGGTCGGTGGTGGCACGCTTCTTGCTAGGAGCAGGGATCTTGCCCTTGAAGAAAGAGCTACCGAAGGAGAAAACCTTTCCATCCTTGCCGATCTACAACTTGTTAGTCTCTGCGTGAACATTTGGAACAGTCCCAAAACGTACGTTAACGTTGAAATCAGCGTTGTCGATGTCGAGACCGTTGGCGGTCTGCTTGAAGTAGAAGTGAGAAACGCCGTTCTTGCCGGTGTAATGGTCGTCAACCAGGCGGAACTGGGCATCGGGAGCTTGAGCGGCCACAAGATCGCTGGCGGTCTCCTCTGGTGTAGCACGAGCCCTCAAGGTGGGGATAGTAGGATCGGCATCCACCTCAGTAGCATTCTTGTACTCGGTCTTGACGACCATACGGAACTTGTCGAGGTCGATGGCACGCTTCGATAGTGAGGCTGATGTATGAGGGTGGGCATGGGCACCCATGGCGGCCACAGAGGCCAAGGTGGCGATGAGAGCGGAACGCATGTTGACAACGAAGGACTTGGAGCGAGGGGAGAGTGAACGACTGGGGTTGATCTTCGACTTGTGATCGTGTGCCTCACTCTTATACAACTTCACTCAATACTCACATGAGCTTAGGCCGACCACAATTCCGGAGATTGGCCCCTAACTTTCTCAACTGTCCCTCCACTGTAGGAAAGGAGATAGCAACGCGGTAGCGTGATCTCGCAAGCTACTTCGCGCTGCAGCTTACAGTCTCACGGACTGCCATTACTGGACTCCACGGCATCGAAGGCCTTCACGAGGTAGTCGCGGTCTTGGCGACTGGTCCAATTAGGAAGCTGCATGTACTCGAGATTCTGAACCCATGTCCCACCCCATGCTGATATTCTCTGGGCACTATATGTGATCTACATTTGCCAAGTAGATACACCGTTGACCTTCCGTATGAGGCTGAGCGTAGAGTTGAAAGCCTATTCGCGAGGGTGTCGAGCAGCAGGGGAGATTAAGCGGCATCGGCAGCCATGGACCCCTGATGGTATGGGCGTCCCTGGGATGTCACCACTGGCGCATGGGTGTAGATTCGTATCTTGTACAGAGCTCCAGAACCGATTACCTGTAGTTGTGCGATGACACTGGCGTGTGGGTAAGCTGGACGAGAGCACAGAAAGCGGAGATCGCGTCTTTCAGGGACACAATGATGAGCACCGAGGGTGCTACCACTGCAGGTACCCGGATAATACGAGCTGCAAGTCGCAGGGCGCAGCATGAGCATACTGTCCCTCGTGAGTGCAGATGGATCTCGCCATCATAGACGCACCATAGTCGACGGTCAGTCTGGGCGCTCCGTCCACCTGCCCGTTTCGCGATAGCAGGAATCCGCGATCCACTCCAAGGAAACAAAATCGCGGATTGCGCAGGCGCAAAGCAATGGCGCTTAGGTGAGCAAATTGCGATGAGACATGCGAGGCTCCGGGGGAATGTGGAGGTGGACGCCTCGCTATGGTGTTGCATGAAGAGACGAGCCATTGGAAGCGCCCGCAAGAGCGGATGCTTTCGCCAAGAGACTAGGCGCATCCCCTGACTCTCCACCGAGACTTCTCTCCAACAAGCTTCGTTAACACGCATGCTGGACAATTAACCCACGTCCTAGTACGGCTGACCCGGTGCACGGAAATGCGACGTTCCATAGCATTCTATCTATTTTTGCCTCTATCGTACTGCAGGCCGTTTGTGCTGCTGTACTCCGCCACATTATCTCTTATCGATCGCCCTGCATTCAAGCCAAGACTGAATGATCGACCATGTATCACAAGAGCCCCAAGTGATGGTTTGCACCCTAAGCCATGCTCTCTGTGACACGTATCTCCACGTTCAGCGACCGGACCGACGACACCTGGGCCCCGAAGCTAGAGCGCTGAAGGAGGTGGACCCAAGCATGTGTTCAATATCATTATCTGCAAACGAGGTATCCACATAGTTGTGGCTGAGACAACCGAAAGCACGCGTGCCGTCCCGCCTGATCAAGCCTTGCGGGTGTTTAAGCAGAACAAGTGGCAACGGTGCGGCACGGTCAATTATCGTGACCTTTGAGTTTGACAAGCACCTTCCTGAAAGACTCGTGGAGAATGACTAAGTAAGTACAATCAACCGTGAGTTGTAGCAAGCAGTGGCGCGAACTAGTTCTGCCTGCATCCTTTCGATATCGCCAAATCCGAATGAAGGTAGGACTTCATGTGAGGTCTAGCCGACATGCACCTTCCCTATAGGTGTTTCATCGATGATGAGGGTCAACTGCCGGCTACGAGCGGGCCGGCTGATGTAGTCCATCGTTCTATGGAGGATCGTGGTCGCCTGTTCAGTCTGAATTTGTAATCGTCGTACCGCTACCGCCAACACAGAGACCCTTCACTTCGTAGACCGGCTCGAGGTCCAGGCTGGCGACATACATCCGTTCACACTCTTGTTATCGAACGCAGCGGTGGTACTAGGATTTTTCCGCTTGACTTTCGGCTGGAACGCAGATGTCTTGTGTGTGCTATCCAGGAGCATGCAATATGACCTTTGGGGGGATGACCTCGGACTTTGTGGCCACCAACTCGATGCCGTACACGGACCAAAACTTTGGTCTAATTCAGCATCCTTAGAGGGTCCAGAGGATTGTCTATGGGCCTCCGCAGTCACAGTGGGCCACCAGCCAGAGGTCGAGCACAGATTTCGGCCGGAAGTGAAGAGAAAGTCGGCTGCGATAGGCTGCGGAGATACTGCGGTCGCAGAGGTGTCGAGAAGTTCCAGACTCAGCGACGTGGCAGAGCTCTCACTGTTCCCCGTGACCTCTTCATTGGCATTGTTGTTGATCATGCGAAGTCCGGGTCGGTGAGATGCGGTTCTGTTATTTCTGAGACTGATATTGTCCTGAAACGTGCCCGTAGGCTTCTCATAGTCAAGCTTGATGACCATGTCACCATCTTCGGCCTCGAATCGTACTCGCGTGGGTAGCCAGTCAGGTATCTTCTCGCCAGCCATGGAGTCCAGTGCTTCACACAGCGATTTCTCGTCCACGGTACTAACGTCCCATTGCTCATGGATCCGGTTGCATTCCTCAATCAACCAGGTCTTCATACGGATGGCTCGAGCTAGATCGGCATTCATGTCGACGGAGAGAGTTGCATCCACTTCAGAGATCGTAGTTTTTTCTCGAATGATGCGATGCCAAGGTCCAATGGAGATCTGCAATGGTGTGTGAAGGCGGAGCGGCACAAGTGGAAGTCTTTGAGACACTGACTCAGCCCACGTGAGTGACTCGGCGAGACGTATGCCAGCGTCGACGTCGTACTGCCGCAGATCTTCCGGTGTGGGCAATAACGAGACGGATGCTTCAGTAGGAAAATGCCGATGCAATGTGTCGGTCAGTCCACAAAGCACATTCCGCAGCATCCAATATCGCGTGCAAAGTATCATGTTCTGAACAGAGTCGAACCGTAATGTCTCAGTGAGCACATCCGCCAGTTCGACGCATGGTGGAGCATCGACAAGGGTGATTGCGGTCCGAAGGAGCTCGGCAACGTGTGCAGATAGATCAATCTGCCAAAGGTACTCCGTGAGACTAACTGCAGCGGCGAGAACGCCGCTGTCGTCCGGATGCATGATCGCACGTCGAACCAGACAGTTCAGTCGCGGACATTGGACAAAGACATGCATGATCGACATCGACGCCCGTTGGGATGGAGTGAGCTGCACGAACTCTGGTGTCAGAGCTGGAGGGCAAGTGGCCGATAGGTAGTATTCGTTGTCGTATACCGACGCTCTACCAGCAAGCATTGCTTCGTTTACCTGGAGACGTTAGGGAAGCGGTGGTACCCTCCAGAGACACTCACATCGTCGATGTACGTATTATCAATCAGGTTCCAATAGTGCTCGTCATCCACATTGGCCACGCCTCCAGCTTTGAGAAGCTCGGCAAGTCCAAAGGCGTGGATGGCGTGGTACATCGTGTCTACTCCCAACAGTGTCTGTAATACATCAGCAAGCAGTTAAGGCTTGGTTGACTGATGTCGCACCTCAGCAGCGTAGTGCATCTTAGTCGCTAGGACCATCTCGTAAGTGTTTCGGCTCTGGTTCTGAGAGACAGCCAACTGCAGATGCCTCAGGGCCCTCGACTTCGTGGCACTGGCTGTTTGTCGTTTTGAATAGCTGTCGTCCCAAAAGACTGCATGACTATCAACGAGGAATTGAACAGCAAGATCCAGCGTTGGGTTGGAGCCAATCCTGGAAGGTATGGACTGAATCCAAGTTCCAAGAATAGACAAGGGTCTGCTGTCCTCGCGCGCTGAGCCAAGCATGTCCACCCATCTTGATATCAAAGTACTGTCCGCAGACGATGGTTTGACGAGTGACAGGGATGCTTCCTGCTGAAGTTGGTGAAGATATGCATCTAACACGTGCTTTCTGTGTACCGCGACTTTCTTCGAAGTGCGGGCTTTTGCAATCGCCACGGGCGCCAGAGTTTGAAAGGTCCCGCTACCAGACTTGGCCTTTCTTTGGGTGCTCAGTCTTAGCGTCAATGGGATTGAGCTTGAAGAGCTGCCGGTCCCTTCATACGAATCCAATGGGTACACGATCGGTTCCACCTTGGATCTACCATGTTTGGTCAATTGGTTCGGATCCTGCACGACGAAGGCGGACGCCTTCCCGTAGGTATACGAGCATGGCCGATCCTTCTTGCGGCATGCACCGCATTTCGGTTTGCCTTCATCGCACTAGAATAGTTAAGGACTGCAAAGATCAAAGGTGTCGATACGTGCTTGCGGCCGATAATGGGGAGTTGCACGCGAATGGGACTGTGTGTGGCCATCTTACCTTTACTTTGCGCTGTCTACAGGTGTCGCACTTGCTCGTCTGTGTCATCGTGGTGTCGCTGTACTGTCCATTGCAGCTAGGCGTGCAACGATGATTGCGACAGAGTCCTTCTTGCGGATTGTTGCAGGGTCCTTGGAGCTGACCATGTGTCATAGGTGGTGGGCCGAGGAAGGCGCGAGTTGCGATCATCGACAAAACTAGGCCGAAACGAAGCTAGTGCAAAGCGTGATCGTCAAACTAGCACACTGTACTTTTATACAAACATCCATGTTGAACATGGCGTTGGCCAGCTATCTGAAATTTAAACTTGAATTTCGTGAGCTAGAGCCCCTCTTTTACAGCTTTCATGCCACCGTGCTAATTGCTACCTCATCTTCTAGCTAAAATGTCGGCTGCAAACTTCTCAGCCAATGCGTAGACTGTCGCCTGAGGATGGCCAGGAGGTAGTCACGGGAACGCACTTGCATCCACGAACCTCAGTACTTTCATCCCAAACACTGTGGCTTTGGAATCTGCGACTGCCATCTTGTCATCGTTCCTGCCCATCTTGCACGTACAACTAGCATGCCAGTTGAACCCAATATTTTCTGCACATACGACAATATCTCTTCGCCTGTCGAACCGACAGGTATATCCCGACCCGGCAGAAGCTCTTTACCAATGAGGATAGGCGCAATAGCGGAGGTGTAGGAAAACTCGCAACCACGTTTCATGGTGGCTACCGCGATTTGCTGATCCGTGGGATGCGTCGGCCAGTTTGGCAGGGTAAGTGGCGTATCTATCATGCTTGCGTTCGAGGTGCTCACATTTCCATGCGACAGCGGCGTGAGCAAAACAGGCTGGAGGTAGCCGACATCGATAGGGTTCTCCGGTGTCGAGAAAGGTGGAGTACCGAAATGTGCGAAAGAGATCTCAAACTCGACTTCTGGCCAATCTTCCGGGGAAACAGAGAGATTGCTGGAGATTAAATTGCTGAAGCCGAGCCATGAGCAAGTCGGTAGCTTTTCCCACCCGAGGTAGTGAGACTGGTCGTTCGTAAGTATGCCGACTTAATTCATGGAGTAGTCAAGTTCAGCTTCAGCAGCTGCAGTGCGATGCATGAGACGTCCATGCGTCTCGACTGACACTTGCCGGCCGACACTGAGAACGACACGATCCCACATGTTCTGACCCATGCCGGGTGGTGCCGTCTTCTGTGAGACGGTATGCAAGAGCCAGGCCAGCTGTGCCTCCTCCTACGGTAACAAAGTCGTATGTAGCATGCTGTCCCGGAATGCCGAAGTTGTCGTCAGCAACGACCTTTTGCTTGTATTTGCGCTGGCGTGCGGTGCTGCTCCAGTAAAGTTGATGCCTGCTGTGATCAACAGAGTCAATTTCATACTGCAACGTCGAGTCGGTATGGTATCCCACTTGAGGCATGCCCTTGATGTTGAGTGTTCAAAGGCCTACCATATTGACGTACGGATTGTGCTTTGGTCTGGCACGGTGCCACCGACCGTCGAATTTAGTCGTGTATTGATGCGTACATCATGGCGCTAATTAGCGAGAGCTATGTTAGTGTAGATCTCGTCGGCGTGCTTTCCCGGGGATGTCGACCTGGACAGCGGAGATCTTGAATGCTTGTCTAAGTTCACAGGACCGTCCCTTCCGCATGTGCGGTAGCCTGAATGGGGTTTGACAATTGACAGCGAGTTCGAGGCCATTGTCGGTCCTACCACCCACCTTGGCACCTACTGCGCCTGAGGCCCGCGGTAGACGGACAGACCTTATGTATGGCGAGCCACGGCAACACCGTAAACGGTCGGATAACCGCAAAATGGCAGCTCCATGGAATTGTCCCAGCCAGGTGCAAAAATAAAGGTGTAAACATACAACAGCGGGTATTCGCTAGTGGTCACCCACCTAACTACTAATCCGCCGGTACGTTGCTTAAATAGGGCTGAGCGAACGGGAAGCCTTGTTTTCAACGTCCTATGGTCGTATGTGAAGGGATGTGTTTTTCAGAACGATATAACTTTGAACACTTTCTCAAGATTCTCCATTGCCGCTGGAGCTCCTGCGCTAGACAGTCATTCCCCTCGTGCAACTTTGACAGCTGGCCAACCAAAACGTGCTCCGCGCGCTCCGCCCCGGGGCTGTTCATGAAGCCATGGCTGCACCGAGGCGAAATGCGAACGTGGGCTCGCGCTTGGGCGTCGCTGTTCTAGAGTATGAGGAGAAGTGCATGTAGAGTCTGCAGTCTGCGGGGCTTCACAGGTCAAGGAGAGTCTGACGAGTCGTGGATATCTCTCGTATCCTTGGTCTTTGCGGACACGGACGCTCGGTCAGCGGTACGAATGTCCGGCGGCCGAGCTAACAGCCTCATCCACCATGGGCAGAATTTACTTGCCTTTTGCACGCGGCTGGACCCTTCTCACGGCGTGCCAGAGCCTCAACGAAGCGAGCTCGGTGGGATAGAACGATTACAGTTGGTAGGCCCCCAGAAAACGATGTCATCTGGGAGTTTCAATACTTCGACCCCACTTGAGCAGTCGGTCATAATGAGCGATAGCAAGCGCAAGATGCAGCACGCCCGACAAGGCAGCGGCCCGAGGACGGAAGACAATAGATACGGTAGAAAATGATGTGCGCATCAGCTACGCAAGCCCAGATGTAAGGTCTGTCTCGTGGCTTCAGGAATGATGCGCACAGGGTTTCTCGTAACGTGAATGGTAATGCTGCGTGCGGTCGATGTGTTTCAGAAGATCATAGGTGACGTATTGGCTCCACACTAGCGTGGACCCTGAATTTTCGCAGCAACGAATTTAGAGCGGTTGGCGGCCGTGAGGATGTGTGCAGGCATGCAGCGAATGGCTTCACTCAGTTCCATGGCACGCGCAGTCATGGGTGCTGCCTTGGTCTGCAGCACGGCCTTCGGACCCATTTGGAGTCACTTTGGCATGCTTCCAAGGCATAAAGAGGGCCCTCTGCAGCGTGGCGGCGAGACACTACAATCTTAGCGGCCCTCCCATCTGTAAGCATGAGGCTTCCAATTTGACGCGATGGTATCGTCTGGAACTGCCATGCCGCAGATTCCGCGGCCAACCCACTGTTGTGCAGTCCTCGCGCGGAGTAGTGCGTCCTCTGGCCGCCGAGACGCCTCAACAGACGAACAGACAAAACTAGATATACATGCACGAATTCTTCTTGCTATACCTGCAACTCTGCGACTTTCACTTTCGTGCTCCGCTGTGCCTCTTTGCTATCTTCTCAACCGCAAGGCTACCTCCCAAACCTGGGTGTGCTCACCCAATCTCCACGAGGACAGAATTAACGCGGACACGAACGAAACGAGACTGACCTTTGTCTCGAACAACCTCTCGTCGCGAGCCAGCCTCAGCCGGACACCCTTGCACGGCACTAGAGGGGAATCTGCGAGATCTCCCAGACGGGACGCGATTTCACACGGCGTCATATCTCCACACGTCGACGGCCACAAGCCCCACGTCGTAGCACGGCAGGCGTACCAAAACAAACGCGAGGCTCAGGAATTCCTGGAGTGCAGCTCTGTAACAAATGCACAGCTCGTCGAAAAGCGCCGGACGAAGCAGGAAGATGCCCGTGATTGAGGTAAGATGCTCTCCAATGTTTCGCAATTTAGGTCGCGGTGTGCAGCAATGGCCATGCTCCGATGGCGGCACAAGCTCATTTCCTCTGCATCGTCTATTGATTTGGACTGCGGGTGGTCGAGCCTTGTTTGCGATGATGTCGTTTGGGTCGTCATTTCTGTGTGCACGGGCCCGCGCCTGCGTCATACCCTCCGTGCCTCTTGTTCTGGCAACCACGCTGCATGACCTCTGTCCTAGTCAGCCAGTCGCCTTTCCTCTGCTTTCCCCATCTTCTTTCACGAATTATTCCGTCACACTACGCGCTGCACACAGTCTAACTGAAATCGCACGCGGCTGTTCAACGCAATTCTCTCCACACTTTCTGTCTTCATATACCCCGCCAACATCACGAGGCCAGATTTGCATTTACTTTTGCACACAAAGACTAAGCATGGCTGCGATACAGAACTTTAAGAACTTCTTGCGTCATGGCAAGCAAGCACGCCAGAACGCCGAGCCAACATCAAGTGTGTCGCCCGTTCACGCACAGCAACATCGAGCAGAGCCTGTTCACCATGGCATATCAGAGCCGGTAATGGACCACAAGCCGTTGGCACATGCGGCTGCCCCTCATGGCGATTACTCACTCGCTGCTGGAGGTGACAACCGCAACATCGCAGCACAGGCCGGAGCCGCAGCAGACCGAGCAGCCGACAAGAGACAGAAGCAGGAAGCCGCCAAGCAGGGTAAGGGTGTAGACCCGGAGGTTCTGGAGCGCATCGTTGCTGAGGAACGCGAGGCGAAGGGCAAGCTGCCCAAGTACCCCGGTCTTGAGCGATGGCAGATTCTCGAGAAGATGGGCGACGGCGCCTTCAGCAACGTATACCGAGCACGAGATACCACCGGACAATGGGGCGAGGTAGCCATCAAGGTTGTCCGCAAGTTCGAGATGAACTCCCAGCAAGTCAGTATTACCCAGCAGTCCTGCCCTCTCCTGCCCATTTTTTAGTGTCGTTGTCCCTCCTTTCCTACCGCATCGCACTTGTTAGTTTTGGCGATTTTTGGACGTTACCAACACGATGTCTCGTGTTTAGGGCGAAAAGCATGTGCATCCGGATTTCAAGGCACCCAAAGCCGCCGATGTGAGATTTTACCCTGCATACGATGCTTGCTCGGTTCGATAGCATCATCCTCTCACACCCTGTCCCGTTCGACATAACAGCATAGGCGCTGACGTAATGTCCTGCAGAGAGCGAACATCCTCAAGGAAGTACAAATCATGCGCCAACTCGACCACCCCAACATCGTCAAGTTGATCGATTTCTCTGAATCCCGACAATACTACTACATCGTTCTTGAGCTGTGTCCCGGCGGTGAACTGTTCCACCAGATCGTCCGCCTCACATACTTCTCCGAGGACCTGTCGCGACACACCATCATCCAGGTCGCCAAGGCACTGCAATACCTGCACGAGGAGGCAGGTGTCGTTCACAGGTTTGAGGTCCAATGTTTCTTGATGGCACTTCTGATTACTGACGTCATGTGACAGAGATATTAAGCCTGAGAACTTGCTGTTCTACCCCACACCCTTTATTCCTACACGAAACCCCAGGCCTCGCGGACCAGACGATGAGGACAAAGCTGACGAAGGTGAATTCGTTAAGGGCAAGGGCGCTGGAGGCATCGGTCTCATCAAGGTTGCTGACTTCGGTTTAAGTAAGGTCATCTGGGACAGCCAGACCATGACACCTTGCGGAACCGTCGGTTACACTGCCCCTGAGATTGTCAAGGACGAACGCTACTCCAAGAGCGTCGACATGTGGGCACTGGGCTGTGTGCTTTACACTCTTCTCTGCGGTTTCCCTCCATTCTACGACGAGTCTATCCAGACTCTGACCGAAAAGGTCGCCCGCGGTCAATACACCTTCCTGTCGCCATGGTGGGACGACATCTCCAAGTCTGCACAAGACTTGGTGTCGCACCTGCTAACGGTCGATCCTGAGAAGCGTTACGACATCAACCAATTCCTAAACCACCCTTGGATTCGCGAGGCAGACGAGCCCACATACTCTGCTTTCGACGCTCCTCCACTGGCAACACCTGCTGCGTCTCGTATGGACCCCAAGATGCAGCAGCAATACGCTTATCTCGAATCTCCTGGCGCTGGTCGCAGAGACTTCCGTTCGCCTGGTGCTGTCAACCTCCGAGAAGTGTTTGACGTCGGCTACGCTGTACACAGGCAAGAAGAGGAGGGCAAGAGGAAAAAGAATTTCAAGCAGGGCTACCGCGGCGCCAATGCTATCAACTCGCTGAATGCACTCGATGAGAACGAGGATGACGATGAGTTCAATAATAATTCGGTACCTTATGACCCTTCCATACAGCACCCACCTGCTAAGCTTCCAAAGTCTCAGGGTGCCGATGTCTCCACGATGGAGCAGAAGATGCGCAACACGACATTGTCGACCGCTGCACAAGCACGACAGCAACAAGCTCCTCCTCAATCCCGGCAGCAGGAGCGCGGATACGGCCAACATTCACCCGCCGTCGCCGCAGCAGCGAAGCGACAAGTCAAGAACAAGGGTGCCTTCGAACTCAGCCTCGACAACGCCACATTACTCGGCCGCCGTGGCAAGAAGGGTCCAGGAGGAAGTGGGTTGCGTGGCGAGGTCACAGCTGGCGGCTTATAGCCATCAGCACATCTTTCTAAGGATTGGTAAAGCGTTTGATTTACAGCTGCTTAAGGTAGCACGACTGGCATGGACATGACCCGGACATCATGAGGCGTTCTTCACCCTTCTCTCTATTATCTATCTTTGTGTACGAATCGGACCCCCTTTTCACCTGCTCTCCACCCACGGCATCTTTGCGTGGTTTCTGTTTCTATCAGTTGCGATCTTGAAGGTCTGGACATGTAGGTAGTTTAGAGGAGCAGCCTAGTCTAGAGTGTAGATGTGTGCTGCTGCTTGGCAAATAAAGAAACGTTCCACACATATCGAGCGACTGCACTTGCTTGTATATGATTTATCTCAGAATTGTAACCGTTACACTTTCCAAGCTCTCCATGATCGTTGTTCTATCGGATCATCGGCCTGTCTTATCTTGCGTCTCTTCGTGCCTACTGTAAACCTTCATCCCATCCTTGGTTGAAACAGCCGCGTAGGCGGGAAACGCGACTACGGATTCAATGTAAGGAAAATGACTTAGTTCGAACAGTCGGATCTTTCTGCCTGGCTCTTGATGACTCGTTGCGTTCCGTTGCTATGTTGAATTTCGATCCGCGACGACAGGAGCGTTCGTTGTCTGGGAGTTACCCGGTCAAGGTGGACACCCAACGTGCTAAAAATCCACAGCGACACAACGCGCGAGCGGCATTGCATGGGACTCTGCATGAACCCGGCATTCACCAGAAACGAACTAATTGAGAGGTTGGAGATATGTTTATTGTGTCGACGCGTTGTACTCTGGGTCGGTGTTCAGAGTCGTTCTCCAGAAAGGACAGGAACGATCGTTGGTCTGTTGATACCGCTGGCACGATGGCACGCTGCGCTCTCTCGAGTACCACCGGACGTCAGTCTGAACAATCAGTCGAAGCCGACATAGCGCAGAGGATGCTGACTGCTTAAAGGAATATATTTTGTTGCAGTACTATTATGTACAATCGCGATAACGATCGCGTCTAGATAATTCGAAAAAGCATTATGTGCATGCTCGATCTCAAACAGCAGATCGACCGCTTATCCTCACGGTCTATGCATCAACTCCCATACGCCATCCATGCTGACCTCCGTGTCCTGTTAACGCCGAGGAATAGGTCCGCCATTCGTGGCAGGAGTCTGCGTCCCATTCCCAGCCGGCGTAGCCGGCGCCGGAGTCGGAGCGCGCGAAGGCGCCGCAGACGTGACGGCGCTTCTGTTGTGCGCCATGTGTGCCTTGACGAGATGGCCTGCACACAGCGCGCTGTTGAGCGACAGTTCTCCTGCGAGGACACCAGCGCCGATGATGCGGGCCAGCTGGCGTGCGTTGTCGCCGGGTGTTTCTTGATGCGCGCCGCGTACCCCCAAAAGGTCGAGCATGGCGGATTGCGGCTCCAGGATTGTGCCGCCGCCGATAGTGCCAACTTCGATTGAGGGCATGGACACGGAGATTTGGAGGTTGCCGTTTACGCTAGAGAGATTAGTTTGGGTTCGAAATGAGACGGTAGGATACGTACTTGTTCATGATGGTGATGCAATTGGCGCTCTCGACGACTTGCGCTGGGTCCTGACCAGTGGCAAGGAAGATAGCGGCGACAATGTTGGCGGCGTGAGCGTTGAAGCCACCGATGGATCCAGCCATGGCAGAGCCGATCAGGTTCTTCTGAATGTTCATCTGGACCAGATCGTCGACGTCGCACTTGAGGACTGATTTGACAACAGCACCAGGAATGATGGCTTCGGCAACGATACCCTTACCGCGGCCATCGATCCAGTTGATAGCGGCCGGCTTCTTGTCCGTACAGTAGTTGCCAGAAACGGTCACAACACGCATGTCGTCAAAGCCGCACTCGGTAGCCATGACGGTCAGGGCATGCTCGACACCCTTGGAGATCATGTTCATGCCCATAGCATCACCAGTAGTAGCCCTGAAGCGAACGTAGACGTTGCAGCCGGCGATGGCACTCTTGAGTGCTCGCAGCCTGGCGAAACGAGAAGTCGAGTTGAAAGCGTCAGCCATGGTTTTCTGACCTTCCTCAGAATCCAGCCAATTCTTCGCAGCACCGGCACGAGTCAGGCTGTCGAATCCAATACAGGGTCCACGGGTCATGCCGTCGTTAGTGACAACAGTAATGGCACCTCCGCCAGCATTGATAGCCTTGGCGCCACGAGATGTCGAAGCCACCAGGACACCCTCGGTGGTGGCCATGGGAAGGAAGTAGTTCTGACCATCAACTAGAATGGGCCCGGCAACACCAAGAGGGAGAGGCAAGTAACCAATGACGTTCTCACAGCACGCGCCGTGGACTAGGTCGTAGTTGTAGTGCTCGTAAGGGAGAAGGGAGCGTTCAAGGAGGGTCGATGTTTCGCGGGTTGCGTGGGTGCGCGACACCAGTCCACGGCGAATCTTAACAGCACGAGTCTTGTCACCGAGAGTCTTCTCGAGAGCGTATCCAGGGATCTTGCCCTTAAGCGACATCTCAATCAGTTCCTCATCGGTCATCTTTGGCGCATTCTTCTCCTTGAGCATCTGCTCCAAAATCTCCACAGATCGGTTGGGCTGCTTCTGTTGGTAATCGGTGGGGCCGGCGGGGGTATCGACCTGGAGTCTTTGTTGAACAGGACGAGGGGCGATCTCAGTGAGCGGCTTGATGCCGCCACGACTGGCCTGCTCCTCAGGGCCAGGAGTCCTAGGAGGGGTGGGTACGGACATCGATGGGACGCGAGACTGGGTGGTGGAAGGCGCGCCGTCTTGGATCTCTGAAGGAGATGGTGGCTCCAGCGCCTTGTGTGGCTCCTTGATGGTCAGACGGGCGGCGTTGAAGAGGTAGCCGTTGAGAACGACGCTCATGACCAGGGCAAGCACGATCCACTTGCTGAGGAAAGGGTCTTCTAAGCTCTTGAGCACGCCGTCAACAATGTGATTGCTGATGTTGGCACCGAAAGCCGAGTCAGAGTCGATGACACCGGGCTCAGCGTAGTGGATAGATGGGTACTCGAGCTCGTACTTGATAGGCATCAAGACAGTGACGAGGGTGGTGACTCCGGTGCTCTTTGCCTGCTCAAGCAGGTGGTCTAGCCCGCTTCCAGCGACCTTGAAGGGATCGAGAGGAGGTGAAGCACCAACGCTAGATACGTGACCACCCTTGGTCTGCGTAAGACCAAACCGGTAGGTGGCGAGGTTCAAGAAGTTGACCAGGAAGAATCCAGCAACCATGATGACCTTGAACTTCGGGACAGTGATCTTCTTGCCAAAGATAGTGGTGGTGTTTGAGCGAAGCTGGACGTCGCCAGAGTTGCTGGGCCATTCGCTGCTGCGAGCTACGTTCTCGGCAACCTTGCCATCAATGCCGTCGTCCTCCAATGCGCGTCGCAGAGCTACGTGGCGCTTGATGCGGTTGATCTCGAGCTTGATGGTAAGGATTGCAGTGTAGAAAGTCAAGAGCATGATTGAGTCGAAGAACAAAATCCATGCGCCCAAGAAGCAGAATTGTCGCAATCCACCCTGGATTCCAGACATGGCTCCTGCGACCAAGATCAGGATCTCGAAGAAGTAATCCCTGACGATCTCAAATCCTGTCCTTTTGATGGCGATCTGAACAGCGGACTGGATAGTGACGGGCTCTCCGCGGTTGTCCTTCTCGGCGGCTCGGCGAGCGTCGATGGCAGCCGAAAGAACGGCCTTTGTCAAGACGATGGGCTTCTCAAATCCGATGATTACGACCAAGAAGGGCAGACCCTCGGACAGCAGGATCATGTTGATGGGTACACCGAGGTAGACCGTGATACCGAGAGCGAAGAGGAAAGCAAAGGCTGACTGGAGGAGCACAGCTGTCGCGAGCCAGAAGTTGGAGCCCAGCCGCCTCATTGCGAGGAATAGCGAGACGAACGTCAGGTGCATTGCGAGGTAGCCAAGCGCCATGATGATGATGTCGCCAGTATCGGCATTCTGCCAGTCATGTCAGCCAGATTCGCATGTGTGGGTATTCCGCAATTGACGTACCTTGAGCAGATCGACAAAAGAAGTCCAGGAGTCATTGACCCAGTTGCGCACACCTCCTGAGGCACTGCCGTTCTTGGAAGCTCGCATCATCCACTTCTTCTCCTCGCGCGTGCCCTCCTTGTCTGATCCGTGGGCGTCTGCGACATCGGCGGGCGCAGAAATCTCATGCATAGCCATGAGGAAATCCGAGGCCTCGGCGTAGGGGATCGAGTAGGCGAGCGAGGTGTCTTGCGACAGCGTTGAGAAGGAGCTCGAGGAGCTGGGGAGCCGCTCGACCGAAATGTTGCTGGGTTCTGCATTCTGGGAGGGCGCCGAGTTGACGGCGCTGGACTCGGGGAACACGAGGGTGATGAGGGCAAGCTCGCGCGCCTGTACGCCAGCGCTTGTCTCCTCGACCTGCCACTGCCAGTTCGTCTCAGCGCCCACGCGCAGCTGCTTGCTGCCGGCTAGCAGTGTCTGCAGATCAACGCGGCCGGTGTGCGCGTTCTCGGTGTCTAGGAGGCCCTTGTCGAGCACGCCCAGGTACGAGTAGCTGCCGAGGAAGGCGATTGTGACGATGGTGTGGATGGGGTGGGTGCATGCCTTTTTTGCGATCGAGAGCAGGATGGGCGAGATCGAGTGGGCGAACCAGGTCGGCGTCGTCTTCGCCTGAGGCGTGGCCGACTGCCAGCGGCTGGTGAGGAAGCCGAACATGTTGCACCGCTGAAGTTGATTCAGCGAGGGGCGTGGCGGGGCTCTTCAGGAGCCTGTTCGCATCGACGGTGACGCGGTGCAGTGGCTGTGTGCCGGAGCTCTGCGCGCAACGAGTGCGGGAACGAGTGAACGAGAAGGCGACGTGTACGAGCGGTTCGACTATAGGCTCCGTTAGTACTCGTCCATCCCAACTTGTCCTGCCGCCAGCCGGCATCCGCTGTGCCCATCTCTGAGCGCAAGGACGTTCGTCGGCCAGGCAGAAAGAGTTCCAAATACCTACTCACACACTCAACTCTCGCCGAATACGGGCAATTGGCGTCACAGCAGCACGCGAGCACACTGTGAAGAAGCTGCCTCGCAGTGGAGGAGCGATTCCCACGCACTCGACCCTCTTTCTTCGAGTGGGCCCCTATCCGCGACTCGCGACTTTTTGGTACGCTCTCACCGCTTTGTGGTCAGGGCGCCGTGCGCGGGATGCGACGTAGCGGGGACACGAGCGACAACAAAGAGGGACGAGATAGCAGGTGTATGCGCCTACTATTGTTCACCACCACAGCGCAGGAGGTCACTTGAGGTGTTAGGAAAGGGCTGCGAGCGCCACTTTTGCAGTCGTTGAATGCTTGAAAGCCGCGGTAACGGCTCAGCGGCTCAACGCGCGCCACAGTCTGAGATGACGCCTGCCATTTTTTTCTGCAACATCTAATCTTATCAATCAGCCCCTGCCAATCCTTCCCCTCTCTGCCATGTGTAAAGTCTATCCGATACCGGTCTTCTTACGTCTGAATAATGCTTCGCTGAACGCTGCCATGGCGAAGGCAATGCTGTCGCGGCTACTCACTCAAACTTTTCCGTCATGGGGACGTCGCCGTGGGTGATCTCCTTCAGGAAGTCGCGGTCCGGCTTGTACAGCATAACATGGAAGTGCTCAACGGCGTGAACGCTCTTCAGACTCTTCCAGTTCTTGAACCAAACAAGTTCCTTGACCTTCGTTGCGAATGTCGCTTGGACGTAGTCGTCAATCTCTTTGCGTGATTCCGCCGTGCAGAGACCGGTCTGTTCATCGTCCTCGAGCTCAAACTTGGTCCACACCACCAGATGCACGATGTCTGGGTCGATGCCGTATGGCCAGTCGTTGAACAGGATCTTGATGTCCTCTGAGACACGTTAGACCATCCGGATTCTTACTCAATGGGGTACCAGTACCGTCAAACTCGAACGGCTTCCCCTTCGGCTGCATGCTGCCCCATTGCAGCCGCTCCTTCACAATGAAGTTCACAATGCTGCCATACTCTTTCACCAAACGATATGTAAACGCCCTGTAACGCCGCAGCTCTGACGGTTTGCGATGGAATTTGTCGACGCGGTCGATACCTATCAGCCGCCGTCAGCACTGGTGCAGACGTTGGGTCGCACTGCCGTACTGACGAGCTCCCGCACTTCCGGCCAGCTCAACAGGGTATAGTCCTCGTCGGGCGTCCCAATGATGCGCTGGTCTTTTTGAGTAATGTTCTTCAGGAAATCAGGACATTCCGCTGGCCATTGCTCTCGTGGCACGTTCACTTTCCAGAATGGCAGCGAGTCTTCTTTGGGCATCGTGATCCGTTGTGCGGTCTGAATGCGTGTCGAGTTGACGATCGAGTAAGACAAGGATTGTGGAGTAGTGGCCCAGGAAACCCCAACGGTCAGAGATTGAACGGAGGATTGAACGCATCTTGTCCAGATCCATGGTTGCCTGTGCACAACGCTGCCTCGCCCTGAGGCGGTCTAGCGCTCGTTTCAGGCCAACCGTCACTTTTGCTTTTTGGCCGACCTCTCAACATGAGGCTGAACAGACGCATCCCCAGCTTAACCCAACTACCTGCTCGCACAATGAGCCGTCGAACTTTATGAAGCTGCAGGTGCGGGTAGCTGCCGGTGAATCCTCAGCCTTCCGCGCATCGCCTTCATAAAAGCGGCGATCAGGCACCGCAGGCACCTGCCAGCATCCAGCCCGTTCCCTGTCTCGAGTCGTCCTTTTGCAATTTCGGCACTGTCACAGCCCTGTCTGGAAGGGTTCCCAGCGCTCTCCCGCGGTTCAGCCGGCTCTCATTGGACGACCAGTGCTCCACTTAGAAACGTCCTCAAACAAGGACCCCATCGCGGTGAACGCTTCATCAGACGAGGAAGACGAGATCCGGTATGTTGCTGATCTGAGCGGCAGTTACATCCAAGGTATGCAGGTCCATAGTACGCACTGTTGTGTTAGGGGTGCGGTGCAGTACGGCCAAGAGTGTTGTTTCTCGTTGCTATGTAACAAACATGTTTCCTTCACCCTCACTCTTCTTCTGTCTGCGCTTTGACGAGCTGCTTTCCACACAAAACAAACACATTACATCATTGCTTTTGATCACCAACTGCCACGCTCGCTCGCCTCTCGACGTGGGACATCCTGGCACCACGACCTTTCAATTCAAAACGAGTGCGGGATCACCTGTCTGCCACAACGTTGCTCCACTACAATCTCGGGCAACACAACAGTCATTTCGAGTAGCACAACAACTCTCAAAATCGTCGTCGCACCCGATTGAGACGTTGTCTTCAGCTCACATCCGCCAATCACGACTTCGCATACACGAATACTCCTTCTCGACTGGCGTAATTTCTATACTTTGGTGGTGATACAACGACAGCTTGGCAAGCAACAAACGCTCCCAACTCGACTTCACGAATACCGAACTCCGGCTGGTCCCACTCGCTTTCACTAGACCTCGACTCTTGCACCAGTCTCGAACAACACCGCGCCTGCTTCAGACCCATCGTCCTTCCGACCTTCTCGTCCGCAAACTCCAACATCACCACCAAAAACACCCAAAACGCAAACCTTTAAAAATTCGGTTCAGAGATTCGAGCACCCACATCAGCGTCAACATGGTCCAAGACCCAAACTTCTGGCGCCGCTTCTCGGTCGCCGTGCATAACGACGAGGCCGCCATGCTGGCCGCCGACACGGGATCAGGGAAACGGGAAACCAAGCATGCGTACGTCGTGTCCCTTTCATCCCCTGTAGACTCGCCCTCGTCACCAACCTCGCAATGCCATCTTTCCCCGGCCTTTCCTCCCGCGGCTTTCACCCGCCCGTTGTCAGCGCCCGCGCACGTCTTCACGGAGAAGGCGGAGGAGAAGCGCAAGCGCAAGAGCAACGCAACGAGCAGGACACGGAGCGTCTACATCTCGTCAGAGACGAAGACGCCCGAGATGATCGCGCTGCACAAACTGCCCTCCTACCCTCTCACTCAATTCCCTCCACGCAGTGATTCTGTCCCCGATCTCCCCTCCACACCACGCTCCACACACTTCGCCCTAGCAGCGGATTCCCCGCCGAGCAACCGCGCCTCGCACCGCACATCACGCTTCCGCTTCGCCCTCTCCTCACACCCACCTTCCCTCCCCAGCACACCCAAAAGCACAACTTTCTCCTTCTCCGCCCCGCCCTCCAAACGCACATCCCGCTTCACGACGCGCAACGGCAGCCGACTCTCGCTCGGCATTAGCCTGTCAGGGCGGCCGAAGAGCGCGTTCCGGTTCTGGACAACGATCACGGCGGGCGATATCAGTGATGAGACTAATGCGGGAATCAGGAATGATAGTTGGCTGGAGAGCCAGCAAAGGAAGGCGCGGCAGCGTGCGTGGATGTGTTGGTTGTTTTGGGGCATATTTCTGCTTCTTGTGGTTGGGGCGGTTGTGACGGTCCTCGTTCTGAGAGAGAAGAATATCATATGAGACAAGGGGATTGGTTGAGTGGGAGGGGGATGATGAGTGAGATGGTGTGCATATGCATGGATGGCGTTTTGGGCTTTAGAGGCTTTTGGGTACAGGGCTGACGCTGAAGACGTCGATAAGGTTGATTAGCGGGTTAGCGTACATGATACCAGGCTGGACTACGGGACGGCTCAATGCGATTCCTTCTGTTGAAGCATGGAAAACATGGGATGATGTGAGCATTTGAGGATTGAATGCTTTTCAAACTATCTTGTACCCCGTTAGCGCTTGCTGCTTATATTGTACAATCCTTCCTTGTGCGCGCTGTGCGCAATGAGGTATCAAACTCCCTGACGCCATGTCGCCCTTCATGCTGGTGTGGTTTGCTCCTCGCGACTCCGTCTGACGGCACCACACTCCGCACTGTTCATCTCCTGCCGTAAGGACTGGACAACTCCTTCTGAGCGTCCTCCTTAGTCTCAGTCTTGACCTTTGTCTCATCCCCGGTCGTGGTATCCACCTCGTCAGGATCAGCATCCCCAGCCTCGCGGCGACGATCCTCCTAGAACCGTTTCGCGGGCGGCGTAGGGCTCCTGCTCATACTCCTCTCGTCCCTGCCCCGCTCCTTGAGCCACTTGCGCGTACTCATATCCAGGTCGCGGTCCAGCTCCGCCGTAGGCTCCTTGCGATGGATGAAGTTGCAGAAGCCGCCGCGGACGCAGCCCTCGCCGCTGTTAAGGCGACAGCATGCTTCTCGGAAGTCGGTCACGGGGGAGAGCTCGCAGTAGATGGGGCGGCCGGCGTACCAGCGCGAGTTGAGCGCGTCACAGGCTTTCTGCGCGTCTTCTTCGTACTTGAAGCGCACGTACACGTTGCCGATGAGATCTGTTCTGCTGTTAGCTTGCGCGACTTTCAAATTCAAGGCAACGCGGCACTTACGGTCGTTGTTGTTGTCGCACACGACCAGCTCCTCGACCAGCCCGTACTGGCACAGCTCGCACCAGATGTCCTCGTAGAAGGCGTCAAAGTGCATCTGCATCTGCTGCGCGTTCATCTTATTCTTCGGGTCGTACGCTGGGTTCTGGTACAGGTTGGGCAGCAGGATCGTCTGCGAGTACGAAGGCTTGACGTGCTTGCGCGAGCAGCGGTCGCCGTGGCGGCAGGCGCCGATCTTGTAGTAGAACGAGCAGTTGACCTTGTCCTGCTCCGTGCCGAAGATGGACGCGAGGTAGTTCGCCATGCTTGCGGTGTTGCGTGTGTGCGGTGTACGATGAAGGTCCGGTGCAGGCCGCAGGTATGGGTGTGGACGATCGACGGCGACGGTAGTGGAGGTTGTCGTGGTGAGGCTGCGCAAGTAAATGTTACGATGCACTGTCGCGATGGAACTTCGAGCGGAGAACTAGCGCCACTAGCCACAGCTTAGTCACCTTCGCGTGGCGTCGAGTGGATTCCAGAAACCAGCCATTGTCTGACAAAGGTATCCAACATCTCTCACGTCGATTCGCAGCAACACGTGCAGTTGCATTCGCACTGCACAACGGAGCTTGTGCTCCCGCATCCCCGTCCTAGAGGCCTTCCTTGATGTCCGCAGTAGCCTCTTCCGGTACCAACTGTCCCCCTACACTGACGCAATGCCTGCGTCCACCACGAGGATGATCAGCTATCGTGAAGATGAAGATGTGCATTTGCCATCTGCAAATTTGTAACGTCTCCCAAGCTGCTAAGCAGAGTACACCGAATGCACGGCCAGTGCTGCAACTTACTATCGTCACGGAAGGGGGAACGATCCAATAGGTACCTAGGTACCGTTGAGAACTACATGACGTACTACAGGACACGCCTTTCGAAACTGCATCAGCGCTGTCTGCTAATTGACGAAATGTGCTCATCGAAGCCCCCCGAAGACTCTGGCTCAGTCGAGACTACTGGTTGTACGTCGAGGGCAAAAAAACGAGCCTACAAGCAATAACGATTTGTTTGACATTTTCACGGAAGCACCACGGACTACAGTGAACAATTTGCTACGTAGTATTCGCCTGTTGTCGCAGACCATACTACAAGAAATGCACAGAGCAGGTTTTTAGACATGTCACGCAGCCTCTACGCCTTGACGTCCTCGATCTCAAAGGCAGAGAGTTCACCGTGGCCGACGTGGGGGAACACTCACATGAAGAACTTTGTCTAAGTCCCTGGCAGCTCCATCTAAATCTTCAAGCGCTCAGTCTACAGCTATGCCGTCAAGGCCGATTATGGTTCGATATGCGCAGCTCTCAGAGAGTAAGGCTCAGACGGCGCCTCCAATTGCGCACCCTCTATCGACCCGCGCATCGAATGCTGGTGGGACTTTGTCATCCCGTACGAAGACGGACACAAGAGCCAGTGGGCTCAACGCGCAAGGATGGCCGCAATCACCGCTTCAGTAGTCGCGCGTTACAGAGCATCTACTTGCCGCCTGGTGTGAGTATTCGTAGTTCACTGGGGAAGCAACGAGCCGAGCACCACGTGCAGAGCGTGAAGGAAAGGCTTGCGCACCGCACTGTGCGCGGAGAGTCCAATGCGAGGCGCGGTGATGGGGCGAAGGTCGTGTGCTCGGAGTCTGCGTCGCACGAGGTTATTGTTAGGTTCTATGGGGCGAGTCGGAGATGTGATGGGGCTGTGGATGTGAGGTCATTACTGGGGCGAAGAGTTTTGTGCTGGAGGGACTGTCAAATGCTGTGCCTGATCACGGCTGGAAAATACGGTCTGGCTGGACGAGAAGAGGAGAGACGACGGAAATGAGGAGCACCACGAGGATGAGGAGACGGTGACGGTGATGGCGATGACTGAAAGACCATTGTGCAGCGCGTCAGCACACCGAACTCAAAGCCACCCCAAGTACATCACTCCATCACATATTCCTCGTACCACCAGTCGCTATACTTGCACTCTTATCGTTCACAACACCTTGCACCTGCCCCCCAATATCGTGCACAACACCCGTAAGCGGAATCTCTCGCGAGGCCTTGCTGCAGGTACCGTGTAGCAGCGCTCAAGTACGACGATCACCAACCACCTCGATCCTCCAGGTCCTCGATAGCAGGATTTCAATATGCATGTAAGTGCTGCAAATACTGTTGTACTACTCTTTGGTCAAACGCTTGGACCCTCAAAAGGCGTTCCTTGCAATGTCCCACAGTCTGTGACAGACCAAACGAACATCGGCACCCCGGCCGAGAACGTGTATATGCTTCAAGACTTATCACTGTGGGAGTGTGTCTGGAGCGCGTTTCACGAAACCGCTTGTGGAGCCTGTTTGCGCTCACCTCAACCCAATCCTTCGCAAAACACAACCCTTGGTATGAACAACGAATGCGAACCCAAGATCGTGAATGAGTTGTTTCTCGCCGACCCGAGAGTGGAGAGGTGACGAGGCACAGGCGAGTATGTTGAGCTCAGACTGTCTGGGTAAGACACGATCAAATATAGAGATTGGGTGAGCGGCTATCTGGGAGAGCGGCGCGAGGACGTGCTGCCCGAAAGGGAGGAATGCGCTCCAATCAAGTTTGTCAATGGGACGCCCAATCGGCTGAGCTGGACGTTGGGATCTGAAACGCGACACCCTTTGGAGGCAACTTGGACGGGATGGGGCGGGCAGCTCACCACGCGACAAGACAAAGGCTACTGCGGTCGCTGATGAGAGACGCAGTTTGCGCACGCATTTTACGAGGGCTCAGAGCGTTTCCCGTCTTCCAGCCATCTTGATTTTCTGGTGTCACTGAGATGCTCAGAGGTGGAAGTGTATCGTGAGGCAAAGGGCTAGACTGTTTGCAGGGCGCTAAACGTTGTGTTGTGAAACTTAGCGTGGTGGATGCAGTGGGGAGGCTTGCCGACGATGCTTCAACACCATTCACTGCGGGAAATTCTGCGCTGGCGACGCGCCGCAACAGCGCACCGTCACCTGTCGTCGCGTGGTGCAAGCCCTGTTCCTCCACCTTCGGCGGGCTTAGCACTGCTTAGCCTTGTTGTTTTTGGTCGCCCTGTCGCCCAACCTTGTCTACGGTGTTTTTTCTCGGCTGCGCTCACTTCAGCGGTCAAGGCCACAAAATGGGCTCTCTCAGGGCAGTCGGCAGGCTCACAGTGCTTGTCGGCAATAGTGGAGACACGCAAGCCGTGATCTACGAGCGATCTAGATGATGCCTAGCGGCCGGCTGTCGTGTCGTAGATCAGCGGGACAGGCACAACTGTCACGCTTTGACTCAGCACCAGAACGCGTTCCGCCTCATGTGGCCGGTAAGGCGACGAACTACCGAACTTGGTTGTACCAGAAGCACGGAAGAATATGCACCTGTACGCGCTACGCCGCCGTATCGCTGCGGGCCCGGGACAGGCCTGCTGGCGGCTACAGTTCAGGTCCGACGTTGAAACGCAGATCCAACATCCACACGTTAGGCTCAGAAGCTTGAGTGCGGAGTCGCGTGGAGTGGTGCGCTGTTTCGACACTGAATATGTACAACTCTCTATTGGCCCTCGTCTTTTCTTGCCCTCTGGGCCCGAGCAGTGTTCAACGTTGCTCGGCGTTTGTCTCATCTCGTCTATCTCACTAATAAAGGACTGTGTCCGCATGTAGAACGGATTTGTGTCTGCACCGTGGTACGCCGTCTCTCCTCATCTTCCCTTCTCTCGCCCCCCGTTTGCGCTGTGCGTATCGGTCTTTGGTGGCTTAATATTGCACACTTACGTTGTTCTATTGAACAATAGTGCTGTCGCTGTTCAGGTGAAGGGCAACTCGTCACGTGTAACCTTACATTGTGCGCTCATCAAGTCGTCGCTAAGGTTACGTTCAATACTACTTGAGTGTCCGATAATTTCTCTCCGTCACCTTTTTTTCTTCACCGGACAAGTTTGCAAGAAATCGACAGAAGACCGCTTCACGACTCCCGCTTGCATCTCGACAACGCGTTTCGGCTGGACCAACACGCATTACTTTCTTTCCGCACTTAAACGCCAAAACAACAAGCACACAACATCAAAATGCCGAGCATTCTCACAACGACACTGGCGGCGCTGGCCGTCGCCCCTTTCGCTACAGGCCACAGCTGGGTTGAGCAGATGCGCAACGTCAACAAGAAAGGCGAGTATGTCGGCGAGTATGGCTATCCCCGTGGGATGGTCAGCAAGACAGACAAGAGCTTCACTGGTGACTCCATGAACTGGCTTCTGCCGGTCCAGCCCAAGGTCTTTATTGACGAGACCTCGCCCCTGTGCCACACATCACAGCGCAAGCAGGAGCAGTCGTCAGACAAGTACCCTCGCCTTCAAGCTGTTGCCGGTGGTTTCGTCGCCATGCGCTACATGGAGAACGGTCACGTCACCATGGTCGACCCTGCGACTGGTCTCGGCAAGCCTGACAAGGGCGGCTCAGTCTTTGTCTACGGCACCACCTCTCCCAAGGAAGATGAGAAGCTCGTCGACGTGCTCAAATGGACTAAGGACGGCTCCGGCGGTGACGCACGCGGTGTGCTCCTGACAACCAATGACTTCGACGATGGCCGTTGCTACGAAGTCAACGACACACCTATCTCACAGGAGCGCCGCAAGTCGGACCCCAACTTCGCCATGGGTCAGGCCGTGGATGGAGAGGCAGGCAACTACCCTCTCTTCTGCGAGACCAACGTTCAGATCCCTCAGAACATCACCAAGGGCAAGCCGTACACCTTCTACTGGGTCTGGCAGTGGAACACCGCGCCCAACGTCGACCCTGGGCTGCCAGACGGCAAGGACCAGTACTACACGACCTGCATGGACGTCGACATCGGCTCCGCCGATACCGCGCTCGCTGCGGACGCAGAGACTAAGTACGACCTCGGACCCCAGCAGGACGCCATGTCCGTCGCTGTCTCTGACTTCGCGTCCCGCACAGCCATCATCACAGACGTGCTGCAGGGACAAGTCGGCCCTACGTCCATGCTGGGCTCTGCTACTGCGACCGGTGGACCTGCCGCGTCCGGAGCGCCTTCCAACTCTTCATCCGCGCCTTCTGCTCCGCTTGCCTCGCCCACCGCGCCAGCCCTCACGCAGGTCACCAACATCCCGACTATGACCTCGCGTCCTGGTGCTGCCCCGGCGCCTACATCCGGCGCTGGCGACGACAACGTAGTGACAGTCACTGACATCGTGTACGTCACCGTCACTGCTGGCGCCTCTAGCAAGGCTGCTTCTGCGCCCACCACGATGATCACATCTGCTGCTACATCTCGCGCTCCCGCCGCTTCTGCCCCCGCCGCTGCAGCACCTAGCGCTTCCACTCCCGCAGCTTCGCCGGTGTCGTCTGCGGCTGCGTCTGGCACCGCACCCTCCTCCGGTCTGGGCGGCTTCACGATGCCCAGCGGCGCGGCGAAGCACAAGATCCAGCGCCGCAACGGCGCTAAGTTCCGCGGTATGTTGTAGTACATGTGCTTCCGCAATTCCTTTTTTCTTTCTTGTTGTACAATTTTGTTATGCTCGGGAAGCATTAGACTCATTTCGGTGGCAGGCCACAGATAGATCTTGAACCCCTTCTGTGGCAGTAGTACTGGCGGCATTATGATGAGGACGATGGTGGACATGATGATGGATGACGACGGTTTACGATCACGGCTGGCATGGACATGGCATGAATATGGACGGAGATACCCCTGCATACTTGGCGTTTAGGTACTTCCCTTCTCAAGGGCATGGGTCAGGACACTACGGATACATACCCTGGGACTGGCGTGTACATAGCTAGCTTCGCACAGCGCTTTGCGCAGTTGTTGTAGCAAGCTGGATCAAATTGTTCGATACTTACATGATGCTCCTTTTGCAGTGCTATAATGACCTTCTTGACCAACGTTTCCACAGTGAAGACTTCGTATACAATGTTCCTCTGTACATTTATCCCTCTATCGACTTCGGCACCCTTACGTACCCCGCACGGCAAACAAATTGTTCAACAAAGCAGGCGCGATCATGCTCCCAACGTTCCAATGACTTATCACTTACAGTTCTCACTCTCTCGTACCGATTGCGTCCAGCAGACAGCTCTGGGATCTTTCACATCAAGGCGAATCGCTGTTTTGACGGCTCAGCCTTGCGGCTCATTGTCAGCTCCGCCACGACATCCAAAACCTATGATCAGCGATTGACAAGCGCTCAACCTCGCAGCTGGCATGTTGATACAGCCACCATGCAGTGTGCACCACTTGGGTTAGTTATCTGACATGCCGAGCTTCTTGGAAACAAAAACGTCCGCTGCGATACCCTCAGCCTTGAAACATTTCGCGTCACCTCCTGCTCACACACCTAACATCTCTCGGCTTCGAGGCCAGTCATCTCTCGTCTTCGCCAGCGCCAGTAGAGTAGAGCTCAATCTGTGACCAAACATGAGCGCCCGAGGTGGCCTTTGGACACATGGCTCGGAATTACGCCCTGTCCCGAAGTTGTGCCTGCATCACAGTTGCCAGACAATCCAGCCAACGATACCGGCAACGTATTCAGACACTGGAAGAACCCCTCATTCTTCGTTTGGCCGTCTAGACGAACTCATTGCAACGCAGCAGTGGCCAATTATACAGTAGAATTGATGTTTGTCAACGGCATGCAAGAGCTCAGTCACACGACAGGGCAGGCACAACCACTCTATCCATCGCTGTGGATACCGTGAGGTGAACTACCACCTGACTGGGACTATAAGCTGTTGACACCCTGGGAAGAGCAGGCTAACATATTGCCCTGGGTGGACTCGCTGTTCTCAATCTTTCTGTTTCCACCGATACTCCGACCTGTCTGCCCTTTCAATGCTTCTGAGCCCGTCGACCACACGCATGTTCAACTGACCAACGCTTCCATTGTCGATACCTGCAAGGTACGGTCCTTCATAATGGACGGACCGAAGATGTTCACATACCCCGAGGATGACAGTGATGCTGGACCAGGCAACATCGGCTCGGGTAAGTCGCGAGATGTGGCGGGGATTCGTTTGGCGCTGCACCGTATGATCGTTTGGGCTGACTGCGATTAGGAGCTGGCATATGCAACATATCATCTTTTTCAACGTTTACTGTCCAGGACCGTGATCGACCAGATACATATCGGAAGTGCGGCTCAATGAAGCTCTTGCCAACATCACCATATCGGCGTTATCAATTAATCTTTGGTACGACGTCGTCAATGGGACAGGCACCTAGGTGTGTAATGTGTACCGTTCCCAACACCATCTCACATTCTTCCTCCCATATGGGTTATGCCTGGTCCTGACCCTTCCCATCGTCGCTTCAGGTCTGATCTCACTACGGTTCAACGGAGTCTCAGCAGTTGACGGGGATTTCCTGCAATTTTTCATGACGGCCGCGACGGGCAAGACAGAAATAGAAGTAGCTGCTAGCAGGAGCTCGTTAGGTGGATATGAGAATATATCCAAGGAGTTGAAGAAGCTCAAGATCCGCTTTGAAGAGTTACTTGGAAACGAGAATATGTCAGCAGAGCTGGAGCCGCCGGAGATAGAGTCGAGCTCTTCACGTGGAGAAGAACACGATAAGGACGCGGACGGACCTATCGAGGTTGATGGCTCAGAATCAATTCCAGAGGATCATGAGAACCGCGAAAGCGAAGAACGTCGTCAAAAGGCCAATCAGGCTGGGACAGCATCTGGTGTAGAGGTTCGCCGATTAAGCAGAACGGACATTCGTCGCGCGGGCTTTGGCGTCTTCCATAAGACAAAGCCTCTGCGAAGAGGGGACCGACTGGACTCGTGAATTGAGCTGGTAGCTGGTAGTATTGGGCTTTGCGCCTCGACCGAAAAGCTTGCAGGAGCTCAAGCGAAGTAGCCACAACGTAGCAGCCTGATAGCAAACGTCAATTGAGTCAGGAATGACGATACTCACACCCCTGTTCATCCGCGGTTGTGCCTGCATCGGCGGTGGGCTGGTGGACCCTGCTGCTCAAGCACTCGTTCTCTCCTGCTCTGCTTGTCATACCTCCCAACAACAACACGGATGTCCAAATGGATTTCTCGTCATCACGCGGCACACGACCTCATTGCGCATGGTGGTTGCAACCTCGGAGCTCGAAGTAATAGCGTGCGTGAGGGAGTAACGGCGCAAGACACGCAATTGGCGTTCCCGCACGCGCATGACCCTTGTTCGCCGGCTTGCCGTCACCGTCTCTGCGGGGTGGGTCCTTCTCCGACCACGGTCATAAGCAGCAAGCTCCACTGCCATGCACGCGACTCAGACGTTCAGGCAAACTGCCTGTTCTACTTACTCTTATTTTCTACGACTGCTGCATAGCATGCGTCCAGAAACCACGGCACCACCATGAGCGCGCCGAAACTGCCAGTCAAGCAACTGGTCATCCTTTGTGAGCAACACTTCGTCATACTTCACCGCCTTATGTATAGCTGACGAACAATAGCAATATGTCGATTCGCAGAGCCAATCGCCCTCACCTCAGTCTGGCCGTACGTTCCAGAACTCATGGAACGCTTTGGCGTGCCTGAGAACGAAATCGCTCGTTGGGCTGGCCTTACATCCGCCATCTTCTCGATATGCCAGGCCTTCACAGGCCTGATCTGGGGCGCGGCTTCAGATCACTACGGGCGGAAACCGATCATATTGTTGGGACTGTTCAACACAATGTGGACCATGCTGCTTTGGGGTTTCTCTACGAATCTGCCCATGGCCATGACGGCGCGTGCGCTTCAAGGTTTGGGCAACGGCAATGTTGGCATATTGAGGACGACAGTCGCTGAGTTGTGCCCATGGAAGGAGCTGCAGCCCCGGGCGTTTTCTGTGATGCCGCTGGTGTACACGGTGGGCGCCATCTTTGGTCCTACATTAGGCGGTGCTCTTTCGAACCCTCTGCGACTTGACCCACGCCAGCCTGGCGGTGAGCGTTTGCTGGAGAGATTCCCATACTGTCTGCCAAATCTGGTAGCCGCGGTCTTCTTCGCGATTGGCATTGTCGTGGGCTGGCTCTTTCTGCAAGAGACTCTGGAGGGTAGGAAGGACCACCAAGATCTTGGTCTTAGGACAGGTACAAGACTTGTCACATCTATACGCAAGCTCCTCGGCATCGAGAAAAAGAGCAGTAACCTCGGGTCGGAGCGCGAGCCGCTCCTTGGCCAACAGAAGGCCGTCAATGGCGCCTCTGCCACCGTTGACAATTCAGTCGTCGCGACAAAGCCAGAGAAGCCTACGATACGAGACGTCTTGACGTACCAGACGACACTGAATCTAGTTGTTTACACAATTCTGGCACTCTACTCGATTGCATATGATCAGGTAAGCGAATGCATGGGTTTGCCGTTTTCTGCATTCTAACGTCTTACAGCTGATTCCAGTCTTCTTGCATCATCCACCGCAAGCACTGGACGACCCAAATGTCAGCCTTCCGTTCAAATTTTCCGGTGGCTTTGGAATCGACTCGCGACGCATCGGAGCGATGTTCACACTGTTCGCAGTCGCGTCAACCTTGTTCCAATTCTTGCTATTTCCTCCGCTTGCACGCAATCTCGGCGTGCTAAACTGTCTGCGAGTCGCTTTCTTGATCTACCCAGTCGTGTTCTTCGTCACGCCTTTCGTGAGCCTTATCCCCGACCACAATGCGAAAGAGATCGTTATGATCGTTCTGTTGATAGTGCGGGGTCTTGCCGGCACCTTCGCCTTCCCAACCTCAACGATCATGCTCACGAATAGTGCTGCCAGTCTTCAGGTCCTAGGAACGATCAATGGCGTTGCCACCAGTGTATCGGCTATTGGACGCGCATCTGGACCAGCCATTGGCGGCGGTCTCTTCACCTGGGGTGTGAAGCGAGGATATGTCATCGTGCCTTTTTGGGCGTTGACCGTCATCTCGCTGGTCGCAGCAGTCCCAACTTGGTGGCTTGAAGAAGGCAAAGGCTTTGGCGGCAGTGATGACGACGAGACTGAAGACGAGGATGGCGAGGACGATATTAATGACGAGGAGAGAGTTTCAGCACCTAGAGCGATACCTGAAGAAGCTGCGGTACGGTCAGAGTCCGAATTTGGTGAGCCTGGTGCGATCCTCAGCTACACGAGTACACGGAGATCGAGTGCAGCCCTTTCAGACGAAGATGACGAGATCAACGATCTGGAACGAAGACGTTCATCAACACGACTACAAGGCACCAGAAGTCACTCTCGAGGAAGTAATGTCAGAAGACGCTCGTCGATACCAATCGGCATGGGCAAAGGACTGCGCAGATACAGCTCGAATCTGGGTAGCACAGGTGTCGATGCCAGCGGTACGAGCTGGGGTGGAAGGTAGTGCGCTGTCACAATGCTTACGGATCCGCACGCCGCGAATATCGCAGGATCGGTGCGCCGGAGGCGTCATTGAAGCAAGCAAGAATGGTGGCGAGGCGGTATCAACCTTGCAGGACAAATGGGTACGATTTTTCGATGGCACACACGGCCAGAGTAACATCACAATAGCACTGACATCAAGAGACGAATATTTCTGCTTCCCGGTCATTGATGGTTGCGACTCTGATTCGCAGCAGAAAACTTGGATGCGGCGGGAGGATTCCGAGCTAAGTGTCTACTACGCTATGGTTATACAACCCGTTTTGAGTCTGTCATGTATCAATGATTGGTATCGCCTTTGCTTCGACTTCTTCCGCTGAGCCGAAGGACCACTCACCGTCGCGACGCTTGTCCGGGAAGCTTCCGTGATGTTTAGGAGTGTTTGTGCCTCAATACCGCACGACAGATTGACATTCTCTGCCAGCAACATGAATTGCCACAGAATCACTGTGGGATGAATCTTTGGATTCCTACTTAAGTCGATGAGATCTCTCACGCAAAACATCACTAGTGTTCCATACTCATATATTCGCTCCTATTACGAGAGCGCTCTCTTCTGCCTACATCCTCCAGTCAAGCATCAAAGTCCTCTACATTACGATGTCCAGCATGTGCAAAGACAAAAATACTTACTACCAAGGCTGTGGGCATATAGGGACCGTGTGTGATGTTTTCTGCCGCTACCTTCTTTGCGACCTCCAGTCGATCGATGATCTATACTTCTTTAGCCAGGCCGGCGTGCCACACCGACAGTCTGCAAAGTGTGCGGCTGTGACTAGGTACGATGTCAGGGATGGCCTCTGTCGACAATGCAGCAGATAGTGTCATTCGATGGGTCCCCCTAGGGCGCAGATGTGTGCGAGTGGGTTGGGTGGTTGGCGGTCACTGTACTGTTAGATATCGAGGACAATGTCAAGCCACACATACGTCCACACGCAACAAGATAGCAATATCATCGAGGATTTCGCAGACAACAATTTTTTTCCTAATGTCATGTCTGTTCCGATATGGGCCACTAAAACTGGTCTTCTGACAAAGTGTCGCAGCATGGAGCAATCGCAGGTAGCGATGTGTGGACGGTGGCCGTGTTCCGACATCAGGCAGCGACTTTCCGAACTGTTCCGATAACAATTCGTTCGACGATGACGCCCATCAGCATCCTCCTTGGCTAAGTCCAACGTGATCACGTCTCACTGAGGATGCAGTGATAATGCCAGTCTCTTGCCCGAAAGTACGCGATGCTGTGTAACATAATGGAAGATATAAGTACCTCCAATCCCAGTCGCAGCCAACTCCTGCCACTTCCAACAGTCCAATCTCATCTTCTACAGACATAGCATGGGCTCCTACAAAAGTCTCTGCTACACACTCGGCGCCATAGGCACCGGGAGCGCAGCCTACCTGCTCACACGTCGCCCAAAGCCCGCACCACCCAGCATAACCCTTCATGGTGCCGAGAACTGCAAATACATCCTCGACAACTCGCAATCACACACCTTCTCGCTCTCCGATGGTCGTGAGCTGGGCTATGCAGACTATGGCGATCCGAAAGGCAAGCCAATTTTGTACCAGCATGGGCTTCCGGGAAGTCGCATCGAGGCCACGCGGTACCACGATCTCGGAAAAGAGATGGGACTGAGGATCATCAGCATTGATCGGCCAGGCCATGGGTGGAGTAGTCAGTTCGAGAGATTTGGAGCTAGGACGGTGAGGAGTTGGGCGGAGGATGTTAACGAGCTCGCGGAGGGACTAGGGCTTGATGAATACGCGGTCATGGTAAGTTGGATCCCTTGCTCTCATTGCCGAGTCGCATAGCATGGCAAGAATACACGTTTTCCAGAACCTGACATACATACAGGGCGTATCCGGAGGCGGCCCCTACGCGCTGTCCCTCGCTTACGGCCTCCCTAAAGACAAGCTGAAAGTCGTGAGTCTGATCTGCGGTATTGGGCCCCCAGACATCGGCATGTCCGGCGCAGGATGGCCTACATACCTCGGTTTCACCGCCGGCTGGCGCTACGCCAATCTTAAAATCACTCAGGTCCTTCTGCGGTGGTTCTTCCAGCGCGACAACGCCGACAGCCTCGAGCTCTCTGACGAAGAGCGCTTACGTCTGTTCCTCTCTCCAGACCGCACCAAGGGGATGAGCGACGCCGACAAAGCGTTTTTTGGTGACGAGGACGAGATGCGCGCCTACCTTGCTACTTCGAGAGCTAGTTACCAACAGGGCTTTGATGCTATGTGCAAGGATGGTTACGCGATGTGTACGGACTGGGGATTCAAGATCGAAGACGTCCGCAAAGATCTGCCGATCGTGTTGTGGTACGGAAGTCAGGACAAGAACGTTCCACCGAATCATGGCAGAACAATTACGCGGCGTCTGAGGACGGAGTGTGAGCAGGGTGATGGCGAGATAGAAGACAAGGGACCGGTGGCATGGAAGGAGAGGGTTAGACTGAGGATGCTCGACGATACACATGCGAGTATCAGTATGCGGGACAAGAAGGGGTATCTGGTGGATATTTCAAATGCGTGGGGAAAGTGAGGATGCTCTGTCAGGGATGGTTGCAACTCAGCGTACGTAGAATCGATTTCAATACTAGATGTCAGGCCTTCTTAAATTGTCATAGATATAGAGCGAGTCGCCTACCTTATTACCTTAGCGTCACATAACATGCGCACTCAACAGCCTTGACGAAGAAGCCCTCGCGAATCACCGTAGGTTGATCGGTGGCTCTGTGGACATTGAACGTCTTGAAGACGATCGCAATAGCCTTCAACATCTCCATCCACGCAAAGCTCGTTTAGGTCAGCATGTCTGGTGGGATCAGAACTGAGGCGTTGAACTTACTTGCGTCCAATACATGCACGAGTGCCCGTAGAGAAAGGCAGAAAATGCTCAGCAAGTTCGTTCGCGTTAGTACCCATCCATCTCTCCGGGCGAAAATCGGAAGGATCTTTGAAGATCTTGGGGTTGCTCATCAGACCGCAAGTCGGGACGCTGACGACGGTCTAAAGATCTTGTCAGTGCTGCATAAGAGCTGGCAGAGGAGGCAGTCTTACGCCAGCAGGAAACCAAACTCCGGCTATGCGTTTCCCGCCCTTAGGGACAACCCGCTCTAACCCAGTTGAGCTTGTCGGTCTTACACGCATCACCTCCTTCAGTGCCGCATTCAACGGGGGCAGATCCTTCAGCGATTGGTAGTTCGGCACCCAGTCTAAGTCTTGCATGCCTGGAAATGCAGAGTCCAACTCTTCTTGCAACTTTTCTTGGAGTGCTCGATCCCTCGAAACAAAATCGATGAAGTGTGTTATAGTGCTGCTTGTCGTATCGCTGCCGCCTACGATAAAGCTGATGGACTCGGCTATGATCTCCTGCTCGCCAACGTCTCCGTTACCCTTCGCCGCGAAGAGGTATGACAACAGGTCCTTCTGTGGCGACGAAACATCCTTGCGATCGAAGTACGCAGCACGACCCAAAGAAGCGAGGTTCGATGCGGCTCGCAGTCCAGCACTCCAGAACGGATCAAAATACATGTATTTCATCCAATACCGCAAGTATGCAGGTAGTGTACCTAGCGCATTGAGGACTTCACCTCGGGTATCGACGGTGGTGATGAGGTTGAAAGGATCCATGCCCTTCTCGATGAAGCCGAAAGACCTGCCAAAGGCGAATCGCCCGATAATGTCGAAAGCAAGATAGTTTGCTGTAAAGCATTAGCAACCATCTTTCAGCTCAGATGTGGCTTCGGGGACATCGGCACTTACCCCATACCGTGAAGTCGGTGACCGCGTCGCTTTTCGAAATGTCTATTAATTGCCTTCGCCAACATGACAACTCAACGTCCATACTCGGCTCAAACTCAGACAGCGCGCGAGCCGAGAACGCCAGGTTCAGGAACTTTCTCTTTCGCTGGTGCGCCGTAGGATCCCTGACATTGAACACTACCGGCATCACTTGTAAGAAGGAATCGTAGAAGTCGCTCTTTAGGCAGCCTGACTTGTGGCCATAAATATCAGCTACCGCTTCGGGGAGGTTGATAGAAACGTGGTCTGGTGCAATTTGAACCAAGTCGCCGTACTTTCGATGCTGCTCCATGACAGCAGCGGTTCGGCGAGCGTTTCGACATTGATAGACAAGCCAAAATGAAGTAAGCTTTGCGGTTGAAGGGCCTGTGAATTGACGCAGTGGTGAGAGCCAAAGAAGGTATACGCATCTGAAAGCCTAGCGATTGTGAGTATGTGCCCGTCCCAAGAAGCTCGCATATGAGATTCGGAAGGCCTTACTAGGATAACGACCAGCACAAAAACCACTTGTATGATCAGGCGGCCGTTGAGCCAGGCAGACTGATGACTCTTGAGCCCCACGGCTAACACTTTAGGTATCAATGGATCCATCATCGATCAAAGCCGTATGCAGCAACCGACACCTTGATGGAGAGAATCTTAAGGGTGAATGAAAAGGAGTCTTGTCAGCGATTGCCCGGTCTCTTGATTCTTTTTTGGGGTGTGCTGCCATATGTGTTGCTCGCGTCAGAGTCTGTGTTATTCCCGGCAATGTGGACAGTTGCTAAGACCTAAGTCGGATGTTGATGACAGAAGAGCGGGGAAGCTCTCAGGATCAGCAAAGCCCCGGGGAGTTAAGAGTCAGCTGCCCACAAACTCTATACAGACTTCCTTCTGAGTCCGGAGTCTCTCGCCGCGCAAGATCCACTGGATAGCGTATTCTTTTGCTCGATCAAATATCTGGGTGTTGCGGCCAAAGATCATCAGGCTCTATGCCGAGTTGCAGGTCAATGTAATCGAACAAATTTAGGTCAACTGGTAGACCGTCATTGATGAGGACACCCTGAAGCTGGCCGCTGGCGATCGAAGTATGTGACAAGGCTCCATGACCAGCCTGATCGAGAATGCCTCTCTGCACTGATAGCGAGTCAGTAATTTGTTGCCGAACAACCTTCAACAGACATCTTACTTATCGTCGTCAAGTAATCTGCAAATACCGAGACATATTGGCGGCAGATCTCTGTCATGCGATTGCCTTTGTAAAGCTGCTTCAAGCACTCGATCGCCTCCTGAAGATGTCCCGTGGAAAGACTAGCTTCCTGTAAACGATAGTCTTGATCTTGAGACTTGATTTGGTGCTGTGCCAAGAGAATTGAGTAGGTGACGAGTGCGGAGTTGAACACTGGGTAGAGTTAGCATAATGCACCAGGAAGGCATTTGCGAGTAATGACCATAGTAAAGAGTCAGCCACCAAGCTCCAAGCAGTTGTTGTGGAGGCCCCTCGGAATTTCGGAGTGCCCATTGTGTTAACCTGATAATCAAGGTAGACGCTTCTGCGCATATTCGAAGACTGTTGGCGCCGACCTGTCGCAGTATAACTAGTTGCTGCCTGTCAACTTCAGGGCTTCCCACTGCTTCAAGAAATTTGCAAAGCAGCGGGCGGTGAGTGAGGATGCGGAAGTTGAGGAAGCGCAATGTCAACACAACGCGCAACCGACTGATGCTAAAGTCCGCTGGAGGAGAAGCTAGCTCTTCTTCCGAGATCAGAGCCAGCGGTCCTGGCAATAGGGACCGCCATTCGATAAATCTCTGTTCGAATCTCAGAAGTGCGGAGGCGATCTCGTAGACATCTTTTGGTCCATCAAAGCCAACATTGCTTCCGTAGAGCACATCAAAGACTTCAGACATCATTCGGTACATGGTTCTGCAACTGTCAGTGCTGAGATCAGGTTTCAGGAGTCGAAGCGTTACATGGAGGCTCGGAAAAATTCGATACTGGCATTACCTTCGCCCATGCCGCCGTTGTCTGGCAAAAGCGACTGACTTTCTTGTATGACCTGCGGCAAATCCACCCTGATGAAAGATTCAGGTATGGACATAGGTCGGCCGAAAGTCATGCTCAATATACTGAGTGATTCACGTTAGCCGAGGTCAGCCAGCCCGTTAAGAAGACATACCGGTCAAACACGACACAACCGTACCAGACTCGTTTTCGGAGTTCTCGCTCTGGCGTCGAATACTGATGCAAAGCGTCGGGCGAGTGTAGCCCCAGCTGATAAGCGGCTTTCACGGCAAGACCGTGGACGTTCCAGGTCGAGATGGAGTGCTCGGTGCCTTGTAAGTACATGCTAGTCAAGAGAAGCATTTGTACTGCTCAAGCATCAGTGGAGCGATAGAATCGTAGGAAGTCCGCGCTTACCGACTTCAAGGCTTGTAGCATAGCGAATCTGGCGGTCGCTCAAGATCATTGCACGCTTGTAGAAATAATCTGAGCTCGATTTGGGGTCGGCTGCGACTGTATGGTGATAGCCGGAGTTTGCGCTCGTTGCCATCGCAAACATTATGTTCAGCAGTCCCAGCCATGACCTGCGCACTGAGGAGATGCCATGGTCGATCATCTGCTGGTATGTCTCCAAAAACTTTTGACGTTCTATAAATGGGTAGAGCACCCCCGTAGTAGTGAAGTAAAGTTCAATCAGTGACCTCATCTCGCAGTCTGGCGGAAGGAAGAACGGGTTGACCTTGATTGACGCCTCACTTGTGAAGTTCAGGAGATCCGGACCTGGAGAAGAAGGTCGAGATATGTGTATGACGTGATTCTTGATCTTTGGTCCGTTCTTAGATACTGACGTGCCATCGCATGCAGCATCGTACAAGATCTGATTTGTTGTGCGGACAATGAGACGCGTAAATGCGATGTTAGACGTTGGTCCTGTCACATCACTGTCAGCCTGATGTCTACGCATCAGTTGGAAGCACTGACCCAGGAAGGTTGAGTTCTCTTCTTTGTTGAACACCACGGAGCCAATCCCATCAGTAGGATCTTCGGCTTCGAGCGCTGTGTGCGGTCCGCTATCGCAGGTCTGAGGGGATGGCTCGTTACCTATGCTATGGTCTTGGACAGCCCTGGGACTTGTAGACAAGTGAGAGGAACTATTCTCCATGCCATCCACCCTTGATGTCAATTTGGCAAGTAGGTCTTCCACCATTGCAAGTCGAGACTCCAGTACTGCGGTCAATCTGCAGCTGTTCAGTAAGAGTGCAGACTAGCATGTGAAGTTGATTAGCTGACTCTTTGGACGCTGAAGACCTGGTCAAGACGGCAGTGTTCGAATACACGCACTCAATGCCGTGCTGAGCGCACGACGAGCACCTTGGGTGAAGACCATCGCACTATTCGTTCCTAATGTTAGTGCGGTGCCGCATCTAGCCGTTCAAACACTCCCGGGACAAGAGCATCGTCGGTCGTGCACGCGACCGCATGAATTTTCTGGGGCTGCTCACACGTGATTTCCTCTGTCTGCATTGCGCGCATGCAACCGTGATCCTGTTCCTTTTCTTGGGGCGGTTGTCTGCTGTTTCGCCGCCAGGCTCATCCACAGAGAGCCGCCGATTGGAGCTCATGATTACATGATCGTGTCACAGACGAAGATGACCTGAATGTGAAGCCGGGGAGTTAGCCCGGCGATGAATTGGGAGGTGGTGATGCGCGCGGCAGGACGCGTCACTGGGAAGGCGGGGACGGAGCCCGTGGCTCCCGGCGTGAGCAAACACATATTCCAAACTCCCCGTTCATGTCTCCCACCCGATGCAAGCCACACAGGTCCCGTCGCACTCCGCAAGATATATGCGGTAGTCACACGTCTACAGACTCAGAATGTCGCCGGAAAGGTCCGATCAATACAATGCTTGCAGGTGCGGCGCGTTCACGAGACGTTCCTGCATGTCGCATAGAAGCCGCGACTGTGAGCCGTGAGATGGACACGGGGAGTTAGGATACTCAAGCAATATACACTTCATGAATCTCGGAGCAGACTGGCTGCTTCTATTTCTACCTCTACCGAACCTGGCCTGGCAATGGAGCAGAATTCGAGCTTTCGACTGCTGGCAGCGGACAAGCCATACAAATGGATTCGTCAAGAGATCGAGCAATCAGACCCATACACCGACTACGAGAAGATCTTCCGCCTCTCCATGGAATATGCTGGCGACTCAGCATTCATGAACAATATGATGTACGCACTGACCTTCTCGAATTTCATTCCCAACGAGTGGGGTTCTGAAGCAGTCTGGCGTCACGACGGGGGCAGGGTTCTACACAGCCCTACAGACAGGATGTACGAAACCTTGCTGCACAACTCAACATGGTGGTTCTACGGCCCTCGTCACCCCAAGACTCTAGAGTCGATCGCGATCATCAACAAAAGGCATCAGTACCGGGCAAAGACGTATCCCGGAGCCTTCGCACACCCAATAGACTACACCTACGTCCTTTGCTTCTCAGCTGCACTGAATCACCGTATTCGCCTACGCCTCGGGCTCTCAGGCTTCAGCTCGAAACAAAGGGTCGCCGCACATCTTTGCTTAAAAGAGTTCACGCACCTATTCCTCGTCGAACAGCCTGGCCAGCCCGAGAAAGAATGGGTCCCTCTATCTTCCGTCGCCACGTTCCCGGAAGACTTCGACGGCATCATCGCCTTCTGTGAGAATGTCGAAGACAATCACATGGAGGTGACCGACGCAGGACACATGGTCGCAGAAGCGCTCTTCGATCACTTCGCCCACTCGCATTTCCCACCATTTCTGCGCCATCTCGGTCGAGCGATACCCATCGCACTTTCGCTGCCTCAATTACTGGCGGCGCACCGGATCAAGCCGGTCAATCCCATATTAGCGCGGATCATTATCTTCGTGGTTGGAACGTTCATATGGCTTATGGAGACTTTCATGCCGGATCCCAAGATCGCTGCACGAGAGCTCATGGAACAGAGAATTAGGGCTAGTAAGGTCAAGGATAGAGAAGTGCGGAGGGCTATGGACAAGGGCTTCCCGGCAGTGTTTGAACAAAACCATCAGGGAGCTGCAGCCTTGTGCCCATTCAGAGTAAACGAAAAGAGTGCTTAAGCAAGACCGATAATAGGAAAAGAGCAAGCTCTACAGAAGATACAAGTTTTGGGACCATGTTTCAAGACTTGCTTCTACGAAGTCTTGGATACTATGGTTGTTGCTCTATTCTTTCACACTTCAGCACGATCGCAGCCACCGGTGAGTATCTTCTTTCACTGATGTCTGCTTCAGCCTTTCCACTTCGGCGACCTTTGTAGCCTGTAAAATCGACGCATTGGGCATGATCCCTGTTAAAGAACTCGAACTCAATTCCTCCGTAATGACCACAAGCCTGAATGCTCAAGGTTTCATCCCCGTTGGATCTGATGTGAACATTCACGACTTTGGTCTTGATCTTCACTACCCATTCTCACCGGACACAACTTCCGTTTCCAACGTAGCTACAGCCTCAGCCCCAGCCTTGCCAGTTCCTAACATCGATGCTGGATCAGCTGCTCTCACCATCGGCTCTGTTCTCAACAACCAGTGTCCACATGGCTGCAACGGAACCTTCAGCCAATCTGAAGAGTATCGTTGTCACATGAAGAAGCATGCTGACCACCAGCACGTCTGCGGACAGCCTGGTTGCGGTAGAAGCTTCTATCGCAAGGACAAGCTGCGTGATCACCTTTGGCAGAAGCACAGGATTGAGACTCGGGCGTCTGCGCGCAACGGAAGACATTATCAGCAAACAGAATGAGCGAACCGCACCAGTACAGTCCAACATTGCTCGCGTCCATAGTTGACTTCAATTGATCTTCTTCACTATAACGTCCTGTACTTCTCTACACTCAATCTACAGCTTTCCCCTCCCATGCCCCTTCCCCAGTACATCCTCCCTCCGCCTAACATCCACATCCCTCGGTCCCTCCCCCTTAAACTTCGTCGTAACGACCCATTCCCTAATGCCCCTCCGCCCGTGGCCCTGCACCTCAACCTCCCTCCCCGGCCGATCCAGCACAAGCACCGCGGTATGCCTGTCCAAACCACCAACGCCATCCTGCTTGCCCTCACCATACTCGCCCTTCCCCAGCACGACCGGCGAAATACACGCCTCCGAGAACGGAACCTCGGGTTTCCCGTCGTACATGCGCGGTTTGACTAGAAAGTCCATAAGGTTCTCGCGCTCCTGCTGCAGTTCCTGGATTGACGGGGTTGGCGAGGAGGGCGAAGTAACGGCCGCGCTGAGGTAGGGCGCGAGGAGCAGGGTGAGAAAGAACTGCGGGGGGAAGAGGATAATTCTGTTCTGGCGCGCGAGGTCAATCCACTTATTCGGCGGCAGAAAGCGGGCTGCTGTGTGCTCGATACCGCCGTCATGCGTCGGGTTCGGGATCACGAGTTCGTCCTCTTCTTCGACGCCGGCGCCGGGCGGTGTGCCAGCGCTCGCAGCCTGCTTTGTCGGGCTTGTCGAGTTCAGCGGCAAAAAGTACAGGTACATTTGCGTGCTGAATCGCTTCGGCACGTTCGCTGGCGTGACCCAGCGCGTGAATGGGATCAGGGCGTCTGTGTCGGGCACCGCACCCCATCTTTCCAGCAAGTCGGTGAACTTCACTTTGCCGGAATGTACCGCACGACGTCCCTGTTCGCGCTCCTCGTCGCTGATATCTGTGAAGAGTTTACCGCTCGTTTTCCTCTTGGCGAGCAAAATGCCGCATTCTTCGAATGTCTCGCGGATCGCAGCGAGCCGATAGGCGGGGCCATCTTGGTGTCGTCCTGGGTCGTTGATATCAGGGATCGCGCCGTCGTGTGTTTTGGACAGGGCGCCGCCGGGGAACACGTGTGCGGAGGCAAAGCTGGAGGCTTTCTTGACACGGTGGAGGAGGAGGACTTGATTGGTAGGGGAGATGAGAAGGACACTCTTGGGGGATTAGCGCATGAGTGAAGGAGTATGCTGAGCTGGTACCTTGAGCTGGGCCTGGGGATTGGAGGCTCTTTCATGGGTTTCTTCGAAGGCTGGTGGTCTGCTGGAGACGACATGTTGCGTTTAGTTGCAGAACTACTAGGCAATAAAGACCTTAGGTATGAGGTAACTGTTGATGCTGGGGATAGACCGGCGCGTAGATGGATGGTGGATGGTGGAGTATGCAATCGACGTGGAACGTATAGCGAGCACGTCGTTCGAATTTCACAACTAGTCAGGAGCGGTCGAGAAGGTATAAGCGGTCTGAGCATGGTCAGCCACGCGGTTAATTGGCGATGCGCGTGTCATTGTATGGTGTTGTGTCGACAGGAAACGCGGGGAGCTCGGTGCCGAGGTCCAGTTGGGAAGGCGCGAGTGACATCGTGCATCAGAGTCAAGACTCTGTATCGCGTCCGCAAAATCGGCAGCATCGGAGTCTATGGACAGTGTTGGAGACGGTTTCGGTAGTAATAGTGAACATGGTTCGTGGTATCATTGCTTTTGAGCCTATCTAATCCTCCAAATATCCCATCAATCGTCATCACATGTCTAGAAAATCAAGCCATACCCAACGCCCTTACAATGCAAATAGATCTGTTCAGATCTGTTTCTACGAGTAGAGCTTCTTGTCGAAGCTGTGCAGGCCGTGGACGTTGCCCTCGGCCTGAGCGCTGGCAGTGCGGAGCTCAAACCTGAGCTTGCCGCTGTCAACAGCCTCGTGCATCTCGGTCAAGCTCTTGATACCGACATCCTGGAGCGAGTGTTGAACACCGGCCATAAGGTATGGCACAAACTTGGTGATGGAACCACGGTCCTGAACGGATCCAGAAACACCCTGGGCGACAAGGACGCGGTCACCCTCAGAGAAGTAGCGGGCGGTACCAGCGTTGCTAGCCTTGGAGTCTGGGTTGCCAGCTCCTGCCTTCTTGTCCTCCATGGCGGCGATACTGCCCATTCCACGGTAGGCCTTGACGAGCTGACCGTCACGGCTCACAAAGTACTCACCGGGAGACTCGGTGGTACCAGCAAGGAGACCACCCATCATGACAGTAGAGGCACCCATGGCAAGACCCTTGACGATGTGACCAACATTCTGGATACCACCATCGGCAATGCAGGGAACGCCGAAGCGCTTGGCAAACTGTGTGACGTTGTAGACGGATGTGGCCTGGGGACGTCCGACAGCCATAACCTCCTGGGTGATGCAAGCGCTACCACTACCCATACCGATACGGAGACCGTCGGCACCAGCGGCGATGAGCGCAGCAGCCTGGTCGCGAGTGACGACGTTTCCGCCGATCACATCGAGACCGGGGTACTTCTCCTTGATGTACTTGATCATGTCGACCTGGTACATGGAGTTACCCTGGCTGGAGTCGAGGATGACGATGTCAAGACCAGCGTCAACAAGCTTCTGGAGGCGGATCTTGTCCTCGGGGCGAGTGCCGATAGCAGCGGCAGCGATGAGCTGCTTGGAATGAGGCAGTTTGGACGCGAGGGGGTAGTGCAGGTTCTTCATCAAGTCGGAGCGCGACAGGAGCGCAATGAGGTTGAAGTCCTTGTCGACAATGGGAAGCTTGCCCTTCTTCGACTTGTTCAGGATAGTGTTGGCCTCCTGGAGGTCGATGCCGTGGGGCCCGGTGACGAGGTCGGTGGACATGACAGCGGTGACGGGGTCGTTGACGTTGTCGTGGAACTGGATGTCACGAGGCGTGATGATACCAATAAGCTTGGAGCGAAGCTTACCGTCCTCTGCAAGTCATTGTTAGCGACTTTGCACACTTCATGTGAGGAGCAATTGGGTGAAATGAAACCAGGATCAGAAAAGTAATCATGGTCTCCACAGCACGGCGGAACCGTTGCGGATGAACGAAAGTTATAAATGAAGTTGAAGCATCATAGAGGGGGGTGCGTAGGAAGGACGGGAGCTGCTTACCAGTAACAGGGAATCCACCGAAACCCCACTTCTCCTTCAGAGCCTTGGCCTCGGCGACTGTGGTCTTGGGAGAAATGACGATGGGGTCGAGAATGAAGCCGTTCTCAAAACGCTTGACCTTGCGGACCATCTCGGCCTGGTCGTCCTGGGAGCAGTTGTGGTGGATCACACCAAGACCGCCGAGCAGCGCAATGTGGATAGCCATGTTGTGCTCGGTGACCGTGTCCATGGGCGAGGAGACGAAGGGAGTCTTGAGGGTGATGCGCTTCGTGATCGGAGTGTCGAGGGTGACCTCGGCGGCAGGGAAGCCTAGAGAGCTTGTTAGATTGGGCGTTGCATCGCATGTGCCTGGCGACCCTCCGCGCACACTTAATAAAAGTGCGGCGGGGCATCGGGGTCGCGCTGGCTGCGAGAGCTACGCACCGATGTAGCCAGGGAGCATAAGGAAGTCGTTGTACGTCAGCCCACCGTTCCTCTTGGAGTCGATGAGTGTCTTGACGTCAATGCCATCGCGCTCCTGGTACTCGTTCTGGAGCACCTCGAGGGCCTTGGAGTAGTCCAAGGCGTTGGTGGTGGTGTCGATCATGGCGTCGCCGTTCTCGATGGTCATTTTGAATATGGAAAAGACTTCTCAGGAACAGAGAAGTACTTGCAGAGGAGACGTGAAGAAGAAGACCTCAGTACGTGGATTTACGACTTTGGCCGGGAAAAAGTGAACTTTTCCCAAGAGCAAGAGGATTGCGGCGATTCGAAAGTTTTTGTGGAAGGCGCGAGGGCGCTAGGCCGCATTGGTGGTGAGGGGAATCCATCTCTACTTTTCTGCCGATCACGTTACGTACCGCCCTACCGTGTCTTCGAGACGCGTCGTGATGGTGGTGACTGGGGTTCGAAATGCCACTCCCTCATGAGAATCCGGTTCTACGGCTTGTGCAGAGCAGCATGAGGACGTAGCGACTGGTGTTGGGTCGATGCATGGGCGTCACGAGTCGCGCGCGCTTAGTGTAGTGTGGTGAGAGAGGCGACCTTGAGGCCAAGCGTATAGCAAGGACACCAGTTGCAAATGGCATGAACTCGAATCAGGTCACCGTCAAGACCGCATTGCATCCTGGCCATGTTGAGATTTTCCAAGGTCTGTGGTGATGCGACGGGAAGGCATCCATGATGTGTCGGTGGCGCCGCGGCTTTGACCCTAGCAACGACAACACAGCACGATAAACAAAACTAACGCCCGACGCCTGTGCGCGGCCCTCCAATTCCAGCTTCAACTCCGCTGTGACATCTGCTCTCCCCTCCCATCCCCACATTCCACATTACCTTCTTTGGCTGCGGGAGTGCGGCGCTGGATTTGCGACTCGCTGTGCCAGGTGCCTATATCGCCTTTGTTTTGGACGGCAGGCGCCTCCAGGTTACGAAGTAGCCCGACGTACTCGACCTCGACATACTGTAGTAATACCGGCCTCCACAACGGCCTCGACCTAATACACCAATTGTTCCATACATGTTGCGCCGCCAGACTCTCTATACCTAGGTATACTGCGGTGATCAAGCATGAGCTACAACTCGTACACGCCGCGAACGCGCCTTGGGCACACAACCGCCTCGCCGTCCCCGCTCCGCCAGGCCTCGACGCTCTCGAATGGCTCCTCCACACGCTCCAACGATGCGCCGAGCCGGTCGAGCACGCAGTCGAGCAGCGCCTCGAACGGCTTCGGCTCTGCGCTGGGCCACCGCCGCGGCATGAGCGAGGCCACCGCCCTGTCGCAGCCGCGCACCGAGAGCTACTATGGCGGCTCCGAAGACACCAGCGCCGGGGCAAACCCATACGCGAACCTGCGCAAAGCACTGCGGCCCCTCTCGCAAGCACCCCAGAGCTCTCCGCCGTCCTCGCCCGAGAAAGAAAAGCGCCCCGTCACACCGACCGCCAGCTCCTCCCGATCCTTCTCACACACCCGCTCGCAGAGCGTCGAGAACATCCGCTATCAGCCCTTCGACGGGCCCACCTCGCCCACCTCGCCGCCGTCGAAGCCGCGACCGCTGTCAATCGCCATCTCCCGGGCGGACTCGATACGCGCACCCGCCCGCGACCACTCGTCGCGGCCTCTCTCCACACATCTTGAGAAGCCCGTTCTCCAGAGCCTGCAGAAGTCTGCGACCGGGCATCTGCGCACGCTCTCCAAATTCGCCGACTCTGGCAGCGAGGATGACTTCAGCATCAAGTCGCCGGAACAGGAGGTCGTTGGCTTGCACGGGCGGCGAAGGCTACAGCGGACCGACCAGCAGAGAGGGAAGAAGACACAGTCCTCATGGGCTCGGAGCAACTGGATGGACCAGCAGCGCCAGTTCTTGCAAGCGTATGAATACCTGTGTCACATTGGAGAAGCAAAGGAGTGGATGGAGGACATTATCGACTCGGAGCTGCCGCCTGCTGTCGAACTGGAAGAAGCTCTGCGAAACGGTGTGACATTGGCCGAGATCGTGCAAGCGATCAAGGGCCACCCACTGCGCATCTTCCGCGATCCGAAGTTGCAGTATCGGCATTCTAACAACTATGCCCACTTCTTCAACTTCCTGGCCGAAGTCGAACTCCCGGACCTCTTCCAGTTTGAGCTCATCGATCTCTACGAGAAGAAGAACGTTCCCAAGGTCATCTACTGCATCCACGCCCTGTCCTGGCTGCTGTTCCGAAAAGGCATTGTCGACTTCCGCATTGGTAACTTAGTCGGCAAACTCCAATTCGAGGATCACGAGCTGGAAGCTACGCAGAAAGGCCTCGATAAGTCTGGCGTCAGCATGCCTAACTTCTCTGGCATGTCGGCGAATTTTAATGTCGAACCGGAGCCGGAACCGGAGCCCGTCGAGTCGGAAGATGATCGAATTGATCGTGAGCTAGGCGAGAACGAGGCCATGATCGTGGATCTGCAGGCTCAGATGAGGGGTGCGTTGGTTCGTATGCGCTTGGGTGACATGATGCAAGAGCTATGGGACCACGAGCACCTCATTGCTGACCTGCAGTCCCGCATTCGCGGTGACTGGGCAAGACAGATCGCAACATATCGACTTGACATGCGCCGCTTCGCAGTAACGCTGCAAAGTGCAGCAAGAGGCTACCTCGTCCGGTCGAGGAAACGTGGCGAGGAGGACTTTTGGCGCGACAACACTGCCCAAGTGCTGAAGGTCCAGAACCTTTTCCGTGGACGCAAGGCCAGGGCGCAGGTCCAATACACGAAGGCGGAGATGAGGCAACACGAGCATGGGATACGGGAATTCCAAGCAGCCATCCGAGGAGCATTGGAGCGACTTCGCGTTGGCGATCGATACGCCGAGACCCGGGACACCGAACCAGCAACCGTACACATCCAAGCGATGATTCGCGGAGCCCTTCTTCGACACCGAATCGATCGTGAGTGGGCCGAGCTGCAGGCCAACGAGGCTCAGATTGCCAAATTCCAAGCGGTATCTCGGGCAGCTCTTCTTCGACAAGAGATGCGAACCGACCAGGAGAGCCTCCGGCAACATGAAAACGTAGTCACCCTCTTGCAGGCGGCTGCCCGTGGCATTCTCGCTAGGAAACAGAATGCGGAGATGCAAGACCAACTGGTAAGCACGTCAGTCGATTGGTCCGCTGTTCAGTCCAAGATTCGCGGTGATGCTGCTCGAATCTCTTTCGGACAATTGATGAGTGCGCTATGTGCAGAAGAGCCACAAATCACGGATCTGCAAGCAAAGATCCGTGGAAATGACTACAGGGTTGCTTTTGGGCAAATGATGAGCGCGCTTTACGCAGAGGAACCGCTGGTCACCGACATCCAAGCCAAGATCCGGGGCAATGCCTCACGAGTTGCGTTTGGTTTGACCATGAGCGCGTTGTATGCAGAAGAGCCGCAAATCACCGATCTCCAAGCAATTGCAAGAGGGGCCCGTGTGCGGTCGGAGACGGCAGACACACTTGCACAGTTGAACGAACAAGAAGCTACCATACTTTCTTTGCAGGCTTACATCCGTGGTTTCCTTTCTCGACAAAGGCATTTCTCTGACCTCAAGGCGCTCCAGGCACAAACACCAGCTTTTGTCGATCTGCAATCGGCGAGTCGAGGATTCGTCCAACGGCAACGGACGTACGACATACTCTGCCAACTGAACGCACAAGAGCCAGAGATCATTCAGCTTCAAGGAGACGCCCGTGGTATGCTGGTCCGCATGGAGATTGGCATGCAGCTCGCTCAACTTGAGGAGCACGAAGAGGCTGTCGTAGAGCTCCAGGCGTTGGCACGAGGTATGATCGTTCGGCACAAACATGCCGAGAAGCAGCAGTTCTACCGTGAGAACATGGAGAAAGTCATCAAGCTTCAAAGTTTCGTTCGCGGTCGTCAACAGGGAGAGGCGTACAAGAGCTTGACCAGCGGCAAGAACCCACCTGTGTCTACGGTGAAGAACTTTGTCCATCTGCTGAACGACAGCGACATCGATTTCGATGAGGAGATTGGTAAGTGACCGGGAGATTCACCATTCGTGGACATGCTGACATAAGACCTAGAATTTGAACGTCTGCGCAAGACCGTAGTTCAGCACGTGCGACAGAACGAGCTTGCGGAGCAATATGTCGATCAATTGGACATCAAGATCGCGTTGCTGGTCAAGAACAAGATCACCCTGGACGAAGTCGTGAAGCACCAGAAGCACTTCGGCGGTCACGTTGGAACACTTCTGAGCAGTAAAGACATCTCCTCTAAAGACCCCTTCGACCTCAAGGCGCTCAACAAGACCTCGCGCCGCAAGCTCGAGCAGTACCAAGAGCTGTTCTTTACCCTGCAGACACAGCCTCAGTATCTGGCACGCTTATTCAGGCGGGTCCGTGAGCAGCGTCTTGAAGAGAAAGATGCTAAACGCATTGAGCAATTGACAATGAGCCTGTTCGGACTGGCCCAAAAGCGGAGAGAAGAATACTGGCTTCTCAAACTTATGGCAAGGTCACTCAGAGAAGAGGTTGACGGTTGTGCGACCTTGCAAGAGTTCACCCGTGGCAACTTCTTCTGGACGAAGCTTTTTGGCAGCTTTGTTCGCTCGCCTCGCGACCGCAAATTCTTGAAGGAGCTATTGGGCACCGTCATCCGCGAAAACATTATCGACAACGAGGAGCTGGACCTTGAGAGTGATCCTATGCAAATCTACAAGTCTGCCATCAACAACGAGGAACTTCGCACCGGCCAGCGGAGTCGCCGAGATCCTAATGTTACCCGCGACATGGCACTCAAGGACCAGGAGACTCGAGCTACGTTCATCCACAACCTTCAAGATCTACGAGACGTCGCAGACCAATACTTTTCGATGCTTGAGGAGGTTCTTCATCGCATGCCGTATGGCGTTCGCTACATCGTTCAGCAGGTGTTTGAGGAGCTGCGCCAGAAGTTCCCGTACGAACCGCAAGAACAGCTGCTCCAGGTTGCAGGACACTGGCTCTGGCGATCATACATCCAGCCCGCGCTTGCTCAGCCTCAGCACTGGGGAGTCGTCGATCGCGGCTTGTCTAATGTCATGGGTCGCAATCTCAACGCCGTCAACAAGGTTCTTGGGCAAATAGCCGCGGGGAGGCTGTTTGGTGGTGAGGATCTCTACCTGCAGCCACTTAACAGTTACGTCACCGAAGCGATCGACCGTCTGCAGGATATCTGGGTCAATCTGATTGATGTCCGCGACGCTGAGACATATTTCGAGATCGACGAGTTCAACGATCTTTTCGCGCGAACAAAGCCAACACTGTACATCAAGCTTGCGGACGTCTTTGCGATTCACAATCTTGTCATCGATGATCTTCCAACTCTGTGTCCGTCTCAAGACGATCCTCTACGCGAGGTCGTACGCGAGCTTGGAAGCGCAAAGAACAACGAGAACGAGCTGTTGCATGTTAGCTCGACCGAAATCACTTTGACACTCAACCCCAAGTTCCACGAACAAGAAGGTAAGCGTCACAGTCCACTTGCGTCGAACAATCCTAATCAAAACAGATCCCGACGCACATCTCAAATCGCTATTCATGGAAACAAAGCGCTACGCACTGTACATCATTCGCGTACAGACTGGCGCGAATCTTACAGAGATTCTTTGCAAACCCGTCACTCCCCAAGACGAAGACCGATGGGAAGCTCTCGTCCGCGAGGAACTCGCCGCACAAAGAAAGGACCGCAATCGCAAGCACAGCGCCGTTCGATCATCAGCTGCCTCCACTTACACCACAGATATGGGCTCCAACTCGGTCCTGGAGCTCGACTACCCCACCCTAAAGCAATACTGTCTGGAGAACATGGTCCAACTCCAACGCGCTGGCCGCATCTCGCCTCACAACAACTACCAGGACCTTCTCAATGCCATCGCAGTCGACATCCGGACCAAGCACCGGCGCCGTATGGAGCGCGCGCGCGAAATGGAAGGCGTGCGCACGACGCTCGCTGCACTCGACGAAAAAGCACACTTCCTCGAGCAGCAGCTCAAGTCCTACAACGACTACATCGAGCAAGCCATGGTGACGCTGCAGTCCAAGAAGGGCAAGAAGAAGTTCCTCCTCCCCTTCACCCGCCAATACAACCACATGCGCGAACTCAAGTCCACCGGCCGCGCCTACCGCTTCGGCTCCTTCAAGTACTCTGCCCGCAACCTCGCGCAGAAGGGTATCCTCGTCTCCTGGAACGGCTACGCGGAGTCGGCCTGGGACCGCCTCGAACTCACCATCTCGTCCAACCAGACGGGCATCTTTGAGATCCAGGGCAGCCAGGGCAGCATGATGATTCCTGGCGCGTTTGCAGAGGTGCCGCTTGATGGCCTACTGCAGGCACAGTTCGATAACCATCAGTTCATGAATCTGTTTGGTGAGGGCAAGGATGGGAGCGGCAATGGCGCTGTCAGGGTTAATGTTAATCTGTTCTTGCATTTGATTTTCAAGAAGTTCTACCGCGACGAGTAGAGGCGCTTGGGTCTGGGCGCCGTCGGGGTTGGAGGGTAGGATAGGGATGCGGATTGATGCGAGGATAGGATACCATTGTTTATGTTGCATGGCTGGTGGGTGTTTGGAGCCTATTGTGGGTTTGGTAGTGATGAATCATGAGATCATGCCTCTTTCGATTTGGCTTTTGCAATCGTGTGTACCCTCGGTCAATCACCAAATATCCACTTTTCATGCATTGGGCGTTCGTGTCCGCATTCCGTGTTCGGAACGAACCGCGGCTTCCCCAGGTCGCGTGCTCGCGTTGCAGAATTGAGGTTTGACAGCACCCCAACTTCAACATCTTCTGTCATATATGGCGTAAGAAAACCTCAAAAGTCCGACCCCTCTATCGCCATACCTCGCAGACCATCCAGATAAGCATTGCGCCGCTGCGATCAAGCTTCGTGCGCTCTACGCCTAATGCAGGATGGTTGTGATGGGTGACGAGGCCGGCCTCGTCATCCTGTCAGGGTAAGACAAGACGCGGACCCTTTTGAGGCGTGAATGCGCCATTTCGTCGCGACGACTTCTTTAACTCTCCTGGTTTTTCCTCTCAATTCCTGCTGCTGTCGGAGCTTTGCGCGTCCCGCAGACAAGTCTGCCATTGCTCTGTCGTAGTCAGGGGCGCGGCACACTTAACCAACAGTATCGCAATCACCATCCCCAGCGCCGCGCATGACCACCACCACTACCGTCAAAATAATACGCACGACTCACCATGAAGCTCCCCGTAGAGCTCCTCCTCCTCTCCTCCAGCATCCTCGCCGCTCCACTCGCGCCTCGCTCCGCTTCCTTCCCGTCCCTCACAGGCCTAACATCCAACACGCGCGACCTTTCAACAACCGACTCCCGCTTCCCCTCCAAATACTTCCACGAAAGCATATACCATCCGCACTACGACGGGCGCTTCTCCTCCGCCATACTCCCAATCGCAACCCGCCAATTCCACATCAAGCTGCTGTTGAGGAGCTACACGCTTGCGATGCAGAGAGCGCGAGTCAGGACGTGGGTCATGCATGGCAGTTTGTTGGGGTGGTGGTGGAATCGGGGCGTTTTTCCGTGGGACAGCGATTTGGACTTTTGTGTTGAGGAGGAAGGGATCAGGGAGTTGGGGGCGTGGTGGAACATGACGGTTCATGAGTTTGGGGCGGAGGAGTTGGGGGTTGATGTACGAGAGCATGACGATCGAGGGACGAGGAATATCTGGGACAGCAATACTAAGGGTGCCGGGAGTAAGGAGGAGGATGGACTCGAGAAGATACAGCAACCCTCGGGCTTGAAGGCTGGCACGTGGGAGAAGGTAATAGAGGAGGGGAAAAAGTATCTTCTGGAGGTGAACCCGCATTCCATCGATTCGTCGACGGGCGACACACACAACCGCATCGACGCACGCTGGATCGACACCTCAACCGGCCTGTTCATCGACATCACAACCGTGCATCCCGTGCCCGCTGACTCCGCAACGCCCGTTGAGCGCGCAAAGCACAAGTTCTTCCTCGCCCATACCGACGACAATGCGCACGAAGTATCTCGCCACGATCCAGACGAAATGTACACCAAAGATACCCACTTGTACACCACGGCTGCGCTGTTCCCGCTGCGCGAGTCTACCCTCGAAGGCACCCCGGTGTCCGTCCCGTACGCGTACGAACAACTACTCATAGAAGAGTACGGGCCGCATGCACTCACGGAGACGTGGTTCAACAGCTACAAATTCGACGGGGAGCGCAAAGAGTGGGTCGTTGCTCCGGCGCCGGAGATGGGCAAAGGTAAAGGCAGAGGGGATAGAGAGGATGCCGCGGGGCGATTTAGAAAAGGAGGGAAGAAGCCGAAGTGGAAGCCTGTGGATGATAGGCCTGTGGATGATAGGGAGAGGAATCGCATAGATAATACCGGGGGTGAGGTGTATGTGCCGAAGCCGGGAAGTGTGGATGATGTGCATGTTGTCCCTGGAGGCGCGGCGTGAAGTGGTGCTGAGACTCAACGTGTTTACAAACGCGAGTGTATAACAATGATATGCCGAAGCGTAACGCCTAAGTCGCGATTGGATTCCCGTTCAATGCAGCCCTCTGTTCTCCAGTCATCACGCCCAACGCCGTCAAATGCTTCGTACCTTGAAAACCATAGGTCTTCGCCTCCATGCAGCACAGTGAAGTTGAGGCACGAGAAAAGCCTACAACCCTGACTGCTCAAACTACAAACTTGTCCCCAACGTTCTCTTCAACTTCGACTGTGGTCGTAACCCTGATGTCGTTCTTTCTTGGCGGCGGAGGGAGCACGATGCCTACCTCCTCGTCCCGGGCCCTCTCCGGAATGCTGTACTTGTGACACTCTCTCAGAATCGTCTCTTCACTCGCATTGTCACTGCCCATCTTGACGGTAGTGTGCAACGCACTAGCCCCATGGCCCATGAAGACACGGCTCCCCGTACTTCCCTTGTGCCCGAAGCCTTTCCCCACACTGCCCTTTTTACTGTGCGAGTAGTCGTTCAGCGGATAGCTTCTTCCTTTACTACTATTGCCGCTCGAGTCGCCGCGAGAGCCGTAGGCGATGCGGACGTACAGTGGTCGTAGGACGGGGATGCATGCGCAGATGATGGTGAGACAGATCTCGGAGGACGACCAGAGCAGCATGGGTGCGGTGTCATGGACGTAGTTTGCTTTGCTGGCGAGCGTGCGCAGCTCGACGGTGCGTACGACGGAGCAACAGCCTGCGAAGACGCCGAGCGAGAGGCCGCAGGCGATGGTTATCTTTTCTTTGCGCTTCATGTTGAGACCCATGACCACTGGCCACGGCAGGATCGCGAGGATGAAGTCCATAGTTGCGGACCAGGCTGGGTTGTGTTAGTTTTTAACGTGTTGAGAGGTATGTTGGGAACTTTACCGCCCATAGACAAGCCAACGTCGGTGAAATTGACTGGACAGTGGCCACCTGGCAAAGCGGGATTCCAGAGAAACGACACCGGCTTGCACTGTAAGAACAACAACGCCGTCGTGATGGTGCTGAAGATCAATGTGCTGACCATTACACTCCACAGCAGTACGATGTGCCACTTCCGTACGACGATGCGCAACAAGAACAAAGCAATCGCGGCTTTGGATACAGCTATGCCCATCTAGGATATTGCTCAGTGAACGTTCTTGACAAGACAGTCATCAGAGATGCTGGACGTACAATGCATATACCTTGGCCGATAGCTTCCCAAAAGATGGCTTTTGAGTTATCTAGTCCAAGACGCACGATATCTTCGGTCGTTTTCCCGACTCCGTACGATACGCCTACCGAGGTCGTGGCTATGAACGCGATGAATGTCGCCTATGGCTATCTATTAGCAGCGAATCAACAGTGCAGGTATAGATATCTCGAATGCGTCAAAATGACAGAGATCGGAAAGAGGCAACACTCACCAGATTGACAACCATCATGTAGTCATCCCAGCCCAAGCTTCTGATGATGTAGTACCGCGTGTAAATACGGAGAACGATAAATACCGACGATATGATAACCTGGAGCCACATCACTCCATTGAGGATCGGTCCGTAGTCTGAAGGCTTGCCCATGGCAGATGTCGTTTGATCGAGGTTGCCTCAAAGGACTCGATCTCTAACAGTGCTGGAGTGATAGTCCCGCAATGGGCCTGATGGCTCTTCGAACTCTCCTAAGATATGGCTGCTTTTGATCTGTTGTAGTAAGGAAAGAGAGAAGTCAGCAACTTCCTAAATGAGGTTTCCTGATCTCTGTGATAGGAATATGAGTGGGAGTAAGATGAAAAGACAGTGACCGAGGGGAAGGAAAGTATTGCTCTCGAGAATCCAAAAGAGATGCTGCAACGCGATCGACCGTTGGTGGATTGTGACAGCGCAGAATCTCCATCATCTCCATCGATTACCCCGTGTCGACAGCTGCTCAGCAATGCCGGCGGACGCTAGGCAGATCGTCACCGTCTTCGTTTGGAGCGGGTAGACGCGCCGCCATACTCGAATTGATGTGATGGCCAACTCGCCACACACCAAAGCTCAGAAGGTGGGCTTTCTCATGGTTTCGTCGAATCCCACGCGATCGTTCTGCATGAGGCGATGGGTATGAACCGGGGTGTAGCTCGAACCGGTAAGTTGCCGCTGGCTGTCCCTGGCATGGCACATGAGACTAGACTGTGATGTGCTCGATGTGTGATGGCGTGCATACAGGCTTCAGAGAGTGTTCCCGTGGAACGGAAATGATCTGGCAGCTGAGTGTTGAACACAGATCGACCCAGGCCGACAAAGGTCGTACCACCGGGGTCTTGAGCTCAGGCTCAATCTGGGGCTCTGACAGCTCGTTCACTCGCTATGTAGCTGTCCGTGTCTCTGCAAAGCCCGTTGTGTGTTCGGTGGGCTCATAGTTCGTCGTTCCTCACACGGTGCGCGGAGGAGCGCGCAGTTGTGCTCCACAGTGACGCCTCCAATCCTTCGCATCCAAAATCCCGGAAAGGATCAGTCGAGTCTACTGTAAAGGTACGGAGACGCGCAAATTTTGCTTGTATGCCACCTCCATTCGTTGAATTCCAAGATCTGGTCGACATAAACATCACAGGTTTCACGACAGTGCGTATCGGTAACCAATCGCCTGTGTGACGTTCACACGTCTGAACATTGGCAGCGGCTGCGCGGGAGCGGCTCGCTCGTTCCCCGACGCCATTCCAGGGAGCTGTGGGTCTCACGCTGACGTCGGTTGCCTTGCCATGTTCTGGACGGTGAAATGGATGCAGTGGCTTGAGAATCGCCTGCAGCTCTTTATTTGCGACGTGCCGTATTGCTCCACCACACTGGCGGTACATTGCCAAGAATTGTAGTGAGCTTGAGGCACTATCTCCATCGTGAAGGCCCGATTGTCATCATGAAGAATTGGAGTTGTGGATAAGTGGGCGAAGGGAGGTGCAGCTGCTATGCCAGTAACAGGGCTCCTTCCCGTGACGCTTGCAAGCGAGCCACTGGGGTTTCCTCATCCCGCACGCCCCGAGCCTTCCTTCCCCACTTTATGGTTCTCAGCAGTGTCACAAAGAAATATGAAAATGAGCAGGATCACAATTGCTCACCGCACAACGCCCTGCAGGTGTTGTGCTACCACACCACGCGCGTGGCAATCGTCGCCGTGCACCCACGTTGACCGCTGCGCGCACTCCTGCACGTTGCTACCTTCAAAAACGGACCTGAGCGGATCGTCAACCGTCTCCCGCACGCTAGCGCCTTCCCCCGAGACCGTCAGGTCAACGCAAGCAAAAGGAGATGGACCAAGTCGAAATCGCCCCTGTTGCCGCTGAACTACAAGTCTGGACACTACACCACGGACTGACGCTAACAAGACAGGGAATGGTTCTATCCAGGAAATCGTAGCACCCCACTACTAGCCAAGAAGTCTCACACATCCTCTGCCCCAATTCTGAATCAAGTCAGCATCAATTGATATCTTTGAAGGGAGAAGGTCTTACGAACACCTGACCGAGAGACCGCGAGGCCGAGCTCTGGCCTATAAAACGTTCAGGATAGGGCTGCGATAGTCCTGGATCCTACTATGCGGATGACATAACGCAGCTTACGCTCATCTACCGCCGCGGCAATTGAGCTATTGGAGCCATTCCTTCGAACCCCTGTCCATCATACAGTTTCCCAAGATCGATACACAGGGGTGTGACTGCTGCAAAATCCCACGCGATCGGTTGTGGATTATACAGGTCGATTCCGCCCCTCAATCACTGCTCGCCCTTTCTTGTCCTCACGTTGCACACGCAAATATGGCACTGTTATCTCTGACACTCACTCTCTTCGTACTTGGTGCCATTGCAACAATAATTAAGTATGTTGTTGTCTACCAAAATTCGCCTTTGAAAAAGATCCCTGGCCCAATTCTGGCGAAGTTTTCGAACATCTGGCGCTTCTATAACCATTACGGACAGAGGCACATCGAGACGCAGAAAGAGTTGCACAAGAAGTATGGTGACGTGGTTCGCCTCGGTCCGAATACTGTCAGTATTGCAGATGCAAGTCTGCTCAAGACAATCTACTCCACTCGTGGCACGTTCCTGAAAGTGAGTTGTAGCGCTGAATAGAGTATGTGATGACTTGCTGACCACACCTTAGAGCGATTACTACTCTGGTGATGTCTCCCTCGAATGTGATCACACCTCTTCGCTAACAGGTCTCAGTCAACGATGCTCTCCAGAACGGCCATCTCATCCAGAATCTATTCAGCACTCGCAGCAATGAGTACCATGCAAAGGGACTCAAGCCAGTCCAGAAGCTATACAACTTTCAGAGCGCTCTCCAGCTGGAGCCACTCATGAATGAGGACCTGCGTGTCTTTGGTAATGAGCTTGAACGCAGATTTATGGATGGTGACAATGGCGGCAAGACATGTGACATCGCTGACTGGATCTCGTACTTTGCCTGGGACTTCTTGGGCGACATGACCTGGAGTAAGCGCATGGGGTTCATGGAACAGGGCAAAGATGTCGGTGGTATGTTGCAGACTGCCGAGAACGTGATGCGGTACTTCTCTGTTGTATGTCAACTCTACACGGATTGCCTAACAGTTTACTGACATGTTCAAGATCGGACAGATACCCTCGCTGGACAAGCTGTTTGGCAAGAACCCCCATCTGACACGGCTCTATAAGTTTGACGATTTTGCCGTCGCCGCTGGCTATGCAGTTGAGCAGTTCATGGAGCGCATGGCAAACCTCGCACACTACAAAGACAAGAAAGACTTCGTGAACGGCTTCCTCGCCGCAAAGAAAGAATGTCCCACCCTCGTCACCGACAACGAAGTCATCGGCTACATGATCCTCAACGTGCGTGCCCCCCCGCCCCCCTCGTCTCCCACAGACTGACTCTCCAGATCCTCGGTGGCGCAGACACGCTCGCAATCTGCACGAAAGCAACATTCTACCACCTCCTGAAAAACCCCGCCGCAAAAGCAAAGCTAGTCGCCGAACTGCGCAGCGCCCACACTACTTACCCAGCGCCCTACCAATCTCTCGAGAAGATGCCGTTCTTGGATGCCTGCATCAAAGAAGGTCTTCGCATCCACCCGGTCGTCGGGCACATCCTCGAGCGCGTTGTGCCCGCCACGGGTCTCACGTTGGGTGACGGCACGGTGCTCCCGCCTGGCACCATCGTCGGCACGAATCCGTGGGTTATGCACACTGACACGCGCATCTTCGGTGCGGATGCCGAAGAGTACCGGCCTGAGCGGTGGCTTCGAGGTGCGGACGAGAGTGAAGAGGCGTTCAGCGCGCGCTTGAAGAGGATGAAGGACGCGGATATGGCGTTTGGAGGCGGGAATCGCACGTGTTTGGGCAGACCGCTGGCGCTGGTGGAGTTGTACAAGGTGGTGAGCTTTGTGTTTGGCAAGTATGATGTAAGTGTGACTGCAAACGAGGATCAAGCATGCGCTGACAAGAGTAGATTGAGCTAGAGGATCCGGCGAAGGAGTGGGATCTGCATAAGCAGTGGTTCGTGTGGCCGCACGATATCAAGGTCAAGATGAGCCCGATCAAGCAGAACGGTGACTTGGTGGAGTAGGGCGCGGCGGAGTGAGACGGCGTGGGGTAAAGCTTTTGTGTGGTGTGTGTATAGTGATTACAATGCCTTCTGAATTGTGGTTCATGCGTCCTTTGCCATAGCCACTGGTGTACCATGCATGCTCGTCTCATGGCAAGCCGATATTCCTCTTCGCCACAAGCTTTCCCACTCGGTGGAGAGCCTTGCGCGTAACCCAGCTGCAGACTTCAGTCACTCGCGTCTGCGCTTCGAGTCCGCATTACGATTCTCTCAGCGGTCCTCTCCGCTCATCCTTCCAGCCAAGTCCTACATCTCATGCCGTTTCGTCCCACCATCGAATCTCTGAGGGTGGGTTTACCCCTCAAACTCGGCCCTCTCCCCCACATCCCCTTCATTCAGTACCCCGTAGGTATCCTCAAAGCTGGGAATCTGCACGCCCCACTCCCTCCCCTCCGCGCCCTCCAAGCCCTCCCACCGAAACGCCAAAACAGCCCCATCCTTCAGCCCCGCGCCCTTGGGACAATCCTTCCCCGAGTCCTTCTTGCCCTTGCCCTTGCCTTTGCCCTCATCGATCGCCGTTTCGTCGTCGGAGGGTGGAGATTCCCACTCGCCGAGCACGAAGCCGGATTTGGGATCCAGCGGGTCCAGCGGCCGCCCGAGCTGGATGGCTTCGGGTGTGGAGGGGAGTGTTATTGGTGCGGCGCTGTCGGAGGATGAGGCGGATGAGGTGAAGCCGGTTTCGATTAACGCGGTCAGGAGCGAGGTTTTTATGGCAGAGAATGGGGTCAGAGGGTCGATGTGCAGGAGGACTGTTGTGCGGGAGGATTTGAGGCGTAGGGTCCATGTGCTGGGTGTTGGCTGGGCCATTGCGAGGGACATGTATGGTTGGGGGCTGAGTGTTTGGATAGCTTTGGAGGCTTGTGGAGAGACAGGGGGTTTCGGTGTCGTGAGCACTTTAGCAAGGGTGGTGGGTGAGTGGTGTCAAGTGCCACTGCGTGCTAGTCCGTGGGGCGGCAAGACGCGTCGCGAGGTCGCGCGGGCATGTGATCGGCAAAGAGCGAGATTCAGCGTCGATCCAAGCTCCCCGACCAGCAACAGCCCACTTGCGTCGTCGCGAAGTCCCGTTGCATTGAGTGTGCAGCTCACTGGAGCCGTCTTTGGCTGCATTGCCCTTAAGACCTTGTTTACTTCTTGCCGTGCCACCGTCATACACCTCTCCATACCAAAATGGCGACCCTCACGCCCTCAAACCCTGCCGCAATCATTGTCGAAGACCTCCCTCCACCGCCTCCCCGCCCCTCGCAGCCCCTCACCAACGCGCCCCGCCTCGGCATGCCCTTCGACCGCCGCCTGCTCCTCACAACCTTCACATCCTTTGTATGCGGCTTCACACTCGGCAGCGCAAGCGCCGGCTCCATGGCCGCACTCCGCTTCCGCGCCGAGAATGCGCACCGACTGCCCGTCTCGCAGCCGGGGTGGTACCTGTACCACAAGAGCAAGAACTACTACAAGACGAAAGAGGGCGTGGTGGAGGGGCTGCGCAAGGGGTGCAAGGTTGCGGCGTGGAGCAGTGTGTTCTTTGTCGTCGAGGAGAGTCTCGATGTGTTTCGGGGGACGTGGAAGGCGGGAAGGACGATGGACGAGATGGAGGGCGTGGACGAGCTGAGTCTGAAGAGGATTGACAGGGGGGTTGCGGGGAGTAGGGACTTTGTGAGCAGTGCGCTGGCGGGCATGGTTACAGGTGGCGTGTGGAGCGCGTGGCATCAGTTTCCGGTTAGCTTTGCGGCGAGGACGATCAGGATGGGGCTGGTGGTCGGTCTGGGATATGGCCTGGGTCAGGATGCGCTTGTGTGGGCAAAGGCACGGTATGGGGATGGAGAGGAGGGGGAGAGTTGGATATACAAGGGTGCGAAGAACAGGAAGCAGGTTGTTAGTGGCGAAGACGGGGAGAAGGCGTAAGAGGAAGATTCGGACTCCACGACCTTAACAAACCTGCCCTCCTACTACGACACAAACGCCCGCGCCACTCTCGACCGCATCCGACCCGCCAACTCATTCCAGCGCGTACTTGTTCTTCCTCAGGAACGCCTCGAGGCCCGTCACCTCTCCCCTCGCATTCTCCCGCGCCCATTTGACGTCCTCATCCATCGACGGTCCATAATACCCATACTCCCTCTGAAAGACCCACATCTCAAAGAGCTGCTGTCTGAGTCCCTCGGGCAAGAAGCCCTTGAACACCCCATCCTCGAGCTTGACGTACCTCACCGTCTTCCCACTCACCCTGCTCACAATCTCGCACACCTGGTCCATCGTCAAAATCTCCGCAGCAGCAGCGAGTTGCCTGCCTTCATACTTCTCCGGCTCAGCAAGAACAGCACCAACCCACCGCCCCGTCTCCGTAATATCAATAAACGGCACCCTCGTTTTCCCCTCCAAGCAATTCGCAAGCACATACGTCCCATCGCCCGCCGGACTCGGTCGGGGCCGCATATGATCGTACAAGTTCTGCATGAAGCTTGCCGGGGCGAAGAAAGCACTCTTGACCGGTAGGCTGCGGATGTACGCCTCGATCTCGGCTTTGTCGTCGAAGTGCTCGACGTTCTTCAGCACCCCGCCGCTGATGGCGAATGGGTGGCTCATGCTGCTGAAGATTATGTACGAGACGCCCGCTGCGAGCGCGGCTTCGCACACCGCCTTGGCCTGGCGGGTTTCGATCTCGCGCGTGTTGCCGCCGTATTGCGTGGCGGTCATGAAGAAGAGTGTGTTGGCTCCTTGCAGCGCAGGTCCGAGTGAAGAGGGATCGTCCATGTCGGCGGCGGCGAGGGACGCGCCAGCGGTTGCAAGCTCCTGCATCTTTGCGGCGGATGTGGAGCGCGATAGGGCGCGTACGCTGTAGCGGTTGCTTAGCTCGGGATCTGAGAGTACGGTGGAAGCGACCGAGTAGCCTTGGTTGCCTGTTGCGCCTAGGACGGCAAGGAGGAGCTTGGTATTGGACATTTGGATTGCTTTGCTGCGTGTGTTTGATCTTGGGATCAAGCTAGAAAGTGTGATAGCAGAGCGCAACGGGAAGTGTACAGAGATCGAGCAGTGGCTACTATCCTTATTGTATACGATTCACATGACGCGGCTATCGGCCTTATATACTACCCCTCAGCCCTTCAGCCTCCATTACATCGTGAGTGCCCAATTTGGTGGAGCGTTCGGTCGAGCGAGTGTAAGTCCGCTGCCCTGGCGCTGCCCTGCATCGAACTTCGGTGTTTGGCGCCCGCTGTCTCTAAACTCCTTTATCTCCAACAGCCTGAGACAGTGATTAGCCCGTAATGGCACCTCGATGTGAGCTTAACATAGTATGCGTGTCGACATCGCGGGTTTATGGTGGGGCGCAGCAAGGCCTTGGGGTGCCTGGATGCTGGTGATGGTCGGAGATGGTGGAGGAAGTGTTCGACCGGTGCGGCGTTCGGCGATGCGGCGTAGATCAGAGCGAGCACGAGCATGTGCAAACATGTCGATTCTCATTGTCGATCCGAGATAAGTTCCTGCTTCCAGCTTGATCTTGCCGACTTCTCAAGTATTTGGTTCCTGGTCTCTGCTGAATCTCATACTTGATGGGCCAAATATGATGTTGCAAGTGCACTAGGGACTCGGCACAAGGAGTGGTTGGTATTACTTATATTATTACTACAAATATTAGTTCTACATACGTCGTTACTACGTTAACTGTGCGAAACACATTGGAGCCAATCAAGCGCTACAACACCCAGTCTCCTTCTAATCTGTAGTAGAAGGAATCTACAATGCCCAAGCAGCGACACCAAGCATAACAGCCATGACCTCAGGAACTATGGTCGCAACAGCCGCAGCACCAGTGAACACGGGCATACTGCTGGTACGAGAAGCAGTCATTCCACCAGTGCCAGTCGCGCTACGAGAAGCGGTCATAGAGGCGCTTCCCGAAGCACTGCTAGGCCTGACACTACCCGAGGACGAAGCAGTGGTGGTAGTACCATTGCCTGCGCTAGACGAGGCAAGGAAGCCATTGCACAGACCGTTGTTGCAGGTGTTGTACGCGCACTGCGAGTTGCTGGTGCATGCAGCGTTGAAGTTTCCACAGCGCGGGATCAGACCGGAGTTGCTGGCCCAGCACTGGACGCCGGCGACGCACTGGCTTTGAGCGGCAAATGCATCGCACTCAGCGCCGAGAGGAAGGGTACCAGGAGCGGCGGTGACGGTGGATGACGGACGGGGCTGGAAGCCACCAGCGCTGGATGAAGCGGATGTGATGGTAGGCGTTGCCGAAGAGGCTGAGGAAGAGGCAATGAAGCCGTTGCAGAAGCCGCCGTTGCAGGTGTTGAAGGCGCACTGCTGGTCGCTGGTGCAAGAGGCCTGGAAGTTACCGCACACAGGCTGCAGCATGGAGTTGACGGCGTAGCAGTTGGCGCCCAAAGCACATGGGGTACCGTTGGGAACACAGTTCTGGCCGACAGGAATGACCTGACCGATAGGAGTCTGACTGGCAGAGGCGGAGGTAGCGGCGCTGGAGGACTGCGCCGAGGCAAGGGAGGCGGCGGTTGCCAGCACAGTGAAGACGGTGTACTGCATCTTGATCTTGATTGGTAACGTGTGTTGTGGTTGAAGTAGCGAGTGTGAATTCGTTGAAGTGAGAAGCTTGTGGTGCTAAGATTCGATGATGGGGTGATGTACGGTCTGAGCAGGCATCTACTTTTCCTTTATACACACCTCGAAGTTCGTCCTACCTCGTGTTTGAGAGGCAAACCATGGCTAGCTGATGAGTTCAGCCACTTGGCGCTCGTAAAGCTTTGGTCACTGTAGTGACCAGCCTCTCCGCTTCCACCGAAAAGTTTCACAATGTCAACGTTTGGCTCTGGTTTGGTCGCTTCAAGATTTGGGAGGTTGGCATAGCGATGGTGGCGTTGCCGGATGCGGGGTCGAGAGCTTGTCCCTCCTCAGTCTCTGCACCTGTAAGCAGTGTACCACGGTGTTGAAGCAGTCTTTGCAAACAGCGATGCGGTGAATGCCATCTGCGTACGGTATTGTTATTCTTAGAACACGATCGTCCGAGCGGCGCCGGTCTCTGGGGAAAGTGGGTCGTGTGGTGTCGGTGAGGCGCAGCATTGCCACAAGGTACGTCCACCAGCCTCGGTCCGCCTACACCTACATGACCGTCATTGCTTCGTATGGTCTTTCTATATCGCTCAGTGCGAAGGCGTGTACTCGTATGCTGAAGCGGTACGGTCAAAAGCGTAAATTGAATGGTTGTGGTCAACCTGAAAATAAAGGGGGTTGGGAATTGAGTTTCTCTTGCTGGCACAGACCAATGACGCCCTCCCCGCCCCATCGTCCGGGTGACACGAACAAAACAACCATCGTAGTCGGTTGGATTATTCAACACCAGTGGACGTTCACACAATGCTCGCGAACCAATGCTGTCTGCGGTGACTGGGTAGCGGCAGCTGTAGCCACTGCGGCTGAGATGTGCGGAGCGTTCAGCTTTGTTTTGAGACGCCCTTTTGCGGCGTCATTATGGCAGCCATGTTGTCCCTCCCGTTGGCAGTGGAATTGGAGAGCTGCCCTTTCGGCCATGGGGTTGGTGTTGAAGCAATGGCGTTGCTGGATGGCCCGAGCTATGCTTTCTTCGTGGATTGACGGCTGTTCAGTTGAGACCCGAAAAGATCTATCTTCGTATTGGAGGCAGTCGCAGCTGTGGCAGGAGCCACTCGTCAGCCATTCAATTCCTACAATACTGGGCAGCTGTTGCTGTGTCAGAGGATGGACTTGTTGTTGAAGAGTCACTCGAGCTAAATTACCAATCGTAGGCACACAGACAAACCGCCTCTCGGAGCCCAGACATGGCATGCTCGAGGGTCCCGACGTTCAGTCGTCGATGAGGAAGATGAATGTGGTGCCAGTTCCAGGCAGCAAATTCCCACGGTCTCGACTTTCGTACGACGTGCGTTCCAAAGGTGCAGGGGCGAGGAGAAGACACCGCGAGGTCTGGGAACGATCAAATGTTGAATAGAGGTACAAGTAAAGAAGCACTCCGGACAATGGGGTCTGTACATCGTCGGTCGGCAAGGTTCGATATGGCGCCATGGTGGTACAATCTGGCGTAGGAGCACGAGATGCATACACGTGACGATGTTGCAGTTAGATATGATGGACAGCGTAGAGCCTTGTCAATGACACGCCATGGATCGAGGCTTGCAAAGGTGCATGTTCGATCTCGTTCACGTTCCAAATTTCGAAGTAGAGTGGTGCTCAGTCGTTCCAAGATTTGATGATGCCCTTACCTCATTGTCTCCTGTCGACAATCATTTGTCTAGAGAAGACGTTCTCAACCCAAGTTAAGGACGAGAACATGGTGGTGAGGGATCCTGGTACTCTTCGCAAATCTCGATCCTGTCTGTGAAGCGGGTATACAGCAGGAGGCCCAAAGACTTCTGCTCAGTGTTGTAAGATGTCTGAGAGCCCTTGACAACAGGGGGCGGTGCAATCGAGTAATATGTAGACCGCGAGAGAGTACGTGGCCCAAACCGCCGCCTATCCTATCCAAAAGCTTACTCGATGTGATCGAGCAAACATCTGCACCTATCGGACTTCGCACAATCCTTCGAGCGTTGATCCGCTTTACTTCCTGCACTAACCGCTGCCTAGATGGAACCATGGAGAAATTTTCATTGCATGTTGCATTAATGAATTGCAAGGTCACCTCAATGCAGCCCACGATGCTGCAATTGTGCAGCTGTCGTCGTGGGATTCGGCGTCCAGCGAACCTGTGGACCCTGGAGCATGGAAAATTTGTCGTGAGCCGACGCACCGATCCCAGGTGCATCTTCCGCGGCTGACTCGCACAATTATTGGCTGAACAGGCGGGAGACCTACATACGCCAATCAGTAACGAGATATCAACACGATGATAACGGACCTCTGCTTCGAATCGAGGTCTTGTCAGTGGGTAGAAGACAAAGAAACACTGACGATGAGCTCATGCGAATGGTCAGCCGCCCGGAGTGTTGTTCTGCGGAGTAAGGTGGAAAGGCGTGATGCGTGTGATCATGCGTACCCAGATCTCTGCGCCTCATGCGGGAAGCTGGCTAAAGGCACAAAACCCTGCATGTCCCCTCTCTGTATGCAGGCTTCATTGCGTATATAGGACCCTGACATCTTTCCTCGGGATTCTTCGGTTTCTCTCGTCCCCCAATCCATATTTCCAATCCTCATTGTACCCGTGAGATCGCGGTGCTGCGCTTCAATCCCACTTCCCAGGAGCTTCATAGCGCCGACGTCATCCGGCTCTGACTACCGAACAGCTTCCCCGGCATCTCTTGAGCACGCGCGCAAGGCGAAGGTCATTGCAGCGTCAAGGTGCGCTTGCGCATCCAGCTACTAAAGAATAGTATATCGCAGCCTGGACAGGCAAAGGAAGAGAAACTGTGTCGCCCATCATGTCTCTCTCAGAGCGCCTAACAACGATGGAGGAGTACCAGACATGGAGTGCGCCTGGTAGCCGCGAATCTTCGCGTAACCGGAAAATGTCGTTCAACCCAGTCGGAACATGGACCGAAGCTGCAGGAGAGGTGCAGCCCGTTGGCGCATTCGAGGTACCAAAGTGGAAGAGATATCGTGAGTGCTAGAAGCTTGTGTGACGCGGAGAGCCGGCTAATGGTTGCACAGTGCAAGTGTTTCTTGCTTGCATATACTGCTTATTAGCTGCAGGTGTGGTATTCGGATATGCAGCAATCAAGCCGGTTCTACTATCAGAAGGCGTGTACAGAGACAGATGCTCGAAACAGGAGCTGAAAGACAATGTCAATGTTTGCTACGAACAGGAGTTGAGGTGCGTGCAAATCATATTCGAGACTTTGGGAAGGCGCAACCCTCGCTGACCACATTGGCAGGCTCAACCTCATGTTCACGATCGCCGCCGTATCCACGAACGTCGTCGCACTGCCTGTAGGCACGATCTTGGACCGTTATGGTCCTCGCGTATCTGGCATAATTGGTGCAGTCTCGATCACCATAGGATCTCTCTTATTCGCATTCGCCTCGGAGCTTTCGTTCGATGCGTACATCCCCGGGTACCTGTTCCTGGCCTTGGGAGGACCATTTGTCTTCATCTCCTCGTTTCAGCTGAGCAACACCTTCCCTCAATACTCTGGCCTGATCCTGGCACTTCTCACAGGCGCGTTCGATACGTCGAGCGCGATCTTCTTGTTCTACCGTCTGGTCTACCAGGCTACAGATGGCGCATTCACACCTAAGAAATTCTTTCTCGGTTATCTCATCGTCCCAGCATACATTCTGGCTGTGCAGCTCTTATTCATGCCTGCAACCTCATACAAGACAGTCGGTGAGTTGGTGACTGAGGTGGAAGATGGCTGCAGCGTTCACGACTCGGATGATGAGATCGAGGACCAAGCCACAGTGCAGAGCCTGCAAGATGCTCGCCGTGCTCATAGAGATAGCATCGCGAGCGAAATCACCGCTCTTTTGGGCACCAAGGACGGCGCCGACCAAGCCAAGGAAGAAGAGAAGAAGCGCAACAAGTCTGGCGTCTGGGGAGCACTCCATGGACGAACTGCGGCAGAGCAAATCAGGACCCCTTGGTTCATTCTCGTCACATTATTCACGGTGTTGCAGATGACGAGGATCAACTACTTTGTCGCTACGATTCGCTCGCAGTACACGTACATCTTCCACGACTACTCCAAGGCTGTGGAGATCAACAACTTCTTTGATGTTGCGTTGCCCGTAGGCGGTATCATCTCGATTCCTTTCATTGGACTGATTCTTGACAACACCAGTACCACGTTCACCTTGTCTCTGCTGGTCACCATTGCCACGACAATCGGTGTCTTGGGAGTCATTCCTGAGACCTGGGCCGCGTACGGTAACATCGTTTTGTTCGTTCTGTACAGGCCTCTCTACTATACTGCAGTTTCGTAAGTGCGTTTCGAGTCTTCATCGATACTCCGTTAATTTTGACAGCGATTACTCCGCCAAGGTCTTTGGCTTTGCCACCTTTGGCAAAGTCTATGGTCTTATCATCTGCTTAGCCGGTATACTCAACTTCTCGCAATCTGCTCTCGACGCCGCGACGCACAAGGTCTTCAAGAACGATCCGGTTCCTATCAACGTCATCTTGCTCGGCTCGGCACTACTCGTTGGAATAGCACTCGTCTCCTTCGTCTTCAGAAAGAGCCACAAGATCATGAGGGAAAATATCGAAGAAGAGGCCGAAGAGGCAAGAGAAAGACTTATGCCTGGTGTCAGCGTCGGCGTGCAAGACTACGGCGCTGTCGCAGCCAATGGTAATGGACCGAGTGGCGACGACGAAAGGAGAGGTCGCACAATGTAATTGACGCAAGAGAGTGGACCATCTGTGCATGACCCTCTACCTCATGGCTGATGTTCAATTGAGCGAAGCACCTCCAATTCGCAATTGCGCATACAGATTCGCACAGCGAGGCGTTTGGGATCTTGGGCGGCTTAAAAAATTCTTGTTTTGGATACTCTTTTAAGCAGGTGAGCTTGTACATTTCATCTTCACGGTCGAAGACTGTTCATTTGACGATAGAGCAGACTGTCGGTACCGCAAGTCGTCACTCTACGTGGTATCGGACTGTACATACCGAATCAAACGTAATGTTCGCGAAAACATGCTCGTATACTCTTCTGAGAGTTCTGCACTGATCGTGAGCAAGCGAATTGGCAATGTGGTACAGTGAGTCCTTCATCGAGATGCCCAGATGCCCGAATAAGAGAGCATGTGTCAGCTTGACGGGGCGTCTAGAGTTGACAGCACGACCAGATGCTCATTCTCCACACAACCAAGATCGCGCATGACAGCTACGCTTACTCGAATTGCTGATATCACCGCATATGTTCAGGATACACGATACGTGGCGTGGCTGCCTTGATACGCAATGTATGTATGCACTCTCGCCGCATTCGTCCACGACGGCAGACGTTAGTCGAACGCTGCCGTTGATACACTGAGCCGGCTTCTAGAACATTGTCAAATGCCAACCCTAGCAGAGGCACCAAGACCGGGGGATAAGACGGCTGTAGGCGACAAAATTAGGACGCATGATTTTCCTCATTTCTGCACGCCGCCGAATCACAAAATAGAAATTTCCTTATCGATGTTTCAAACCCACGCGGCGACCCACATTACTGTCACATGAAACAGGGGCGGGCACCACGTCGCCATGCGCCAACCTGAGCATACCCATCGAAATCATAGGCAGACCCCTTGACAGGTTCGATTCACATGTTGGCTGTGCAACATGTGGGCCTGCGATGGCATAGCGCAGGGCGTTTACCGGCTTGGTGTCTCTGCTTGGCGAAGATGTGGCTCTCAACTTAGCCCACCAAAGAAGTGGATTTCTCTTCGTCATTCTCTCGTTGTCTTGCTACCTTCGTTTTTGTTGTTTTCTTGGAGCGGCGATACCTTCGTTTGCAACTTGTTTCTGCCCTTGGACTATCCTTGTCCATGACATTCATTTCCTGACTTGACGTCTACACACTCTTTTGACTTGCGAGTCGATTTCGCTCATTTTTTATCACTTGACAGCCTTGAGTCCAATTCTGACTTCATATTACATTATCCATCGCGTTCGAAATTTCCAACATGCGTCTTCCAGCAGACATCATCCCGCTGGTGACAATCTTCTTCCCAGGTTCACCATTACTCCCTTCGAATTCGACGAATTCCGCTATCCAAACGTCTTCAGCCATATCTTCGGCATCTCTCACACCAACGCCGACTTCGGTCGCTTCGGTGACCTCATCTGCAGCACCGTCGGCAACCTCTTCAGCAACAGTAGCTGTGGCACCTGAGGCAAAGCTACTGCTTAGCCATGCTAGCACATATGCATCGTCCCTCCATTCCACTTACCCCGACCGGAATCTCGCCCTCTTCGCCGAACCCATCTGGTGGTGGCAATCCGGATCAGCTGTCGACGCATTCCTGACCTACACTTCTACGACGGGCGACACGCAATATGCTAATATGCTGTCTAACACTCTGATCACCGAAGCCACTGCCACCAATGACTTCATGACCGTGCATGCGACAGGCAATGATGACCAAGCCTGGTGGGCGCTCGCAGCCCTCACAGCCGCAGAAACCAACTTTGCGCCCACCGGGCCCGTGCCATGGGCCACTTTCGCCCAGAACGTCTTCCAGGAGCAGACAACCCGGTGGGACAACAACAAATGCAACGGCGGCATGAAGTGGAAGATTCTGGAGGGCGATGGAACGGACGGGTGGCACTACAAGTCGACGATCGCGAACGGCTTGTTCTTCCAGATGGCTGCTCGGCTTGCGCTGCTCACTTCGTCTGCGGATATCAAGGCTTGGGCCATCAAGAGCTATGACTGGACTGTCAGTGTGGGTCTGATCAGTCCGGAGTTCGACGTGTACGATGGTACGGACGACGCGAAGGGCGAGAACGGGTGTGTTGACGTGAACCACAATATGTGGAGCTACAACGTCGGTGTTTTCATGTACGGTTCAGCAGTTATGGCGAAGTTGACCGGTGACGAGGAGTGGCTCGACAGGACCAAGGGATTCATCGCTTCTGCGAAGCGCAACTTTGTTAATGAGGAGACCGGCGAGTTGTGGGAGGCGAAGTGCGAGGGAGATGGCAGCTGTGACTCTGATCAGGTTAGCTTTAAAGGAACTTTGGCAAGATGGCTGGGCGCCACTGCCGAAATGCTCCCTGATCTGAGGGATAGCGTTGGAGAGATCATGCATGGTGCTAGCAACATGGCGACAGCGGGGACAATTGCGACTGAAGCAAAGGGAGCCATCTCCACATTCAATCAGCTTGAGATTATAGATGCTGGGCTGAGACTGCAGGGTATTGGAGGAAAAGAAGGCATGATTGGAATGAAGAGGGACACGCGGAGCGTTGCTGGCAGGATACAGTGGTGATTCAGTGCGGGCCGTCGAGAGCTCGACACCGCGGCAGCCGTCACTCAATTCGATATATACGACCTGTGTTGTTGCTTGAATCGAATTGGCTCTCACGCTACTATTTTTGTGGTCTTACTTAGGTGAGTGCAAAAATGTTGAGTGAAGAGCGAACGAGGTCCGGTCACGTGCAGCAAGACGCTAAAACGGAAGGCTTGGATGGATCGAAGCTTGCACCTCCGACTCAGTCCTGAGGCCAGACGCCTTGCTCTCACTGTGAATGCTAGATATTCCGGACTCGATCTCCACTGCTGTTACCTAGCTATAATGGTCGCAGTCGGTCACTCATCACACGCCCGCTTCGCATAAAATTTTAGATAGTGCTATCTTGCAACGCAGTCGCATTCATCAATTAACGGGACCGAGCGAGACCTTTGCTCCCTTTTATCGAAGCCCTCCATTCCTACGAGCTATTAATGAATGACGCCTTGATGGCGCCATGGTCTTCGATGCGTATTGTCATGCACTCCTTTCTACGAAGAACTTGACCTCAATCCTAGCAACACGAGGTTGCGCAGAATAAATACACCGAGGAGAATACTCGGCGAATGGCCCGATGTCATTGACCGATGCTGTCAAGCCATGACATTCAAACAGAGACGCAGCAGACCAATTGCACAGGGAGCCTTGCCTTGATTGAAGCAAATGTCCTCACCTGGTAGTACAAGCGCTCCAAGCTCCGCACAGCCAAGTCGGTTATCGACGTTGCCCAGGTTTTCGGTCGCTATAGCGGGCGCCATGCTTTCATTTCGGAGGCGAAAAGTCAAGTTGGCGGCTGAAGTGGACAGCCGGTGGGAATTGTTCCTGCATTGCAACTCGGCCAATCAGACGTGTTCCGGACTGATCGAAGCACCAAAACGGGTGTAGGAAATCGCGCGGTCGTCTTCACGGCCTTCGACGCTAATGCCTCAACAGGTAAAGCCCATCAGTCCCCGCAATATCTCCTTCACGCTTCGGCAAAATCGTGGTGCGTCAATCACCGGGTGATTGCTTCCGTCCACAGCTTCCCCATGGGGTTCATTGCTCGACAAAGATCAGGCCGCGGCGTACTGTGATGACGGGAACATTTCACGGCACTATAAATCAGTTGTGTCCGAGCATGCGATTGTAAAGTACGATTTTCGAGCATCCGCGATTCGACACCATGAAGTGGGCAAGTCTCCTCCTTGCACTTGCAGCTACTGTTGTAGCAGCACCACCAAAGCCGAGTCAAAAGCCAGGACCACCAGCGCCTCCTCCTCCACCTAGTCCCCCAGGCTACCCGACAATACCGTCTCCACACAAGCCAGGCCAGCTGCCCGACAGCTTCAAGTGGACCTCGACTGGTGTCCTTGTTACGCCCAAGAATGATTCGCGTCAGATTGCTGGTGTGAAGGATCCCTCCATCATCTTCTACAAGGGCCACTACCACGTCTTTGCCAGCTCCGCCAGGGCTGAGGGGTACAACCTGCTCTACTTCAATTTCACCGATATTGCAAAGGCGAACGAGGCACCTTTCTACTACCTTGATCAGGCTCCTCTTGGTACCGGCTACCGCGCGGCTCCTGAAGTGTTCTACTTTGCTCCCCAGAAGCTATGGTACCTTATCTACCAGGACGGCAACGCCGCATACAGCACGAATCCAGATATCAGCAACCCAGCTGGCTGGACTGCTCCCGAGGTCTTCTACCCCAACGGCACACCTGCTCTCATCGCTGAGGGCCTTGTTACTCCCCAACAAGGATACTGGGTTGACATGTGGGTCATCTGCGACAACAAGAACTGCCACCTATTCTCGCACGACGACAACGGCCGTCTTTACCGCAGTCAGACCACCCTTGCACAGTTCCCTAACGGCATGGGCGAACCTGTGATCGCTCTCTCTGAGCCTCGCAAGGAGGACTTGTTCGAGGCCTCGAACGTCTACCACCTCGACAAGGACCTCTATCTCCTGCTTGTCGAATGTATTGGTACGGGAGAATCCGGTGGTGGCGTTCGCTACTTTAAATCCTGGACCGCAAAGGATCTTGCTGGTAACTGGACCGCGCTTGCGGATACCCAAGAGAATCCCTTCATGGGCGCTGCGAACGTCAAGTTCCCCCCTGGTCAGAACTGGACTATCAGCATCTCTCACGGCGAGATGATCAGGAATGAGGTCGATCAGAACCTGAGGCTGGGTCCATGCGGCACTTGGAGGTTCTTGTACCAGGGCATCAACCCTGCTCCTACCAATGTATCGTACAATGCCTTGCCGTGGGACCTTGGTCTTCTGACCCAGGACGGATGTTAAGAAACAGCTGCGTGCTGACTATGTAGACCATACGTGCAACAAGAATGCAACGGTTGAAGATAACTACCATGGCACCACCTCGCGAGCATGATCACTGATCCTGATTTACAGCTCGACTTGACAGCAAACATCCGTGCTCTGTACATGAACCTAGTCAATTGACGATGACATGTAGAACAGCGGAAAGTAGGCTCTCAGAACATGTCGCTCCTCTTTCTGACCATAAGCTTCATCGCACTCTTATAGGCCGATCAATTCTTTCTATCCCAATTTCCAGCGTGCTCTGCTCGTGTCTTGCTGCCTCGAAACACCGCTGCACTTGTCGTTTCAACGCACGAGACATGCAGCAATCTGCGCAGAGAATGCCTCCTTTGACGCGTGCATACTGCAAGTCATTGATTCTCGATTTACAACGCGAGCAGTTGAAGCACGAGACGCAATATGCCCCATCGTCCACCACCACTACTGCGTATCTCGGCTTTCGTCCGCAGGTCTGGCAATCGAACAAGCAGCCACGACATACGAGTGAATTGTCGTGCGATAGTAGCAGCGCGGTATCCATAGTAAGAGCGGTCTTGCAATAACTACAATTGAAACATTGTGCGTGCCATTGATGACCCTCTGCGAAGTTGTCAGACACGTCGCTTTGTTGATGGTCCGCAACGCTTACCTAGTTCAAGATTGTTCATGTTCTCTCCTGGTTTCGAGCAGCCGCAACACTGCCATGTGACAGCGGTCGAGATTACCATTCCCGTTGGCACTGACGTCGGTGATGTTGACGTATCAGAATCTTTGGACTCCGGGAACTCTGTTTGCATAGACAGCATTGCGACGGTCCATGTGGCAAAAATCTCGTGCAGATCCTCTGGTTCTTGAAAAACATTGACTGTGTGTTGGTCGACGGGATGTTGTGACGGCGGAAAAAGTGTTCCATCATGCAGAGTTGCTGTTGCAGGCTGCGCAAGGATGGGGGTCTCCGGAGCGTCCGTGTCAAAAGTGTAATGCTCGTGATTATGGATATCATTTACGAAGAGCGGCAAGGCGAGGACTGAGATGATGGAAATATTCGCAAGCGTGAGCCCGGAATAAGCGGACCAAGCCCCTGATCTGAAGTCGGAGCTTGCGAAAGAGTAATCGCAGGACTCTCTGGTGGCATTGCGATAGACACGAGAGCTGAGAAGCACTTGCTCGGTCTCAAATAGGAATGGGGACATGGCGAGAGATGTCCGGTCCCGAACCGGAGGCAAGGGTTGCCGAATTGTGACGATCGAATTATCATCGTCGTCTCCGACTACCATGCCCGATCGAGAGCGATTGCCAAAGTGCATCCTGAGAGAATAGACTGTGTCGTTAAGACGACTCATTTGCTCGGTCAGCTTTTGGTTCTCTTGAAGAAGCTGCATCATCGTCGTTTCCATTGTCTTTTGCGATACTTTTGCTTCCTGTGCCGTCTCACTATCCAGACGTGTCAGTGGTCTTTATGAGTCATATATGAAGGTCGTACCATAATAATATGTTTAGCATCAAGATGATGGATGTCTTGCGTCTCTGTAGCCGATCCACTAGTGTCTTGCAGTCAGGTTCAACTTGCGTCCATCTTGCAGTAGCCACAAATGAGAGCTTTCCGCCGTTGCTCGTGAGGAAAGGCGCGATCAATTTGTCCAAGTCAGAATAGACATTGACGGTATCGGTAAGCGATGCAATCAGGTGATCAAGTTGCACCAGGTCCAGGAGCTGTGACGATACGGATGAAGAGTTGTTCAAGAGATGTTGCAGGCGAGTCATCGCACCATGCATCTCGGTCGTTTCCAAGCAGAACGCTTTCAATGACTTCGGAGCATCTTTCGCAGTAGAAACGAAAGAGGCAATAAGCTCATACAACTTGCCAGAAGCTGCAAGGATACCAACGATGGAGGCGGCAACGCTCAAAGGGTCGGACATGAGACAATAACAATTATGCTGCAGGGATGAAAGAAAGAAGAAAAAGCTGAGCGGCAAGCTGAGCGGCACGGGTACTGCCTCAATGTGTAGTCGTTGGCTGCATGCTCCGCCCCCAATGATGGTCAGCACAGCTGCAGGCTTTAGGGGGTGGCTGCACAAGGCAACCATCAGCCTTGCGACCGGCTGCCCATGCTATCTCCTTGACATGCAAGTGTTCTGACCGAAGATGCCCGCAGGCATTTTCTGATGCTATCTCTTGTGAATTCAAGCTGGATATAGTGAGTACAAGACTGGGTCACTCCTCAAAGGTTCGCATGCGCCCGCGCGAGCAAGCGAAGAGCGCTAGACTGAGGATGCATCTTGCACAGTATGTAGCTTTGCAAGGGACGTAGGGATCGCGATCGTCAAGCCTCCAAACTGTATGGATATACAGTACAGCGAACTGGAGTTGACCGCTAGTCTGGGAGGTCCTCCAAGAGGCGCAGCAGGTACGAGCCATCGTGTCGTGGTGATCTGTTGATACAGGTGGTCTCGCACAATGTCGAACCTAGGTACATGAGCGACGGCTAGACCCGGTGAAGAGACTTCTATGAGGAATGTTTTTTGATGGGAAAACAATGGGGGAGAGCGACTTGCTCTTGAGCCTCGCCCTCGCTTATCTAGATCGCGCTAGCAGGGGGTTGTCGATCTCAGGGTCTGGCCAGTGGGCGCGACAACAAAATACCGCTCGCACAAGACTTCCCAATCTTCATGCCTCCCTCGCCACTGCCAAACAACCCAAAGCGACCCACACATATAATGTCCTCATCCATGCAATTCTTCCTCTCTGGCCCTAGTACTCTTATACGTGACATACGAAATTGATCGCAGCGACTTCGTGTAGTAGACATCATTTGCGCACTCCGAGGAAGGAGTGTCTGTTTGCAAATCGTTGCTTCGCTACTGCGACCCAGAAGCTTGACCGGCTGCACAGCTGTCTACCTCTCTTCCACTACACTGACTATCAAGGGCTGCTCGCCTGTCAATCACCCGTCGAACGTCAGTACCGACATTCACGATGTACTCCTCCGACGAACCCACCTCGACAACGGCCTCATCGGCCTGCAGCATCTCTCGACCGTCTTCAGCCTCGTCAGCGCCGCCCCGCGACGCTGCAAAGTCACTCCCAGTGGGTGCACCATCGACGCCCCTGTTCGAAGTCCGCGATACAGCCACCGCCGGCCGCGCCGTCTTTGCGTCACAACTCATCCCAGAGGACACGCTGCTTTGGCGCTCGGACGACCTCACACTATCTGTCCTGCTACGCGAGTATCGTCGCGAGGTCTGCGGACAATGTTTCATCTATGACTACGGCCGAGATCTGTCAATACGGGACCAGAGCGTGGGCTTTGCGTTCTGTTCCACAGAGTGTCAGGATGCATGGAGAAGCTGGAACGGCGAGGTTGGGGTGACTGCTTGGACAGCGGTCGAGACGTTGGTCAAGAAGAGGAGCAGAGAGGACGACGAGACGGTCGAAGAAGGTTTACCTCGGCCGAGTCGCAACGCGATAACAAAGGCATGGGCAGACGTGGAGGCCCAGGCTTCTCTGATCCGTGCCTTGCGCGAAGCAGAGCAGTTTAAAACTTCGTCTGCATGTGCTGATACCACGGAGGGTGCTGAGCCAGTGCAAATCACCAAGCAACACCGCAAAGCTTCGTCGAAAGCGCTTCAGCAGAAGATCTCACCGGACATTATGGCTTTCATTGTGAGCGGCATTGTATGCCACCATAACAACCCGCAAGACTGGCCGAAGGTCCTTGCACTCGCCGATGACCAGACACCGTACCACAGCGCCGACGATCTGGCTGCCTTCGTACGCTCGTACCTGCACCTCCTCGCTATCCTGCCTGTCTCTCTCCTCTCCTCCCTCACTCCCGAGATCGTGTTCCTGCTTAGCAGCCGCGACAGTCACAACTCATTCGGCATACGGTCATTGGAAGACGACGGGAGCGAGTTCTTTGGGTACGGCTGCTGGCCTGCAGCAAGCTACTTCAATCATTCATGCGGCCCGAACATCGAGAAGAAACGAGTTGGTCGGGTGTGGGAGTTCCGCGCGGGCAGCGATATCGAGGTCGGCGAAGAGCTGAACATCACGTATTTGAGCGGAGAGGAGAGGAAGTTGAGCCGTGGGAAGAGAAGGGAGACATTGAAGAAGAACTGGGGCTTTCATTGTGCGTGTGCAAGGTGCGAGAGCATTTGAAACGGCTAGAGACTTGGTCAATTCATGGAACAGACCAGCAAGTGTAAACAAGTTCTAATAAGCACATGTCAGCCTCTCTGAAAATTGGAAAGGAATCTTGTCCCTTCCGCGCAAACTTGGCTCATTCGTAATTTCTCCATCAGCTCACGCATGAATTCAATGCTATCTTGGTAAATCACATACCACCGTGGGGAAACTCCGGCTCCCACGAGGCATGACCATTCGGCAAACCTCTTTCTAACATACACCAAAGTCTCGACAGACTTCTCTCCCCTTAGCAGTGACATTTTCCACAATCCAAAGCTGTGCATTCGTGAAGACCATGACAGCACCTGGCAGAAAAGCAAAATTGTTGGTCTCCAACCCCGTCCAGATCTTACCCAGCAGTGTTCCTTCAGGGTTCCAAATATGAATACCGTCACCGCATCCTGCCCACACATTGCCCTCCGTATCGCAGTGCACACCATCAGGAAATCCGTTGTCTGCATACGCAAACGTCCTGCGGCCGGCTAGATTTTTCTTGTTGATGATGTCGAAAGCATACAGGGATGCAGGGCGCGTCAGGTTCTTCGCAAACTCCTGGGCACCTGTGTCGCTGATGTACAAGGTCTTCAGGTCTGGCGAAAACTCAAGGCCATTGGGCTAGATCTTGTCAGTCATGGACCAGACACCAGTGGGTATTGAGCGAAAAAGCTTACCTGCACGAAGCCATCCGCCACGACTGCAATTTCGCCCGTCTTGGGAGAGAAGCGATACACCTGCTTCGGGATCGTGGGCGCAGGCCGGAAATTCTGGAAGTACCCGTAGTCTGCGTCTGTGAACCAGAGATCGCCAGTTTCGGGGTGCTGGCGCACGTCGTTGGGGCTAGAGAAGTTGCGACCGAGGAACGACGTTAGGATCTTCTCTGATGCGCCCGTGACAGGGTCGACAGAAATGAGTGCGGAATAGTTGTGGAAATCGCCCTCGTCGCAATACAACACGCGAGAGGGGAATGAGCCATTGCCTTCGGTGCCGGGTGGAAAGTAGCTTGTCCCGCCGTTGGCTTCAGCGAGCTCGGCGTAGCGCGTGGAGGTAAGCGAGTAGTTGTTTGCAAGGTCGATGACGGTGACGTTGATCCGATTGTTGAAGTCTCCTGCCCAATTGCTCGTTACATAGAGCTTGTTGGTCTCCTTGTTGTATACACCAGCTTCGTGAAAGGCCTGATAATCGAGACTGTAGAGCTGTCGCGCTGTTGCTTGCTCACCAATGACCACAGCGAAGGTCGGGTCGTACGCAAGCAGCTCAATCGTTGTGGGATTCGAGACGTTTGTAGTTGCGAGCGTGTTGATGTATGCCGGATTTGTGGCAAAGGACAACAGGTCTACCGGGATGATGCTTGACATGACGGCTGCGATAATCGTCGTTATAATGATCTTCCAGATAAAAGCTGATCCAGCTTCCATGCCTTCTTTATAAACTCCAAGAAGCGCCGATCAGTCCCACGAGTCTCGCAACGAGCCAAGCTAATGCCCCGTTACAACGTCGCCAAACCCCGCGATAAAGCCTTGGAGCCTGGCAGATTGTGATGCGGGGTCTTTGCAGAAAATGTTCTTACATCACCGGCAAATGTGACTGAAGTTTTGTGGGTCAGGCTTGATTTTATGTCCGGGGATATTGTGGGATCCGATGCGGGGGAGGTCTGAACCTGGAGTTGGTGTGCATCGTGGTCGCCGTTTGGGACGCAGACCGACGCGGCAAAAACGCCGATGGAAGAGCCGCAATGCTTGTTCTCCCTTCTACACCACTACTAAACTGCCGAGAGTCGGGTTTCGGGAATACGTAGCTCGAGATCTGGTTACATACAGCCACCGATGGCATCAGTCTGCGATACGTCGTGTTGCCGAGGTCTTGTCGCGCTGAGGTGAGGGGCTTTGGCGCTGGAAAACCCCGCCCAGACGCACCTCAACCACATCCACGATGTTGCGAAGCTCGACATGGCTTCGCACGACGAGGAGCCCTGGGCAGTGAAATACGAGCCCTCACCGACACAAGTTGCCACCATTACGATCGATCGTGCTGCACGACGCAATGCCGTGAATCCTGCCACGGCACGCAAACTGTATGCAGCTTTCCTCGAATTCGAGATTGACGCTACCCAGAAAGTCTGCGTCTTCCATGGCGCAAACGGGACATTCTGCGCGGGAGCTGATCTTCAGGATCTAGCGGCGTCGGGATTGACCCAGCAGCCGCATTTTGGACCTGTGTCAGGCCGCAGTATTGGCCCTATGGGTCCTTCACGACTCCAGATCAAGAAGCCCGTGATCTGCGCTGTTTCGGGCTACGCCGTTGCTGGAGGACTCGAGTTGAGTCTTCTCGGCGATATGCGAATCGTCGAGGAAGATGCTGTTTTTGGGGTCTTCTGTCGCCGCTTCGGCGTGCCGCTGATTGACGGCGGTACGGTCCGTCTGCAAGCGATCGTGGGCTTAGGTCGCGCGATGGATATGATTCTTACCGGTAGAGCTATATCAGCTCAAGAGGCGTTTTCCATGGGATTGGCTAATCGCGTTGTGCCAATAGGCAAGGCCGTCGAAGAGGCGACGAAAATTGCTGATATGTTGGTGAAATTTCCCCAACTTTGTATGAACAAAGACCGTGAGAGCTGCTACTTCGCGGCGTACCAAGCTCAAAGTTTGGAGGATGCTCTACGGTACGAATTTGAGCACGGAGAAGAGGTCATAGCAAAGGAGAGCCTAGATGGCGCAAGACGATTTGCAGGAGGTCAAGGACGGTCGGGAAAGCTGTAATGGTCTCCCGTCATTTTCAGCATGCCGTCAGCAGTGGAGAGCTTCACCGTATGCTCTTATCGTACCTGCTCGGAGGTTGCCGGTCGTGCATGAACGGAGCAGCCCGGTGGCTTCCAGCGCAGCGTATATGAGATCGTACATTCGAACAAACTCAACCGAGTTCAGGACTCAGACTACTACAGTCCCCTTGCTGCCTTCTAAACCTATTTCAATATCGTCAACAATGGCCTCTCCAGCGAACAGCGGTGCAAAGCTTGTCTCCACGCTTCTCTCAACAGTCGAGCACCGCATCATCCCCCTCACATCAAAAGGCGTGTCCTCTGGATCGAAGGTCTTTGGAGCCGCAATCCTGTCAAACACCGATCTTGCTCCGCTTACCGTCGCCACCAACCAGGAGTCTCTTTCCCCTCTGCTCCACGGCGAGATCAACTGCATACAGCAATTCTTTACAGTAGACTTCCCTGACCCAGATACTCGACCAAATCCTCGAGAGGAATGCATCTTCTTTGCCACCCACGAGCCGTGCAGCCTGTGTCTCAGCGGCATTGCGTGGTCAGGGTTCAAGGAGGTTTACTATTTGTTCACGTACGAAGATAGCAGAGACTTGTTCAGTATCCCGCACGACATTGATATCTTGGAACAGGTGTTTCGCGTGCGTGCGGACGGCGAGGGGGACGAGGCGCTGAAGACGCGACCATTGTACAACCGGGGAAATGAGTTCTTCGTTGCCAAGGCTTTGGAGGACGTGGTGGCCGGTATTAATGATGTCCCAGAGAGAGAAGAGCTTGCGAAGAAGCTCATGGAGGTGAAGGCGCTATACAATGGGCTCAGTCAAACGTATCAGAATGGCAAGCAGGAAGGAACCAAAACTGCAAGTGTTTGGAAATGAGGTCAGCCGGCATTTACATATACAGTTCTCGCTGCATATGAATTCCTTCGAAGCAAAGATGTGATGAGAAGTAAGCAGTACAGAATTGAATGTTGTCAGGGACGCACTCATGTGCTGGCGAGCCCCGAGTTCAAACGCCGATCGGTAATTGACGAACAGATCAAGCGAGCGGCGCTAGCCTCCACACCTCTCAATGTAGCAATTCTGCCCGCTTCATCGTTGACATCGATCGCATCGCTGCCAGTGCACGACCAGAACGTGGAGCTTGTCGCTACCGTGAAGGCGAATGTAAGCTCCATGGTAGACCTTTATTACACCACACGCCCGACCGGTTGCTCGACGGGTGCTCTGCCAATTGATCTTCATCATGCCCTTCATTCGCGCTCCGTGGCGACACGCTTACAGGAATCTCGGAGCTACTGTGTCTCGGGTACATAACCGATCACAACCGCTTCGTGCGTTGCGAACGACGCCATCACGATCGAACGCCCGGTCATCAGGCACTCATTCTGCACCATCCTCTTCTTTCGGTAGGCATCTAGGTGCTTGGACTGCTGCATCCGTACGTGAATCCGGCTCATTCGCCGAATACTGTCTCTGAGACTCTGATTAGTTCATTGCGGGCGCGTATACACTGTACGGACAAACATCGTTGCATTGCGATGCAGCAAGTGCATTGCCAAAAGACCGACGGCCATTGATCTCGTACGAGGAAGTACAGAAGCACGTTACGGAGGACAACTGCTGGGTCATCATCGATGTAAGACGCGCTTTTGTCTTTGGGACGCACTGACTGCACAACTTCTGACTGATCAAGGGCCTCGTATATGATCTGACGGAATTTCTTGAAGCGCATCCCGGAGGTCGATCTGCAATCTTGCAACAAGCGGGAAAAGATGCGAGCGCCAAGTTCACACTCTTGCATCCACCTGATGCTATGGGGACGCTACCTCCGGAATATTGCCTTGGAAAAATTGACCCAGATAGTCTTCCAGCACCAGAGGAACAGGAGCTCACGGAGGATGAAGTCCGACAACAAGTGGCGCGGGAACAAATGCCTCCCGCAGCGAGCATGCTCTTAGTCCAGGACTTCGAATACTGGGCCGAACGCGTCCTCAGCACAACAGCATGGGCTTACTACCGAAGTGCATCAGATGAGGAGGCCACCTTTCTCGACAATCGAGAAGCTTGGCGAAGATACTTCTTTCGTCCAAGGATATTGCGAGATACGTCCTACGGCTCCACTGCCACTACCATTCTTGGGATACCCACATCGATGCCAATTTTCATTGCCCCTGCAGCGATGGCCAAGCTGGGACATCCTTTTGGCGAAGTAAACTTAACTAAGGCGGCTGGGAGGTCCGGTATCGTACAGGCCATATCTGCCAACGCGAGCTGTGGTTTGGAAGAAATGTTCAACGCAAGACTGGAAGGCCAACCGCTCATCTTCCAGCTGTACCTTAACCAGGACCGGTCTGCATCCTCAGCATTGGTCGAACGCGTAACAAAGCTTGGCGCGAGCGCAATCATTCTGACCGTAGACGTGTGTTGGCAGTCGAAGCGCACGCTCGACGTTAGAGAAAAGCTAAAGGAAGTGAGCGACATTTCTTCGCCTAAGTCAATCATAACTCTAACGGCAAGCCCTAAAGAGAAGAGCATTTCAGAGCAGATTAGTGGTTACCAAGCCACGAACCTGACTTGGGACGACATCGCCTTTGTCAGGAAACACACGCATTTGCCAATCATCGTCAAAGGTGTGCAGTCCGTTGAAGACGTGCAACTCTGTGCTGAGCATGGCGCTCAGGGTGTCATCCTGGTAAATGCACTCCCGCGCCACTACACAAAGCATAAGTGCTGATGATGTAAACCAGTCCAATCACGGTGGTCGTCAAGCTGACTACGCTCCGGCGCCCATTGACGTACTCTATGAACTCCGAGAACTACGCCCCGACCTCTTCTCCAAGATCGAAGTCATGGTTGATGGCGGTGTACGCAGCGGTGCAGACGTTGTGAAAGCCCTCGCACTTGGTGCTAAGGCTGTTGGCATCGGCCGTCCGATACTGTATGCGAACGGCACACATGGTGAAGATGGCGTGGCCAGGGTACTGCAAAGTAAGATTCCACAATTCCCCGCACAATACGCAGAGCTGATCTTGTCAGTCTTCCAGGAAGAAATCACGAACACAATGCGAAACATAGGCGCCAACACAGTGGACGATCTGAAGCCCGAAATGGTTGGGCCTATAGGACCATGGGTGGGCAGGAATCGCCCGTCATATGCTTTGAGTCCAGTACCTGCTCGCAGCGAGCGGGGACTTTGATGTATCAGGGGCGCAGCTTGTGTCCTGACCGATGAGCATCTTGCTTTGGCGCTCTGTACAACATAGAAGACAAGGAGAATAGCAGATGAATAGAGCACTGACCGAAGAAGGTACGAGGATCGACGTTCATCATTCCCTCGAGACTTACCTATCCGTCTTACTTTTGGGTTGACTCTCTGTCTTCTTTGCACTTCCGCGATGGCTGCTTCTTACTCTCAACGAATTTCCACGTGTTTGTCACGACCGCAAACTCGACTTGGTCACCAGTCCCGTGATGGTCCCATGTGCATCCACCGAGTTTGCTCGCCCCTTTCCATGTCCACTCGGCCAACGCAACATCCTCAGCAATCAGATAGCCCTCTTAGCCAGTGGACCCACCCTCGCTCCGAACAGGCGGCTTCAATTGCTTTATTCTCTCAACAATGCGCATCATCTCGTTCTTCTTCCAGTTTAGTGTCTCATACTCGAGCCTTAATTGACGAAGACCCGGGTTGCCCTTGAAATTACGGAGCCAGTGATCATCCATTCTCAGGGGAGCAATGCCTTCCAGCGCCCTCAGTCCGAGTAGCGGATAGTGATCGTAAGCTGCACAGGGCGGAAGTTTGGCTCTGCCATCAGCGCGCGGAGATTGTCTCCACGCTCGCGCCAGTACAATTGGATAAAAGGACGATACTTCTGCAGTGTCCGTACCGCTCGCGGTGCAAAATTGCGGACCCACGACCTGCGTGCATTGCTGCCGGAGCGGCCAGCTGGTCCGCGATCTCGATCGTGTCAGCCGCATAGCAACTTTAGCGAAACAAGACGTGTCTGATGTACCAAACCATAAACCTCATTCGAGATCCCGTAGGAAGAGTTTCTTGCCTTCTGCATATGCTAGCTTGCAGGTGGCGAGGAGTGTGCTGGTACTTTCGTTTGGCGCGAAGAAGCCAGGTCTGTACCGGTAGGAGTCCTCGGCATGTTTCGCCGCATCGTCTTCGTAAGGCGTCAAAACGAGGGCGAAGATATCGTGACGGATCTCAGGGGGCAGGACGCGAAAAAAGCTTCTGAAAACGCAAGCGCGCAAATGATTGAAAGCGGAGCGGCTTCGAGTGGCAATCGTCGTGACTTTCAGGAGAATTGAATGTCCAGGCAGGCTGGAGGCCTCAGACGAGATCAGGCTGCTGCCAAGACTGCTGCCTACCCACCAATGGTACTTGTCACACTCATGGTATGACAAACGCTACCTGGGCATGTATACATATGATGAGAGTCGATGAGGGCTTTCCTGTCAAACGAGCTTGACTTTCCAATTTTTGACGTGATAAGGTAGCTTCACGGTCATTTTGGCACTTTTCATCGTTAGCGCTCATCACGTGTGACGCGACAGTAGAGACCGAGACTTGACCTTGGTCGCGTCCACGCTGATCGGATTTGTTCTTAAACATGAACGCTGGCATCGGATCGTCTGTGCATGGCTGGATGAGCAAGTCGATGGAGGTGATGCCTGTACGCGCCTGGCGAATTTGCACAACGTACTTCGTCTGGGGAGAGCACACCTAGGTACACGCTCCTTCGTTTTACAAACCGTAGATCTGAGCCTCATATCGCAACACGCCCATGTAAATGGCGCCGGGTCGTCACCTGTGACTGGAAAAGCTCTTGGGTTAATTACGCGGTCGGCGGTCGGCGCCAGGCCAGGCGGGATCATGCGCCCCGCAGGACGCGCCTTTCAGCCGGCCCGCATTGCCAAACCTTGCGCTTCTCACGTCCGCCCGTAATGCTCATCAACTATCCACCTTTTGCGCGTGTTTGTGTCACCGCAGCGTGCTTACTTTGGATACAGAATTCGATGTCGTGTTGGAATTCTACTGCGCATCACATTTTCATTGCTTGTTGGTCTTCGCAATCCACGTGTCGACCATGCATCGTTTGCCGCATTGAGCGCGGCTTACTGCATTGTCCACTCATGCCCACGCTCCGTTGTAGATGACATTGCAGGCTCGATCGAGTCGCTCGCCTGATCCAGGCACATATTGGATGAGCTGGTCGCTAGCACACTTGTGCATGGCCCTTCTCCTAGGAGGGAAAGAGGGCACCGGTTGACAGCCTTCTTCATCGCTACGATACCACACAGATCACGATGCCTCTGGAATTCTTTACTTTGGTCCGTCAACAACATCTGATCAAAATGCTATAGGATCGCGCCTACAGCACACAGCGAGCAGGCTTCTGCCTGTGAACACCTGACGCATCGGTGCTGAACGAATCATTTGATAGCAACGGAATCGAGTCGTTCCCATACATTTTTGACGCGAGTGATACGATCTACTTCTTCCGCCGCATTGCTTGAGGCGCATCGGACGGAGTACTCACACAACCTTGTAGGAGCACGCATGGAAGGATTCACGCTAGTGAGACTATAACCACCGTTGCATCAACGAACGTTATATCACAGCCTCCGCCCCACACAGCCGCCTACATGGGTCAGTTGCGAAGCAGAGTAGTTCGATCTGAGTTAGCGTTTGCGATAAACTAAACTCAGCGCGGCAGGCCTTCAAGGTCTTGTCGGCGCAGACGTACGATAGCGGCTGGTCGTCGCTGCAGCTCGAATGCCTCGCTCCGCAACCAATGGACCGGCGGGTAGGTTGTGCCTCGCGGTCTTTGTAGAAGTAGGTCCGTATCTGCCGCGAATCTTCTGACAAGCGTCCAATATCGCATCTTCGACCTCATGGCTTCCAGCAACAGCGACGTTTACTCAACCAACAAGTACTTGGCGCAAGAAAGAACTCAGAATGTGAAAGTCCCAGGGGGCAGCCGTTCGACTGCGCTTTTGGGTGTCAAGGATGCTGACTTTTTGGCGATTGGCCTTGGAGGCACAAACATGCTGGCAATGTTGTGGGCTATCGCCATGGGCCACCGCGCCGTTGGTGTCGACCTCCGCGGCGACCCATTTCTAGGGGTCCACTGGAATATCCGTGAAGACATGTACCATCAGTTGGGCCTCATTGACAAGATGATGCTGGATCGATACGGACGGGACAATCTCCCAAAGAGACTGGACGGATCACTACTGAGCCTGGCTGATCTCTTCTACCATCCGATGACCAAGTCTCGGGACATCATACCAGGAGCCATCATTGAAGGGTATGAGAAGGAGTTACACATGGTTGGTGAGATCCATAACATCGAATACATCGACGACCGTTGGAAGGATGGCCAGCCGCATCGCACTGTCACCACTGTCCCACCGCCCAATATTCCAGAACATCCATGCCCAACTAAGATTCGCACGAATTTGCGCGAGGTGCTTGACGGACCCTCAACTTTCCAAGCTGCAGCATTCTCCATCCAGCTCCTCCTACGCCGTTACCTTGAAGCTCTCGAGAAGATCGATCTGAATGCTGGCAGGACACCTAGATGTCGCCTCTTCACAAAACATCGTGTCGTGCAAGATGGAAGTGGACTGATGCATCGTCCGTGTGGCCGAATTCAAATTCGGATCGAAGAAGTGACGGAAGTGCAATACCACAACGATCTTCAGCGGATCCGTACACCAGGGAGCGATTGCATTGACCTTGGCGTGCCCGAACTTTTCAGCATCGCTACTGGTATCGGCTGCAATGAAGCAGAGCAGCTAGGCTTCCAGCAGCACGACGTCGAAGTAGATCATGGCGATGGGCAAGGTGCCAAAGTAGCTCAGGCAGACTTCGTCGCTGGGCAGTTCAACATCCTTGTCGACGGGCGCTTGCGCCGCCGTATTGCTTCAGAGTTCGACAAGCACGGCAATGAGTCTTGGGTCCGACAAATCGCTGTCGGCCACGAGGGAGACCCAAGAGTGTCCTGGCTCATAGTGGAGGTACCCGAATTCGTATCGCTTTGTCCAATTGAACGCGGCCTGATCGGTACCAACACCAGCAAAGGGTCTGCCGAATACTTCGCCGCATACCAGATTCTACTGTACGACTACTACATTTCCCAGGCCGCCCTCATTCTGGAAATCTCTCCCGATGAGCTCCGCCGTGTGGCCATGGTCTACGGCCCCAAACCATTCAGTCTTGTCGAGCGCATCGGTACCGATGCACGCATTGCCACGAACGGCGTTGTAGCAGGCGACTCATTCGGCAACGGCCATTTCCTACATTCTGCAGGCGCCATGTGTGGCATGTTAGGCCATGGCTACCGCTTCATGGAGTACTGGCAACGCCGCGCTGCCTCACACTGCGCCGAATCGTCTGTCCGCTTGCTTGCAGACCGTATTAAAGCCGACACGGAAGCGCTGCTGGAGGTCAGTGCGAAGGAGTTCAGTCAAGCCATTCCTAGCAATTTTGGCAGTGAAAGGGGCAGGAAGGTTGCAACTGCTAGTGGAATTGCCGAGGAAAAGAGGGCTAAAGTCAGTGCGAAGACGGACAGAGGGAGGCAGTGGGACCAGGCACCGTTGAACCCAACAGACTGGAGAAGGGTGTTCATGCGGAATGGCAGGACCTGGAGCGACAAACTTCCACAGATTGATGATCGTCATCCGGCGTCAAGGCCGGCAAAAGCCAGGCTCTAATGTTAGATAATGTATGAGGAAGATACACTAGCAAATTTTCATTAGGAGTGGTCTTTTAAAGTGGTCCCATGGCCAGCAGAAGGTCAGCAAGTCATTTATTGATGTATGTCACGGCGCGGTTGTGGCTACAGCCAATCAGGAGTTGCAAGGTAGACTCGGCAACTGCTGATTGGCTGAGACCGCCAAGTACCCGAAGTACTCCCGAGAAGAGCCTTTCTCCGCCTGTTAAACCCGCACGTAGCTCTTTAAGCTACGTCTTGTTGTAGAGCCTGCCTGTAAGGTTGCTTCCTGTCGTAGATAGCTATACCAAATCAACGCAATACTCCAATAGCTGTTTCTCCCCTGCCTGCCTGCGCCATACCGGCGTAGATACGAACTGAACCTGACCCCACCCCGTGACAACCTTCTGCTGCTAACAATAAGTCCTAGCGCAATACCTTTATGCAGGGAGGCGTTATCGTTAACAAGGATAGCACTCCTAACCTTAGGGTAAACAAGCACCCTGCTTATTGGCTTATTACTAAGGGACCCTTAGTTTCTGCTAAGCGCTAACGCGTCACTGTTAAAGATCTTAAGGGCAAGGGTCCCTATAGGGATACTAAGAAGGGCTCTAGTAGCAAGGCATATTCTAGGCACAGTTAACCTACGCTTCTAGATAACAGCGCTCCTAACTTGTTAGCTTTTCACATGCCTCTTAGTGAGATTATTAGAGTTTCCAATAATAGAGCTAAGGATTAGTTAGATCATAAAGTTGCCATTAACAAGGACACAGAAGTCATAATTAACCTTATAATATTTAGAGCTCTACCTATTAACAACGTTGCTTATGATAAAGAAGAACAAGAGGTGCTAAGGCGTTTTAGGGCTACCAGGGGCCAGTAGGTTGCGGGTTACAGTTACTAAATCTAGTAGTGATCTCTTCTTATACAAATATAATTAATAGAGTCGTGCATAATTCTTTCACTAATTTAGACTTATTAGTCACCTCCTATAAGGTTCTACTCCATATCCACTAGCTAGATGCTTATTTAATCCATTTTACTGTCAAACTATTAGTACTCTGTAGGGTTAAACCCTTCTCAACAGCTAGGTATCTTAACAATTGCTTGTTTATGTCAGGGCTGGCTGACGATATAGTACTGTTCCGGCAAGGGCTCGCTATGAGAGTGAGTCGTGATACCTTTTGGGCTTGCTTGCCGCAGTGGCCGGAGCTGGGGCTTGACAATCGACTCACTCTCATGCCTACAGCGTGTGTGGATCGAGCGTGTGTTCGAGTCCAAAGGTGATCACAGTGTGATTGCGGGCGAAGTCCCCTCACAGGTTGATCCTGGGTCTGTTACCCCGCATGGGTCTAGGTTTTAGCTGAGAGCCGGCCCCGCTCACGTGAGCTGGGCTGAGGCACGTCTATCTGGTCTGGTATGGACTAGTTGGTGCCGATAGCTGCTGGAAGGTCCAGTACAGGGTTCCTATAGGGCGTGCCGGGACGTCACGCGCCTAAGAAGGGAGATATTGTCAGGGCTGGCTGACGATATAGTACTGTTCCGGCAAGGGCTCGCTATGAGAGTGAGTCGTGATACCTTTTGGGCTTGCTTGCCGCAGTGGCCGGAGCTGGGGCTTGACAGTTTATAGCTATATTATAGGACATCCATCTCTTCTTCTATATTAAGCGACTGTTTACTAGGCGCTAGGTCTTTAGTAGTATTTTGTGCGCCTATTTTTATGCGCAATTACTGCGTGTTTAACAATTTATTAGCCTGCTTGCTAGGTGTTACTAATTATTCCTCTTGTGAAAAAGTAGTAGTGTGGAAGGTAGATGAGATAAATTGCTTGACTTGTTTGTATCGTCTGACAACTCCAATATATACAACCAATTCGGATATAACTTATCCGTTCGGTAACTAAGTATCCGTTCGGTAACTAAGTATCCGTTTAGAACCTTGATATCTAAAGGCTCTCTAAAACACACTAGGGTTTTAGAACTGTTTCTGAGCTTTGTTATAAAACATTTACTGTTTTAAGCTCTAAAGTGCTTGGTTTGCCCGATTGTGATAAGTCTGCTGAAGACTTAAAGTTACACAAATTAATTACAGGCTAGGCTTAGGTACCCTAGGCTTAGTAAGCTCGGGTAAGGTGTACTAGTATGTAATAGCTTTGTATTGAAAACTTTAGCTGTGGTTTGTTGGGTCACACACAAGATTATATGAAGTTTAGCTGTTTTCTCTGCGTGCCCTTCTTGTTTTCGAAGCCTGTCTTAGACTCTAGCTTAGTGAGCTATGGTAATAGACCTTAGAAACTGCTTACACAGCTTTATTACATGTAGAATACTTTAGTCTAAGAAGGCTAGTCTTATTTACGGAGTGTAGCCTCCACCAGAGTGTATTATCTTATTTTTGCAATCTTATTTATTGTAGGTTTTCTGGTTACTACCCTATAGAACTTAGTGGTTTTTACACCTCTTTATTACTAGTTAATGTAGTAATAACTTCTTTGTGCGTACAGCTATATCTTTAAGGCAAGCTTAGGCAGTTAATTTTGTCTAAGTCTAGGACTGCCTACTAATAGAACCCTTTTAATTGCCCACCTAGGGTATAACTATAGAAAGCTTCCCTATCAAGCTCCTTAAGTTTTGTCGCGCAGAAGAGCCTGTGGTAGTGCAATAAGGCGCGCGGTTTGATTAGAAACTGGGTAATGAGCGGATGGTGTTCTGCGGAGGAGCTCGGTTAACCAAAGACCCTGGCATGAGCGTCTCCACCGCTGCCCACACGCTCGATCACGCGAGGTCACATGATCTCAAAATCTCCTTTGTATATAAGCAACGTAGCATATAGAATTAACAAAACACTGATCATTACAATCGATCACCTGAGTATAGTCTCGCAAGCTTGTCACATCTAGCTATAACATAACTAGTCCTATATAAACTTCTTTATTACTTCTAGTTCCTCTAGGTTAGACTTATATAATAGAGAGTATAAATTAGGTAAAGGTTCTTTAAGAACAATCTTATAGTTATATAGGCAGTATTCTAGAAGACCCTTAGCCTTGCGCTTGCTGAAAACATCTGCATATTTCTTATATCTTGCAGGTAGCTGTTCCTTTAACAACTGCGCGTTCTTAGGGTTGTCTACTATATAAACCTCTTCCAGGACTTAGTTAATTTTATATAGACTAACGTGAGTGCATAGCGAGTGACGCGGATAAGCGAGTGACGCGCCCTAACAAGCTGTTAGGCCTACTAACTGCAACAGTACAACACCACAATGTTGTACTGTAGCTTACAGTACAGAATATTAATCGCTAACCTCTACTATATCTTTCTTACAAGTGCGCGAATTGTGACCGATCTCTCCGCAGCGCTTACAGTGCCTTTTACCGCTCTTGCCTGCACCTGTTTGAACCCTACCCTCACGACTCTCCCCTTCAACCTGCGCCTTAACGTCGCGTTAAGCTATTAAGTCCTCTGCCTCTTCCTTTGACAGGTCTCTGCCCTTCTGAATACGCTTTCTTTTCTGTGATTTATGCTCAGAGGCTGCTTTATTTGACGCTTTAAGCTGCAGCACTCGGGCTGCTAATAACGTCTGCCTATGCAGCAGCATTGCCGTACCTCTCTGCAGCTAATCAACGATCTCAACCATCGGAGTTGGTGACGATCCTTGGTGCTTTTGAATACGATCGCGAAGCAGCGTTGATTGAGCCTGAATCTCATTGGCGTTAGTGGGTGTCTTGGGGTTCTATTAGAGCTCCTCTAAGAGCGGCGGTGTTGGCGTGCAGACCTTAACATCAAGCTTTGATAGCACTACTGATGGATCTCTAGGCACTAATCTAGTTGCCTTAAAGCTTACTGTGATGTTTGCCTTTAAAAACGCCTGCTTAAATACCTTTGCAAAGGTCGCAATAAAGGCTTTCTTGTTAATTCTGCTAATATAGTCTAATGCTAAGCCTCTGATCTCTCTGCTGTACGCTCGCTTTAGGGGGGCAAAACAACCTACGTTAAGCGGCTGAAGGATGTGTGACGAGTGCGGAGGCATACAGAGGGTAATTATCTTGTTCTGCTCGCAGAGCTCCTGGAAAGAGAGCGACTTGTGGCTCTCATGGCCGTTAAGTATCAGCAGCACGTAGCTACCTACCCTCTGGCCTTTGATCTGCTTAATAAAGTGCCTAAGCTAGGCTACACTAAGCTCGTTAGTAGTCTAGCTGTTGTTACTTACCCTAATGCGCCATTAGGGCTTTAAATCAGGGAACTAAGCTTCGTTATAGTTCTTTGCTTTAAAGATAAGGTAGGGCGCGATTGCCTAGCCTATTGCGTTAATTGCAGCGATCAGAGTCACCCACTCACAATCTCCCTGCTGGACTCCAATAGGCTCAGTACGTCTCTCTGATGCAGTAACTACTTTAACTCAACTTCCAACGCCCATAGTAAAGCCAGTCTCGTCAAAGTTGTAGGTATCTTTGTCCAGGATACCATACTTGGCCTAAACGTTCTGTACCAGGTCAAACCAGGGCTCAACAACAGCTAGGTCGCTGCAGAGGACTCTCTGGCGATCCCTCTGTTAAGTCATTTGCGATTTAACTCTAGGCTCGCGTTTAACAAAGTTTAAGGCCCATCGCAAGCCAACAGGGCCTGCGTTGCGTGCAGCACGCAGTTAATTAGCTATATCTTTAACCTAATGAAGCGTTAGGCTAGATCCTTACTAGTTAAGCTTCCTTATGTACTTTATAAGGGTCTGCTCTTCTGCCTTAGTAAGATTCAATAATTTAGGGTAGGTATCGCGTGTTAATCGCGTTCCAGCGCGTTAGCAGCGGAGACTTGCCTCTAAGACCTTGTAAACTACAGCAGCGCGTTGCACACTTAGTTCTTAAGGTTTTTTAATTGCTTGGAGTGCAAGATTAATTCTCTCTTTATTTAGAAGTAATTCAAGGTCTAGTAGTTGATCCATTGAGGTTTGAAGGTAGGTAGACCCATCAGCTTGTTGGGGCGCGTCACTCGCTTATCCGCGTCACTCGCTATGCACTCACGTTAGTAGTAAAGAATTTATTTTATGGTTTTTGCATAGAGTAATAGAAAGCATTTGCTACTATAATAGAAATAGTAGTGTCTAAGGTTAGAATTAGTTAGGGCTAGTTTTAGATCTGTCTAGGTCTAGGAGGACTAGGCAGCAGACATATTTAAGACTTTAGTATTTTAAGGCAGCCTTAAAAACGTTAGATATAAGTCTGTGGGCTATGCTGTTGCTAAAACTCCTCCTGTTCCTACAGTTAATCTTATTACTAAACGTCTAACATAACAGTATCTTATAGGGTGTTTTATTGCAACCTTATTAGCAATAGAGGAGTAGAGTTATATAAGCAGGGGCACTTCTCTAGCTATATTAACTAAGAGCGCTCTATATTAAGTTTTAGCTTAAACCTCTTTAACTAACGTACTTTGAGGGCGAGTGGATCACTAGGGCGAGTGGATCACTTTTGCCAAGACCCCACCAAAACACCACCACTACCCTAATGCAACCACAACAACACCAGTCTAACGCCTTAAAAGAGCGTTAGATACAGCTTGCGCTTCAAGCTCTTAAACAAGACGCGAGTCTCTCCCAGCAACGCGCTGCAGCTATCTACAGTGTCCCCCAAAGTACACTAAGCCGACGACGCGCTGGACACTCTTCACGCATCGATACTATGGCCAACTCACGGAACCTGACCAATGCTGAGGAGCAGGTCATTATTACGCACATACTCGACCTAGCTGCGCAAGGAGAGTCCCCCCGGCTTGCAGCTGTGACTAATATAGCCAATTCTCTGCGCAAAGAGCGCAGTTTAGCCCCTGTTAGCCCACAATAGGCCAGTACGTTCGTTTCGCGTCAGGAGGAGCTTAAGATAGTCTTTAATCGCAAGTACAACTACAAGTAAGCCCTCTGCGAGGATCCAAAGGTTATACAGGACTAGTTCAGCCTTGTAGCTAACGTCAAAGCTAAGTATGGCATCCTAGACAACAACACGTACAACTTCAACAAGACAGGCTTCATAATGGGCCAGATAAGCAGCAGGGTAGTTGTTACAGATGCAGGGAAGTCAGGACAAGCAAAGCAGATTTAGCCAGGCAACCGGGAGTGGGTAACAGTCATCCAGGGCATCAATGCCTCCGGATAGCCTATTCCGCCCTACATCATCTTCAAAGCCCGCTACTACTAGTCTAACTGGTACAAGGACGATACCCTGCCTCAAGACTGGGTAATTAGTATCTCTGAAAACAGCTAGACTACTAACGAGCTTGGTTTTAACTAGTTGAAGCACTTTAACAGGCATATAAAGACGCGCACTATTGGCACCTACTGTTTGCTAATTATCAACAGTTACAAGAGCCACAACTCTGCAGAATTCTAGTAATACTGCAAGGATCAGAAGATTATAAGCCTATGCATGCCTGCGCACTTATTGCACCTCCTACAGCCACTTAATGTGGCTTGTTTTAGCCCTCTAAAGAAGGTATATGGGGATAAGGTCAATGAGCTTATCTGCAACTAGATTACCTATGTTATAAAGCAGGAGTTCCTGCCATGCTTTAAAGCAGCTTATAAGAAAACTATTACTACTAGCAATATCTAAGGAGGGTTCTAAGGGGCTAGATTAGTCCCCTTTAACCTAGAATAGGTTATATTAACCCTTAATGTAAAGCTGCGCACTCTATTACTACTACTCTCTACAAACAACAAGCCCTGGCAGTCGCAAACCCCAAGTAATACCCTAGAATTTAAGTTGCAATTAACTCTAATTTAAGAAAAGTATAAGAGGGAATAAGGCAGCTTACTAAATTCTGTTCTAAGCGCACTTAAGCACTATATAAAGGGGAGGGCAATTCTATTGTACAAGCTAGCTTTAGCGTAATAGGAGAACGCTGAACTTTAAGCAGCCCTAGCAGCTGCTACAGAACGTAAATTATGCAAAAGGAAGTAAATTTAAGAGGGAGGGTCTCTCCTAGTTAAGGAAGGCTAGTAGCTAGCAGCTCTAGCAGAGTTTAGGGCGCGTTGTGATAGAAAGAAGGGGAAGAAGCAGGTGCGAGCTAAAGGAGGTGAACTATCCCAGCAACGCTGTAGACAGTGCAGAGAGGGTAGGCATAATGCGCAAACATGCAAGAAAGAAGTAGAAGTAGTATCTAAGTAATATTATAACTTGTTTCATCCTATGCAGGGCCACAGTGTGGTGTTTTGGGCCATAATAGGGTGAGTTTTGGTGGGGTCTTGGCAAAAGTGATCCACTCGCCCTAGTGATCCACTCGCCCTCAAAGTACGTTATTTAATGCTAATAATGCAATCCTGTAACCTAAGGTTAATAATAATAAAGGGGCAGTTACAAACCTTCCTTCTATTAATAATTATATATAACTAAAGGTACTAGGTTACTAAAGAT